>JANZLQ010000037.1:23957241-23971939 GCA_026212715.1 Elanus axillaris | reverse complement strand
CAGATGCTGCTTCTGTTACAGGTACTGTACCTGGATTCATTAAAATGGCAACTACAGCACAGGTTGATAGGGAGACGTGATGTTCGCTTTTTCCAAGCTCTAGGTACTTTCTGAAGTGGTGGCCTTGGTCCAGCCCTTTGTTAACAAAGTCTGGAGCTGCTGGAGTGGTGATGTTCAGATCCATGCTGTGGCTGGGCCCTAGCCTCTCTCCCGGGGCAGAGCCCTGTTAACTCACGGAGGTCTCCTTTTCCTAGGGATGATGCGTTCTCCGACAGCCTGAGCCAGAAGGCGGACAGCGAGGCAAGCAGCGGACCACTGCTGGATGATAAAGCCTCCTCCAAGAATGACATCCAGTCTCCGACGGATCATATTGTGGACTATGGCTTTGGGGGAGTAATGGGCCGGTAGGGAAACTCTCATTCTCCTATGAACACAGAGGTGGTCGCTGTCACGTGTGGGGAGAGTCTGTGTGTGGTGTAGGGCAAGACAGAAGGGAAGGCTCCAGTAAGCACTGCAGAATAATATGAGCACGGAGGGGGTTTTCGTGTGCATTGCTCACGTAGATTTTAACAAGTAAAGAAGTACTATGCTGTCCCTTTCTTGGCACTGGCTAAAATGTCTGTCTTCTCTCTTGCCTTAGTCTTCTGGAGCTGAAAGGCTCGAGTTTGGTTTGATCTGAACTCTCAGAGCTGAGCAATTGTCTTACAGCATGCAACCAGATGCTTTCAGTCTGACGGACAGTGACCTAGTCTTGTGATGGATTCTTTGCAGAGTGAGATTGAGGTCTGACGGTGCAGCTATCCCTCGCCGTCGAAGTGGGGGGGACACCCACAGCCCACCCCGAGGGATGGGTCCTGGCATAGACACTCCTCCTCGAGCAGCGGCCTGTCCTAGCAGCCCCCACAAAATACCTCTTAACAGGGGCAGGATTGAGAGTCCTGAAAAGCGCAGAATGGCGACATTCGGCAGTGCAGGCAGCATCAATTTCCCAGACAGGAAGGCCTTGTCTGATGGCCACCCGCTGAGATCGACCTGTGGATCGACTAGACACAGTAGTCTCGGAGATCAGAAATCTCTAGAAGCAGAAGCACTTGCTGAGGTAAGAGGGTTGTGAAGTGGCTCTCAGTGCCCAGGGATCGAGAGGCTATAAATTAAAGGTCACTCGGGTTGCACCGCAGAGCCCCTTCCATCTCAACGCACTTCAGAATTACAGTGCTGTTGTAGCTGCGACGGTTTAAAAATCAAAATGAGCAGCCAGCAGCTTGCCTGCTTTTCCAACTGTATCGGTTGGTCTAATAAAAGATACTGCCTCCCTCCACAAACCTTTGGAGCACTCTTTGAAGCAACAGACAGAAACGTTCGATCCACCACCAAAATGAGCGGGCAGCTCTTACCTCCCACAGGGAGGGAAGCGCATTATCTTCATCTGATGCTCCATAAGGAGCTTAGATGGACAAAACTGGATTTGCCAAATCAGCGTGTGATGCTCGGTGTTTGGAGAAAGGTGCTTCAGGTTTGTTACTGACTGTTTGTGGCTGGGACCTCAAAATGTTAGTCTAATCCCAGTGTGACACCTCCAGCCGTGCAACATCGTCGGCATCATACTAGGCCGTTGGTCCCACAGTGCTCATGGAATTCATGTTGTCTCCAGCACAGCCTGCAGGTCTCCTCTCCCTACCGCTGGCAGGAGCCCCCCAGCCAGGTATCCGTCAGGCTATACCAAACCTGTGAGCATCCCAGAGAACGGTCCCTTCACAGAGCAGGCGGCAGGATTATTCCCCAGCATCTCGGGGACCACGTAGTTCAGGCGCAGTCCCTGTGGATGTGTCCAAACAGCCACGGGTCGGGCTGGTTGAGGGGCTGGGAGCGCTGCGGACAGGCTGTTCACCGTCCCCTATTTCAGCAGTTTCCTGGCAGTTTGCTTCGTGCCACCCTCCGGCGGGAGCAGCGGCTGTGGGACGGTGGGTGATGCCCGGGCGGAGGGGTGCAGCTGCTGGGGAGACCGCTGCCCTCTGGCCGGCAGCGGCTCACGCGCCACAGGGTTTGGCAGGCTGTTATGTGTCCGATCAGCTGCTTTCAGTGGGATAATTAATGATGATTGCAGAAAGGAAGAACTCTTACTGTCCTGTTTGCTTTTCCACCAGCCACGCTCCTTGTTCTCTTGCTCTGCAGCACGCTACCCAGCTTCTCTGTCCATCGAGAGCTTGCGTTTGGTGTGATCAATTTACAAAGTTACGGTCGTAGCACAGCACGTGCCCTGAGCGATGGCTCGAGCTGAGGCACCACGTCCACCTTGGGACAGGATAACAGCACGCACAAAGTCCCCGGGCTCGGCGGATGGGCAGTAGCGTGGCACCCCGGGGCCGCGTTCCCCAGGTGCAGCGCAAGGCTGTGGGGTCCGGGAGCCTCCAGAGGGACGGGTGGATGCTGAGGATGGAGCGTGATATGCACAATTTTCTTGGGTTTGGGGGTTTTGCGTTGTTTTTTTTTAAACCTTGAAAAAGATTCTCACTCAGCTGATGTAAATACCTTGAAGTCTGTAGGACTGCTGGACTGGTAGTCCTGAGGCTTGGCTCTCGGTGAATATTTTCACTCACTATCTGAACAGCATAGAAGAATTAATTGGAGCTAACTTGATAATTATGTCCCTTCTGCTGATCCTCTGAACGTTATCTGAGGCTCACCAAGCGTTTTGTGTGCATTATAAAATCAAGAACTTGTCTACGCAAGGTCAGCGAGAAGAGTTAACTAGAGCTACTTTTTAAATGACTGATTCAGTTGCCTTAAATCACTTTTCAGATGGTCTCTTTCTGAGTTAGTGGCCTTAATTCAGTTAAGGTGGATTTAAGTGAAGCCAAACGAGGGCCTCTCTATTTCTGAATGAGACTGTCAGCACTACGGTTGTAGGCAATTTAGCTAATTTCCTTTAAATGGGCACTTGTAGTTCAACTGGGTTCACCTTCTGGAGGATCTCCGTGGACGGACCCATGGGGTCCATGCCTAGGAGACGTGACCAGAGGTGGGCTGGCGCTGAGGGGCCGGGGCCGGTCTCACCTTGGGTCCCTCCCTGCGCCCAGGGAGAGGCCTCGTCGCTGCCTCTCTTCAATTTATGGCAAGCTGCCATCGTGCTGCTCACTCTGCAGACATCCCCGTGTGTTTCTGTCCCCACCTGTGCCGCTGCCCTGTGGGCACGGGGACAGCAGAGCTCTTGTACCTCAGGTGGAGGCTGCAGGGCCTCCTTTCTTGGGGAAAAACCAGCCTCAGTGTTGCAGGGGAGCGTGGAGATGCGGACAGGCTGATGTCCACCCCGTCACTCCTGGTGCTTGGGGCTTGCTCCCTGTGGAGCCGGCGACCAAACTCCCGTTGACTTGGGAGACGCGAGGCCCCTTTGTGCGGCCAGCGTTTGGGCTTTACACCTTCTCCCAAAGCTCCTGCTTTGCCTGGAGGTCCCATCGTAGGCCAGAGACCCACACAGACAGACGCACGTGCCAGGGCGGGGGGGCATCTCCGCGGGGTGGGGTGCAGGAGAGCGGGTCGGTGCCGTGGCACGGTGCTGACATCCCTTTGTCGGTGGCGTTCACAGGATATCGAGAAGACCATGAGCACGGCGCTGAACGAACTGCGGGAGCTGGAGAGGCAGAACACGGCCAAGCAGGCCCCCGATGTGGTCCTGGACACGCTGGAGCCCATGAAGAACCCCCCGATGGGTGCTGCCAACTCGGAGCCCGCCAGCCCCCTCCACACCATCCTGATCCGGGACCCCGACGCTGCCATGCGGCGCAGCAGCAGCTCCACCACGGAGATGATGACCACCTTCAAGCCGGCCCTGTCGGCCCGGCTGGCGGGGGCTCAGCTGCGGCCCCCGCCGATGTGGCCGGTGCGGCCGGTGGTGCAGCACCGCTCCAGCAGCAGCAGCAGCTCGGGGGTGGGCAGCCCCGCCGTCACCCCCACCGAGAAGCTCTTCCCCAGCAGCTCGACGGATAAATCGGGCACCATGTAGGCTGGGGCGCAGGGACTGCGGCGGGGAGAGCCAGCGCCTGGGTGGTGGGAGCAGGGCCGGTAGCTCGGCAGAGCCTCGCTCGGCCAAGCGGGAAGTCAAAACCGTGCTCAAGAGGAACCTCTCCAAAAGGGGAACAAGTGCGTAGCCTAGGCCTGATGGTTGATTGTACATACGTGTGTGTGTGCGTGTGTTTGTACATATGTGTGCGCACACACACCCGTCCATGCAGAAACGCTTCCCAAGCTTGCAGTCCCGTGGCAGGAGGAGGCAGCGGGTCTATGTGTTGGCACTGGAGAATACACGCTATATGTAGAAGTATATATTAAAAAAAATAAGTGTACAGAATTTGGTGACTTTTTAAAAAAAGTAGATTTACCTCAGAAACTGGCTCTGAAATGTCCTCTCTAGAGATGTTGGGTTGATCTGGGTTTTTTCCGAGGCTATTCGTGTGTGTGTGTGTGCGTGGAGATACGTAGCAGCTGTGCGTCGAGCAATACAAGGCCAATCCTGGAATTTATTTTCTGCACCTCGTGACATTTAAAAAAAAAAAGGGGAGGGAGGGGGAGGGGGAGAGACAGTGGGTTTTGTTCACTGCTGGCCTACGGAGAAGAGCTGGAAGTTCATAAATGCCAGTGTGTGTCAGGCCGTCTGGAGTGTCTTTTCAAGCTGAATCCCGAGACGCCGTCGTGTGTGCTGTGACGCCCCGGCCAGCGGCACCCAGCAGGAGCGGGGACAGAAAACGCGGTGTGCTCCGTTGGCGTCACGCAGGGAGGAGGACGTTGCTGCTGCACCGGGGCACAGTGCTGCCCTGCCTGCACCATGGGGTCCGCAGAACTCTGGTTTTCTTGAAGATTTCAGAATGAACAAGGACTAGTGACAAACCTGTGGTAAAGCATAAATAGAGTAACTTACACAGTTTTGAGATGCTTCATTTCCCTTTCCCCACACGCTTATTTTTCCTTTTCTTTTTTTCTTTTTTTTTTTTTAAAAAAAACCTAATGATGTCTCAACAGATGGGACTGAACAGGCGAGGAGGCTTTGGTACCACAATGTTCCTTTATTTGAAGTTGCACAGCAGTACATGAGGGTCTTGATTCAGATTGCATCTTCTTGCATGAAAAGCATGAGCCATATTTGACCATATCAGATACGGAACCTATCTGATGGGGTGATATTTTGCACTTTCTGTACTGTACTATATAATACAACAGTTTGAGTTTATGCAAAAGAATCTACATTTTGTTTTTCCTCTGAACACTTAACCCAGAGAAAAAATATGCAGAAAGAGCTGGGGTCTGCATGGTACTTTGTCTGATAATCAAGTCTCTTCTGTAAGCGCTGAATTCAAGACACTCTGTGCTTCTCCTGCAGTTTTTTTCTTCTCGTACAGATTTCCGTGCAATGACCCACGGTTTAACACGTGGTCACTTCCACATGGTCACCTACAACCCCACCATGAAACGGGCCATCGTGAGTCTCTTCAGCTGCATAGAAGAGCTGCGCTAATGGCTCCGTAACGTTCCATCCTTTCTTCCCGCTATCTCCGATTTCTGCCGTTCTGTCCGTCCCTGGGCAAAGAAGCCAGCGAGCCCTCCCGCCTCATCCAGCAGTCACCTGCCCCTGCCCAGGGCTTGGTTTTGTTCCCCCCTCCATCCTCCTCCTCTCCAGCGCCGCGGCAGACCCCAGCTCGCAGGTGGCCGGAGGAGCAGCCTGACTTCCAGAAGGCAGCGGAGGGGCCGGCGGGGCGGCTGACCCACCACCGCTCCTGCCAGGGCTCGCGTCTCGGCTCCGGAGCTCGCCCGGAACGCGCCCGTGGCGGGGCGAGGCAGCGGGTACCCCCACGCGCCCACCCGCCGGCTGCGGAGCCGGCGTCGCAAACCCGGCGGGACCGGCCCGACGTTTGTTCCCACGCCCCGTGCACAAGCATGTGTCCCTTCCGCACCCCGCTCCTGGCCGCCTCCTGCCCCTGCCAGGCTGTATATATATATTGCTGTACTTGCTTAAATGCTGGAAAGTAACTGTTAACATGTAAACTGTACAAAAAAATAGGCTAAGATTAGATGAAAGCCAATGCCACTCACCAAATCTTTGCACTTAGTAGGTAGCTCAATGTAAAAATAAAACCCAGTAATAATAATAATAATAACGCTAAAAAGAAATAAAAAAACAAAGCCGCAAAGGTAACCTTTCAGTGTACAGTGGGGGAGAAGTACTGTATGTAGTGATTCTGTCATTGTTCCTCCGTATAATGCTGTAAGGGGAAATGGTGTTTATGTACTTGTCTATTAACATTGTTGACATTTGTAATTACCACAATTGCTTCATATTGATGTTTATTTTTCTTCATAATTTTTCCCCCCTTTCCTAACTTAGGCTAACCCTGAGGTCAATGCCTCTGTCATTACGGGCAGCAGATGTTCAAACAGTCTGTCAGTCTGGTCTAGTAATGAACCAGCAAATGTGCTTTTAGGGGGAGGGAAGGAACCCATTTGGCACGAGAGCTGTGTATTCGTTGCCAGTAATTATTTTTTTTTTTTTCCATTTAGTTCCTGGAGAACATTCACTTTGCCAGTCTTCTGGGTTTTTTTTTATATACTTTCAAAGATGACTTGATAGCAAAACCATGTTTATTAGGGTTGGTTTTTTTTTTTCCTCCCTTCTTACTTCTGGAGATACGGTACAAGTTCCAGTGTCTTTCTGTTAAATTATTGCCTTTTGTTTTCCTTTGTTTCATTTTGTTGTGGGTTTTTAATACAATTGTTTTCTTATCTTTAAGTGCCTTTTTGAGCACCAGAACAAATGCTTGGAGTTAATGTCCTAGGAGCTGTACACATCATGATTTCCTTTGTACAGTTGCGTTGTGCTGGGGGTGATTGCTTTTAAAGTCCTTTTTAATTTTTTTTAAAGAAAAGAAAACCAAGACGTTTTGTTGAAGAATAAACTACCCCTTTTTAATACGGTATTCAAATTGTAGTTTTAACTACTGTAAATTTAAGGGAAGAAATGTATTTTTCTGTAAGCTAACTTGGCACAAAATGGAAACACGTACATCGTAGGAGTACCATAACTGGAACACACTCATGTTTTATGAGTAACTTTACCCCGATCCTCGATACCTCTCCAAAGGCGTAAAGACTGTAGGCTTCAGAGAGTTCACAGAGCTTTCACTGTGAAAAATTACGGCCAAGTCGCTGGCGTGAGCGGGCGGTGGGAGCGTCCGGAGGCACCGGCACAGCCCCTCCTCGGGGACGTGGCGGCCAAGAGGACGGCATCTTCACGGAGCAGTTGTTTCTCTGCTGTGCAGAGTGAGTGCCGACCCGCGGCTCGGCTCCTGCAGACCCCGCCGGGTGCCCGCGGACCTGCCCCGTCCCGTCCCGCGGTGCCGTGGCCGCCTCCGGAGGGGCAGCTCGGCGCTCGCCCACCCTCCCGGGGCTCGGCGTCACCTTCGGCGGTGCTGCCTCCAAAGCAGTGGCACCCACGGCGGTCTCTTCTCTGTACAGACTCTTCAGCGAGTGTGTCGGTCCCCGGGGTGGTGGTGACAGTGCACTTTCTTCCTTAGGCTGAAGTACCCCTGCTAGGTCGTTTTTGTAAACCCTGGACTGTGTTATTTAACTAGCAGCGTTGTGGTTTTCACGGTGCGGCAGTAGATTGTCCTGAGTCTGATCTGCTTCCGAGTGGCCGGGCTGCGTAGTCTGGTGGGGATGGGTTGGGTTACGCCGGGAAGCCGTAGGAAACCGCTGGCTGGCTGCCCTTTGTGACGGTCGTCCTCCTCCTCTGGTGTTGTCTCTGTAACGTATGGTGAGATGCCGTTCAGCTAGAGCGTCTGAGTGGGTCCTCTGTCATGTATGCTGATGATGCCATGTAGATGAAGCCACTGGTTGGGTGTGGACTCATCCCGTTGAATAAAACTGCTTAACTTTTCTCAAAAGCACCGGCTGTAGTTTCGGAGTACTTGCTGCCTCCGGGAGCCGTGCGGGCTGGCACCCCTGCTTGCGGCTTCCCCGTTCCCCGTCCCCTGCATCCCGGCCGGAGGCGGTGGCCGGGGAGCTCCTCCGGAGCCGGCGTGGAGCGGTGGTGCCGCTGGCCGTGTCTCCTGGCCGCTGCTCCCCCGTAGCCACCAGCCACGTCGCTCACCACGGCCGACTCGGAGTGTTCCGCTGCGTTTGTGCAGATGAACCGCTGAGAGCGCAGATGGGCTCCTTCCTCTCAGCCCTGGGCATATGGCGAAAACATGCAGGGAACAGACGTGTAGGCCAATAAAAAAAAAAAAAAAACAAACCACCGCCTCCAAGAGGGTGTAAATTTGGCCGTTTTCACTGGTGTGGGAGAGCCTGGGTTGATCTACACCAGCCGAGATGTACCCTGTGTTTCGGTGGTGTCGCTGCTTCTTCTAAATGTTATTTTAAATGCGTTTAGGTAAAACCAACAGGAACCTTCTTCCAGTTTCTTTTGAACAAATCTTTGCCTCGAAGCTCACCGGGCTGAAGCCGCAGCAGTTAAAGGCTGAGGAAGGAAGGGGCTGTGCCGGCTCCTCCTGGGGCGAGGGCTGGTGGGGAAGGGCTGTCCTGTGCTCTCCCGGCCCCTGGTGCAGGAATTGCTTCCAGTGGATGCCCCAGAGGAGCTGGGCTGGGCTGAGCATCCCCGCTGCCTCCCCCTGCTCACCCTTCCTGTGGTTTTTTTTTTTGGGGGTTGGTCAGGACTCGATCTCCTGTCGATGCTACCTTGTTTTTCCCCGACCTTTCATGCCGTGAGCCCTTCTCAACAGTTCAGCGCGTTAGGGCTCACCTGTGCGGGAGCATTAGGTCAGTATTGCTCTCAAAATCTGGGGAGCGGCTTTGGCAGTGAAGCGTTGAAAGAGTAGGCTTGCTTTTCTTTTTGAAAGCTGGTTACACAGACATTAATTATCGCTGGAGGAGCAGAAGCGGGGGGGGGGAACCAAAACACGGCGCTCTCGCATCTCTCCATCCAGCCACACGCCGCGTGAGCCCGTTCATGCCCGTAGGTTCTCCAGGGATGGAGACCCACCACCGCTCCCTTATTCCCACGTTGAACGGTCTTTTTCTTCAGGGGTCGTTCCTCCCTGCCAGCACCGGTCCCCCCCGCAGGCGGCTCTGCCCCAGGAGCCTGGATCTCCCTTGGCTGCCAGGCTGTGCCCTCTCCTCTTACCGAAAATTGCCCCCTCCCCACAAATACCCGCTGTCAGCTGCCGAGCAGCCAGAGCTGCTTCACCTGGTCCATGAGAGGCCTTGCTGGAAAACTGAATTCCAGCGTCCGTCCCCCCCGCTGCTGCCAGCCCCCCCCAGCCCTGCCACAGAGGACGCGTCGCACTCAGCTCTGGGAAGGGGACGCGTGCCTGCAACGCACGAGCGATGTCAGACAAAAGCAGATGTCAAAATGAGCTTAAAACAAAGATGATTTAGTGCTCGCTCTGTTGCAGACAGGACAAGAGCGATTATCTCCTTCCAAAGGGAAGGAGCAAGGGTGCTGTGCAAGCCAAGGAGACGAACAAAGGCCCTTCCCGCGGCGGCACGGATCCCCACCGGGCACCACGGCCTTCGGGACTGGCCCGGTATTTGCCTTTGAAGGATTAACTTCAGCCAGCTAAGTGGATATGAAAACCGTGGCGAGCGCAGAAGGACATCATCCGCCGCAGCCCACGACGTGCTCGGCCCCGCGGAGCTGCCAGCGTCCTGCCGCGGAGCTGCCGGGGCGGCATCGGCCACCGGCATCGGCCACCGCCGCGACATCGGCCCCGGCCACGCTGAGTCCCTCCTCGCCCAGGGAGGGGCGATTAATTAATGCGCAGCACCTCGTGGCACGGCAGGTTTAAGCTGTGAGATTTATTACCAGGTAAAGTAAGGCAACGTAATTAAACAGTTTTCCTAATGCACGCGTGCTGCTGTTCTCACCGACGGTCTGTCCTGCGTCCAAATAATTCTTCTGCTGGACTCTCTCTGAGCTGAGGAGGTCCCCACAGCAGCGCTGGTACTTAATGTGCCAAATGAAGCCTTTGTCTGAGAGTAAATGTCAGTATCATCAGTAAATTGATAATTGATTTCCAATTAAGAGTCCGTGTTCCCCAGCACTCCTAACGAACACAGGCTCGTGTTAAGCTATTTATGCTTTCTTCTCCTGACAGCAAGGCTTTTCGTGCCATACCTGGGATATTAAGTCGGCACCGGGAGCGGTGTCCTTTGTCGCTTGGCTCTGTGGCAGGAGCTGACCTCCCAGGCCAGCGTGCGTTCTGCCACGCGTACGGCACCAAACAACGCGTTTCACGCTGGGGAACAGCGTATTTTTAATGAAAAATAAAGGGTAACATCGCTAAAGACAGCTCAGGAGTGAATCACCACGCTAGGATATAGCTCTGTCTCTTTACCCCGAGGGTGCCCATCTCGACCCAATAGAACAGAAGAGGTTATAAATTTGCGGGAAGGAGGGAGAGAGGGACACAAGGCCCTGCGGTGGCAGCAGCAGGACATTGCCTCTCCAGCCTGGGAGAGGCTTCGCTCCTCCTTTTATCTACCTCTTTGGAAACCTACAGGAGGCAGGCTAAATACCTGGAAGAAGCTGGCTTTGCAGAGGGCATCTGCTTAACAGTTGGAGTGACTAGAATACACAGAAGAAAACCCCGAACAACCACAAAACGGCAGCCGCAGAGGCTGCTCCTTCGCAGTGAACCAAAGGGCCGGGGCGGGGGGAGGCTGGCTCCCACCGCGGCAGCCGTGTCTGCTTCTCGCTGGGAACGGGGGGAGAGGAGGGAACGGGAGACCCGGCTTTCCTGGTGCCGGGAAATCACGTCCTTGAAGTGTTGGACGTGGTGCTCTGGGGAGGAAAACAAGGTGCTGTCTGAGCAACATGGGTTGTATCGGAACTGGGGCACGGCAAACCTGCACCATTTGCCTTTTCGGAGCAATTCCGAGTTCTTGCTTATTCACTCCCGTTTGCATTGCCTGATGCTATGGCTCCAGGTTTAAGGTTGGGCTTCGGTCCTGGGCTGCGGATAAAGGCAGCTTCATAAACTTACTTTCATCCAGGCTGGTCTGGAGTCACAAACCTGCCGCCGTGGCAGGGCTTGCCGGAGGCAGAGAGACGCGGGGCTGCTCCGCAGGGCTGGCCGCCGGGCTTCGCTCCCGGTGCCGTTGCTCTCTCCCGGGGCTGCCGCCCGCTGCATGGACCGGGAAGCTGGGAGGCAGCGGGCACTGCTCAAGCAGCCGCCAGCCCGGCCGCGACGAGCAGCCGGCTGTCACGGCGTTGTGCCGCGATCCGGAGGGCCGGGAGCCATTTCTTTAGCCAGTGGCTTGCCCCGCGTGCATGTCTCATATGGCCTCGCTCAAGCATGCTGCCGAAGAGAGATGAGCTCGAGTGATGAGTGGCTATTAATATTTAATTCCATCCCATCCGTGGACATTCTTAATTCAATCCTTGTTATAATTCTTCCTGGCTGATTGCCACTTTGCTGACCTCCGCGCCGCATGGTGCTGCAGACGTGAAGTTTCAGCCTTCATCAGGATCCCTGTGGGGCAGAGTCCATCCCGCTGCCCGGCTCGGGGAGCAGCAGGGCAGGCAAGAGTCACCCCAAAGCAGGCGATGCTGCAGCCTGGGGAGACAGAGGACCCTGGGACCCACCCCCACCGGTCTCAGCCCCCTCCCCGCAGCCTCTCCTGGGCTCCTGGCACAGACTGTCGAGGTGCAAAGCTCTCCTGCATGGCCAGAACCCCCTTCCCTGCTCCCTGTGTCGACAAACGCTGTCTCCTGCCCCGGAGAACTGGGGCGCAGGCAGCGTTTCTAGCTGCTGAGTGGATGAAAAGCTCCACGGCTAAATAAACAGCTCCAGTGAAGTCAGAGCACACTTCACACCCGAGCCGATGAGAGGCTGCGGCTGGCAGTTTATTCAGAGGCCGTATTACATTTCTTTCCATTGTTTTTTTTCTGCTGCTGGTTTGTGGCTTCACTTTTCTCCCTGTCCTGGCAGTGCAGAGGAGCAGCGACCTCCCTGATTTCTTCAATCCACCCCTGATGCGCGGCAGCTGCAGAAACACAGCCAGCAATCTTTTAGCAGTGGTTTGCCTGGGACCTTAATAGGGCGAGGGGCGGCTCACCTGCGTCTCCCGAGGGCAGCAGCCCACCCTGATCCCTTCTTACAGCTAATTGGCACGGCTCTGGGCACAGCCCCGGAGGAGGGGAGCGCGGGGGTGGCTCCAGGCTGCTTATATCCCTCCTGGTCCGGAGCTGCTCACCCACCCTCTCCCCATACACCAGGAGCATCCGTAAGCAGCGGGGTCCGGTGCTGGCACAGCCTGGCGCTCGCCAAAGGGGCACCAGGTGCCGGGGGAGGCTCCCGGGCATCTTCCCTGGGGAAAAAAAAGCCCCTGGGGGCTTCGGGGGTCCCTCGGTGGCCCCAGGCAGCGGCTGCGTGTGGGGGCACTCGGCCCTGGCCGGGGTCTCAGGTGTGGGTAAAGGTGCGATGCCGGCTGCGCCCGACGGCACAAAGACGTCATGTCCGAGGCGAAGACCAGCCGGCCGCTGCTCCGGTGCTTCTTTCGGTAAGTGGTTTTGCCCCAAACCGAGAGAAAGTCCCACGCGTGCCCGTGGGCTGCCGTGTCCGCCTGCAGGTGGCAACAGGACCCTGTGCAGCGGGCTGGCCACCGAGCCCACTGGTGGCCGAGCTGGCCACCTCCTGCTTGGCTGGCCCACTGGTGGCCACCGAGCCCACTGGTGGTCACCAAGCGCACTGGTGGCTGAGCTGGCCACCTCCTGCTTGGCTGGCCCACTGGTGGCCACCGAGCCCACTGGTGGCCACCGAGCCCACTGGTGGCCACCGAGCCCACTGGTGGCCGAGCTGGCCACGTCCTGCTTGGCCGGCCGGTGGGGAGCGGGCAGTGGGGAGAGGAGCTCTTGCAGCGCGGTCCCGTGCTCTGCAGCTCCGCTTTCCCCTCCTCTGTCCGCCGGCAGCTTGCGGCCGGGTTTGCTGGGCTGCTCCGCGTGTTTCCCATCCTTTTCGCTCTCGGCACGGAGTTCCGGCTGCTTCAGAGGAAGGTGCTGTAAGAGGTGTTGATAACTGATGGCTACGGAGCAGTCTGTTTCCAGGAAAAGTCTGTAACTCTCTAAATAGCTATATAATTGGTAGCTGGATGGTGCTTCTGAGCACAAAGGTTTCTGTCCTTATCTGTGTTATGCACCTGCGGTCGGTCTCTTTAACAATATGCGTGTGATGCTAAGTGCTTCTTGGGTAACACGCTGTTCAGCTTGAGCAAAAGCCTCTTTTCTGGCTGGATAACAAGCGCATTTTATCTTGTTTGTAGCTGCAATGTGGGGCCGTTGTTTGGGAGTAGCATGTGCTTGTAGCTGCGTAATGATCTCCAGCCGCTGTCCGGCTTGCGGAAGGAGGGCCGATGCCGAGGCTGTCGGAGGAGAGCCGCGCGCTCCTCACCCACAGCTAATCCGTGCGCGTGTGGCTGGTACCGATGGGCTAATCGGGTGTTTGTGGGGGCCCTTCGGACACCTGCCCCATGTTTAAGCACAGCATACCTGTCTAAAATGCCAAGTGGCCATTATCTAAGCATATTTCTGCTTAGCTGAAAACTAAGACCCGAGTCATTTCTCTGCAACAGATCTAGTTACCTGGCTGAAGTGGTAATAATTATTAACTTTAAGTATAAACAATGAATTGAGCGTATTTCCTAATTTCTATGGGCCAAAATGCAGCATTTACATTTAAATTAACTTTCCACACTACTGCACACTAACACACGTGTTGATTTCCCTCTAAAGTTAAAAATACACGTAAGTCAGTGTAAGTACTTCCCAGTCCCGTGTATCGGAGCGATTACTGGGCAGAGCTGCTGCACTCCTCACACCGTGGGATTGTGCCAGGTCTGGGATGGTGAAGCCCATCAGAATAACGTGGGGTCTGGGACTGGAAGGAACCTGCAGGGAGCCCACCTCCCCACCGAGCACCAGCTCTCCTGGAGCTCCTGGAGCTGGGAAGCGATGGTGGCTGCGGGGTGGGTCTCGCTGATGCCCCTTGCTGGAGGGTGTCGAGGGGCTTTGGAGACAAGCCACGTGATAAAAAAGGAGGTGGAGGTAAAATCATGTATATATGTCTTCCTTTTCTTGGCATTCAGGTAGAAAAGAGGTTTCTGCCAAAGCTGTGCTGCATTTGGTTTTGTGGGTCAAAACTGCAGCTGGCGAAGTACCACGTCTTTGGAGACTTTTCTCCTTCTTTCCAGGAGTGGAAACTCCGGAGAAGGCTGCTTGTCCTCAGTTTGCTCCATTCCTCCTGTGGCCTCAAGCTGGAGGAGTGGCCCGGACCCGCAGGCTTTGGAGGGAGCACGAGAAATGAAAAATCCACTTTTACATGTTTCTCTGCTCTCCTGAGGCTAGGCTGGCGCGTGCAGAGCTGGCCCAGCTAAAAACCCATGCAGCCTCACGGCTGAGACGCTGCAAAAGCTCGGCAGTGGCCAGGCCGGTGGCTGGTGGGCATCCCGGTGCCTGTCCCCGGCCAGGCGCTGAGCCTCTGGAGCGGGTTCGCTGGCTGGGTCTCTGCAACACGGCCGAGCCTGGGAAGGGGCTGTGGATCCTCAGCAGTGCTGGAGCTGGGAGCCGGCGATGGGAAGGGGCTGCTCCATCCTGGCTGTGCCAAAGGAAAGCTCCCTCCGTGCCCTGGAGCTCTGGCTGCAGATTCTATTAGCCCCA
>JANZLQ010000037.1:23924409-23957111 GCA_026212715.1 Elanus axillaris | reverse complement strand
GCTGCTCCATCCTGGCTGTGCCAAAGGAAAGCTCCCTCCGTGCCCTGGAGCTCTGGCTGCAGATTCTATTAGCCCCAGTAAAGATTTATTAAAGATCCGTGGCTGAGGTCAGGGGAAATATTTGGATGTGGCTGGTGGCCCAACTCTCTCCCCGATGGCATTTGTGCCTTCCGTGGGAGAAGCGCCGAGAGCCGTCGTGGTGGGCACAGGGCTGCTGCTGGGGCGTCACCTGCGCCGGTGCACGTCGTCTTGTGCCTCTTCCCTGGCATCGGCTGGAGCAGCCTTTTGCAGCGCTACAGCATCGAAGCTGCCTGCGCTAACGAGTTAGCACAGCTTATTGCTCCCGGAGGAAAACGCTCCCGGAGCAGAGCCACGTCCTCCTGCAGGACTGGCTGCTGCTTCGGTCTTCTGAAATCGCCGAGAGCCTTTAACCGTACCTGTGCAGGGACCCGGTCCGGCGCCTGAGCAGAGGGAAACGTAGAGTTGAGCTGCTTGGGCTGAAGTCTTTTATGGGAGGGCTGGGGAAAAGTGGGCAGGCAGAAAGAAGGGAGGTTTCTGTGCAAAGAAACTGGTGTGGATGCACCCGAAGTACGCTGCCAGGTCTGTACCGGGGGAGCTGAAGCCAGGACAGGGCAGCTGCAGTAGAGCAAAGGACAACCCCATAGAGCCTTGGGGCGGTGGAAGTAGCCGTGCGGGCAGCAGGGCACAGATCCAAAGCAGGCAGCACCCGGAGGGTTTTAGCCCTCTCCTCTGGTACGTCGCTGAGCCCCATCGCCTGCCACCCCGGAGCGACGGCGGCTTCTGCCCTCCCTTCCCCAACGCACGCGGACCCGGGCATTTGGGAAAACAGGATGAACCTTTCCCGTGCCCTCACCTCCCCGGGAAGAGGGGCCGAGTGCCCCATGCCGGAGCCGTGGGAACGGTGGGGGCTGACCGGAGGGCTGCCCGCTCCCGGCCAGGGAGAAGTGCCGTGCCGTGCCGTGCCGCAGCATCGCGGCACCCGGGGCATCCCCGCCAGCGGTCCCGGAGGGATGCCGTCCAGCCCGGCCGCGTCGCGTTGGCTGCGCCGTGACCGTGTCGTAACATCGTCCTGCCCGCTTTTGCAGGGTTCGCTGATGGTTTGTGAACGAGAGAAGGTGAATCCCAGAGCTAAGGTGTTCCTGTGGGCATGCTGGGGGCGAGCTCTGTTTCTTGGGTTTTGTTGGGTTTTGGGTTTTTTTTTTCCCCCCAACACAAGACCAGAAGGGTCCTCTGGCCCCCATGAAGGGCATTTGTATATCTGGGAGTTGATCCCTTGGAAACTGCTGCATTATTTTCAGAATCTATTTCCAAACTTGAAGTTGGTCGAATCACCAGGGACCATTATGGAAGAATTCACTGCATTTTTGGGAACACATCCTTCAATCTTTCTCTTGACTGAAGCTGGTGACGCTTTTATCTGAGAAAGGCAAGGCTTTAGATAAAGGTTTCAAAGCACTTTACAAATGAGCTAAAGCTGGTTTTTGACAGATGGATACTTTTGTCTGCACTATATTGTAGAACCATTCAGAGGTTTCCATTACTGAGATCTGTACAAAAGGGGCTACAAGAGATTTTTCTCCAGCAAGATTTCTGCCAGAACAGGAAATGGGGAAGGAAACTGGAGGCAAACTCACCATTTGGGTGTTAAATAACACTTGACTCTTGGTATTTAGAGTCCCATTGTGCCTTTAACTTGGTTTACTACCTCGCTAGTTACCAAAAAGGACACAAAATGTGTATTTATGTCCTATGCATTGCACTGTAATTATCTGCCAGTTCCACTTGAGCACTGCCACGTGAATCTAACAGCATATGCAAATCAAAGGAGGGTTGATTTACATGATGATTTGCATGTGCGTGTACAGTTCCATTTCTGGATGCGAATTGCTCGACACAAAGATGGATGCGATCCATGTAGCCCGGACAGTGCCCTGGCTGCCGAGGGATAAAGGAGCAGACGTGGCCGTTCGCTCCGGTGCCCCTCGGGGTGGGGGGTCCCTGCGCCCTCCCGGGGATGGGGGGGGGCTCAGCTGCGGCCACCCCAGGGCAGGGGACACGCGGGGCCAGAACCTCCTCTGAGACCACCCTGCAGATCCGGTGGTCCCCACGTCACGAGCAGGCAGCCGCCTCTTGGTCCCGGGTCAGGGCTGTGTGCCGGTGCCTCGCTGCCCCCACCCTGGAGCAGGGCGATGCCTCGTGGCTGCACCTGCCCCGGATTTTACATACGAAATAACTGTGTTAAAAAAAAAAAAAAAAAAATCTAGTTTGGCAGTTTCAGAGTATTTTGCAGTGTGTTTTTTGTCCAGATGCCAGGTACAGTTACTGCATTGCACAAGAACTAAACTTTCTCCAGAATTTTTTTTCTCAGCATTTCTTAATACTAAGATTTGGATATTTTATTAGAAGGGAAAATCAGCAAAGAAGATATGAAGAGCATGATAGCGAACAAATGATTTTTAAATAATCTTTCCTCCAGCTTGACTCTAAGTCTTATCCAAGATAGTTATTACAGAAAAAACCTCACTGTCCTTGTCCCTGGGACCAGAAATCTGGTGCATTTTTGGTAGAACTAACTCAAACAAAGGTGTCAACGGAGGAATGAAGCTGATCTGTAGTCTGGGAGGGGAGCTTAATGTATTTTTTTCTTTTCTAAATAAGTCGCTCTAACGGGAGCGGCCTGTCGTTTGTGAAGTATGTGCATCATAGCATATCGCCTAGGCTGCGATATTTTTTCATAGAAAATTTGATGACAACATTACTCTTGAGCAATAAAGAGGGGCCAGGGATTGTTGCTTGGCTGAGCCGGAACAAATGCAGTATTTCATGGAGCCCATGTGGCAGCGCCTTTGATTTGCAGTGGGACCCATTTGTTTTTTTTAGACAATATTGACTGGGAAAGCAGTTCTTATCGATTCCTCCTCGAGGACTCTTTTTTGTTTTCTTCTTTTCAATAAACGGTGCTTCATTGTAAAGCACCGACTCTTCCTGAGAGTAAATGGACCTGCCTGGAGTGCCAAATAGCAGGATGAATTGAGGTGCAGCAGCACCAGCACCTCCTGCACCGGTGCCAAGGGGCATTTCTTGTTATCGTGAGGCATCCTGAGACAGAGATACAAGGTGCTGGAGGTACTGGTGATCAGGTACCGCTTCGGTGCGGTTTTTCCCGTTACGAAGCCAGGACTGCAGAGGTGTTGCCCGACGGTGGGGTCGTGCCGGGAAGGGTCTCGGGACAGAAGCACAGCCAAGGTTGTCGGAAGACACGTATCTTCTGTTAGACCGACCGACGTACAAACGAGCTGTTGGACGCGTCATCAGGTGAAGGGCTGGTTGGGGAAACCGAGTGATTAAATCACTGCTTGCCCGTAGTGCTACTCTTAAAGCCCGACCCCAACGCCACGGAGAGCGGGGACCCCTCGCCCTCCGGAGCCTCCCACCCGGCGGGGCTGCAGGGAAGTGCCCGGCTGCGACCGGAGCCGCATGCTCCCGGGAAGCGTTCCTGGGAAGAGGCGTGCGCCGAGCTTGCGTTCAGTACCGCAGCGTCCAGGAATAAGGTCTTAATAACATTAAAATGTGACGAGGGCATCGTTACTGTTTTTAAGACGTCGTGTTCTCGCAGGGACGCCAGGAAGAACAGGATGGCTCCAAAACCTGCCAGGCAGCAGGAGAGACAGGGCAGCCAGATTGTCTTGTGTTCAGTTTTGTTCTTCTGCTATTTTACATTCTTTTATGCCTGCCCTATTATTACGTCCTTGCCTTTTATGATAGGATCATCCGCAGTAAACAACAAAGTTAGGTATGATGAAAGGAGCGGGAGAGTTCAGTTACACCGTAGAATAAACGGAGAAGAATTTGTGCCTGGGAGCATCTCCTTCTGCCTTCTTCCAGTTGTTCTCGCAGCTGATGCTGCTGGTTTTCTTTTGCTTCTAGCATTCATCCTCCGTCACCGCAGTCGTACCTCCTCGCGGGCAGGCAGGGAAGCTGCGCCCGGAGGAGCCCTACCTGGCGATGCACTGTTTTGCTTTCAGCTGTGACTCCCAGGCCTTTTTTCCAGTGAGGGATGGGATTGGTTTTGGGGGGGGGGGGTGGTGCCTGGCCTCTCCCCAGGCTCCGGTGGGACCTTGCAGGATCCGCCGTGGCCGCGACGCACCCGGCACAGCCCCTGGCACCCTCCAACACGGCCTCGGAGACAAATGGCCAAATACCGGGGGGGGGGAAAAACCAGCGCTCGTCACGCTGAATTAACAGCACACCTACGATAACGGGGTGAGAGTAATTTGCGAGGGGGTGTGGATCACGTCTTGCCTATGGAGATCTCAGGTCTTTGGCGGGGCGGGAGCTCGCAGCATCTGCTCCTGTGCCCCTCGAACGCCAAAACTTGGTGGTTTTGTGCCGTTTAAAGTCTCCAGCTGGGCTGTGACTTCCCTCTGCCCAGCGGGTCTTCGGTAACGCTCTGGGGCTGCTTTCTGACGTTATTTCTGGGCCAGTCTTTTCTTTGGGAAAACCAAGATAAAAATCTCTTTTTCACCTTCTAGAACCACTCTGAGCTTGGCCCCTCGCTCTGTCCCCAAACTGGCTACCCCTCCCTGCACCCCGTCAGTGTCTCTTTGGCTTTTCTTGGGCTGGTTCGGGTGCTGTTCGGATCCCCCATGGTCCGGCACTCCCCCCCAGCATCCCAGGATAATAGCAGGCGTTTGTGGGCCGGGCAGGGAGCTGCAGATGCTGCGGCTGCTCGGTGCGGTCCAGGGCACACGCTGCCCTTCCCTGCGCCCCGCGAGACGGCCGTACATCACGACCCGCCGGCAGTAGCATCTTCTCCTGTTGCTGACAATTTACCTGTTCTTCAGGCTTGTGCCTCGTCCCGGTGTTTGCGGCCGGGCTGGAGGGGGGGGTCCATCTCCACGGCCCGTACCTCTGAACCCCGTGGGAACGCTGCCGGGGCTCGGCCGTCACGGAGCATCGCGCCTCGGCGGGGCCCGGCACTGCGGGCAACGCTGGTGCGATGCACGAGGTGGAGAGCCCGGCGGCACCGCAGCCGCATCTCGGAATGAATGGTGAACAGGCTCCCTCGTTCCCCAGTCCTGCTTTTTAATGGGCTGAGGGCAGATAATTTTTTTTTTCTAATATAAAAATTAAGTGCAAATGCAGAAGATGACAAGGAGAGAGCTGGGTGGACAGCACTGAACTAGCTGGTCCTGTTCTTCACTGGTGAAGTGAAATAGCGTGGCACTTCTTCAGCTTTGCAAATGCTTCTGGAAAGGTTCTGCTGGTGCTGAGAGCGTGGCGGTGCCCCGACTTCGTGTCTCAGCCTCACCGAGGACCTGCTAGTTCAATGTGAGGCTGCTCTGAAGGGCTGAAATGAAACCTTGGCCTCCTCCGATCATCTTTCGGGTAATTAATTGTCAAGAAATGCTCGGAGGGTAATTTGCCTTTTATTTAGGTGGATCCAATAATTCAATACTTAGCTGGATCCAACAACCATTCACTGTATGTGCTTTAAAGATGCACCTAAGGGCAGTCTGTCACTTGTCATGCTCATAGCTAATGAATGAAAAAATGACATAGAAATGAAAGGTAAAGGAAACGGTGGCAGAATTTAGAGTGATTAATGCTTTGAACCTGGACTTGAAGTGCAGCAAGCGCTTTCAGTCCTGCTGAGTGAATTAAATAATCCAAATTAGTAATACATTTTAATTTTTTTTTTCCTGTGTAAAGACATTAAAGTGCTTTTAGCAAATGAGGTAAAGATTTTTCCGTCCATGTTTAGAACAAAAATGGAGCGCTGTGCTGTGGCATGCCCAAAGCCTGCAGCAAGCTCACGGCACGGGCTGTGCGTGGCCATCCTGTCCCCCACGTATCCTCTCCTGTAGTGCCCGGGAGCCTGACTGCCCTGAGAACAGCTCTGCCGGCACTACTGGAGACAGCGGTCATCCGCACGCAGCCATGGCCAGGCTGCGGAGAGAGGAGCATCCCCTCCTGCTGAGAGCCAGGGCCCCGTGGGGTGGTCTGGGGCCAGCTGGGGGTGGGGGGGGGCTCACCCCCGGCACCCCAATTCGGAGGGATTTTACAGACCCTGCTGCTGCCTCCAGCTTGACCGTGGCAGTGGGTCCCTCCAGGCAGTGGTGAGCTGCCGGTCTCTGCTCTGACCTGCCCTGTCTTGCTAGCAGTTGACAGATGCTCTGTTGTGTTGGCTTTGTTGAGAAGGGTACATGTTAATTGCTAAGGGTATATATTAATTGCACCCTCGTCACTTGTAGTTGGACCACATCTGCCTTGGGCCGTTTAGTGCGTTTTTTCTATCCATCTGCCTCTATCCATGGCACACTCGGTGTCCAGGGCTGCCCAAATAGCCACGGCCTCCGAGGGGCTCGCTGCCGCTGGGCAGAGCAGCGGGAGCAAACACAGCCCGAGTCACGCGGCGGAGATTTTCCCGAGTGGATGCGCACGTGTTTTGGAGACGTTCCCTGCAAGCATATGCTTAATTTCCTGTGGAGAGGGTGAGAGGATTTGCTGGATGAGATTGACTCTTGAAGCTGGCAAAGCATTTTTTAAGAAGTAAATTCCCCTGGATCTGCCTGGCGATAGCTAGTCAGCCGGGGGGAAACTGGCACCAGTTAGGGCTGCTGCGGTCCGCGCTGGGTTCCAGTGCGTTCTGGCTTTAGTTTTAATTTTAATATTTTTCTTTGAACGTCTCCCTGCTCCAGCACGTAACCGGCTCGATATCCCGCGTCTCGCTGGAGCTGCAGCCCTTCCCGGGGCTCTCCAGGGCCGACGAGCGGTGGCCGCGTCTCGCGGCGTGCTGGGGAGCCCGTCTGCGTGGTGGTGCGGCCGCCGCAGCCCCCCCGGCTGCCCCCCGCTCCCTGCCCGCCGGCTGGGCTCCGGCAGGACACGGCGGCACAGGGCCAGCGCTGCGGAGCCGGCTCCGGTGGGTTAGCTGCCCGTCCCCCCGGCCGGAGCAATGCATCTCTGGCGGCCACGAAATCCTCCTCCGTAGGGATGTCTGCAAGGCAGGAGGGGTTTTTGCCGAGGTAACCCCCAGACCACATGCCCAAGGTGCTTACAGGACAGGTTTCAATGCTGGAGGGCATCTGCTGAAGCCCTTGCAGTTGCCTGCTCCAGTGGGGAAGTTGTGTTGTATCCTGTGCCTAAGCTGGACGCTGTAGCAGAGGGAAAAAGTAAGACTATTTCCCAAACTTTTGTTAACTTTTTTTTCCCCCCCTTAATACACACCTACAGGCTCACTCTCTATAGGAACATTGGAAACCAGATTTTAGCAGGCCTTAGGGATTGCAGCATTATCCATCTTCTGTAAATACTGCAGAGCTCTGTGGAGTTGGAAACCTTTTTATGATTGCGGCTCGGCTGAAAAAGAGCGCTGTGTTCCCGCTGCGCTTCAGGATCGCTTCACTCGTCGCCTGGGTGGAAGGCAACAGCTGTTAAAGCATTCCCGTTTAAGTGTTTCGTGAGAGCAAAGTGCAGGAAATGGAATTTACTGAGTTTTAAATACATCTCGTGCACTGAGATCAGAGTAAGCATTGCAGGTAAACCAGTAGTGCTCTATAGCACAGAGACACTTCTTCCCCCCCACCAGGAAATCTTCCGGAGACTTAGGCTTGGAGTACTCGATGCTACAAAATCAATGGAGATTTGTGTCTTGGAAATGAAGCTCCAGCGCTGGAGCTTATCCCAGGCCTTTAAATCTAATAATGCCCCTTGTCAGCATCCAAAGGCCAGGCACCCTCTTGACAGCTCCTAATTCCACCCTGAGCGGCCATCAGTATGAGTAAGATGGGTCTCTGTGGACATGCAAATGTATTCAGTTCTATTTAACAAAGATAAATATCTTAATTAAGATAACCAACCGCCCGGGGGATTTTGAAAATTAGATGAGCGTGAGCTCCACAGCGAGAGCTTGGCGCAGACGCTTTGGCTGCTCTTCCAGAGAAGTCTGACGACGGACCATGACGGGACGTGGCTCTGCAGCTCTTGCGAGGGTCCCGGTGCTACCTGAGCTGCTCCCGTGGTGGAGGGGTGTCCCTGATGCCGCCCACCAGCCCAATTCCCACCGGGATCCATCTCAGCCAGCAAGCAATGAACGTTCTTGACAGAGCAGCTCTAACCATCCCCTTACGTGCTGCCGGTGAAGACTGACGAGACTCGTGACGAATTGCTGTTTTCAAACTGTCAACACACCTGGGTTTTTTTCATCCCATTCATAAAACCTTTTTCTAAAATTGTATTTTTAATAATGACTAGGCGAGTGCCGGAGCCCTGCCGCGGGGCTGGGCTCGCCGGGGCCGTGGCAGCGGCATCGCCGCCGCTGAGCAGCTCAAAGGCAGGAACCCAACACCGGAGACCAAGAGGAGCTGGGATGAGCCAGGGATGAGCCCACATAGAGCCCAGCCGGGCGAGCGGCACCGCCGCAGGGACACGCCGGCAAAGGAAAACGGCTGCAGAGCCGGTGCTAACGGGATTGGCGCATTTTGGTTTATCACTTGGCTTCTGGGTGTTCCACAGGGCTTGCGAAGAAGAGTGCAATGGGGTTTTGGGACAGCAGCAGCCTGTCCCAGCAGGAGACTTTGTGTCTTGGTGTTTCTCCAAAGTGTTTTTGCAGGGGAGGCGTGAGCCGAGCCGGCGAGCTCGGCGGCACCGGGGCTGCCTATGGGAACCGCAGGCAAAGTCCTCCAGCCTGTGCATCCCGGGGAGGTGGGTGATGGGCATGGACTTTCTGGAGCATCACTGGTGTTGGAGGAGCTGACAGAGGGAGAAGGAAGGCAGCACGGGGAGTTGGTCAGCAGGTGTGTTTCAGCACACGCTGCGTTGGGACCGAGGAACGGTCAGCGGGGTCGGGATGCGGTGCTGAAGGCAGGGGAGCACGTTGCAAGAGAGAAATAGCGGCAGGGACGTGGAGGCTGGGATGGCCGTTTCACGCTGGCGGGAGAGAGCGGAAAGGCACGCAAGGACACGATTGCGTGTGCCGGGGCGTGAGGGCGAGCCCGGCTGGCAGCGGCTGCGGGGGCATGCCGGGAGCCCCGGCCTCGGCTCGGCTGTGCCGGAGGGTCCGGCGCGGTCAGGAGAGCGATGCCGATGTGTGCCGAGGTGGAGGTCGCCTTCTTTCTGCTCTCCTCACCGCCTTGAAACGCAGATGTCTCTCGCGCGACGTCGCTGGGGCACGGCTGTGCTGTAGAAGGCTCCGCACCTTCCCTCCGTAGCAGCTCACTGTGCTGCTCGGCAGAAGAAGCTGAATTATTCCTTGCAGGAGCAGAGCCCCATCGTAGCAGCTTTCTCTGCAGTCCTGAGCCTTCCTAACTGCCCCGCCACTGCGGTGACTGAGGGTGAGGGGCTCTCAAGAAGCCTCCAGGGTGAGATGCAGCCTTTTTCTTTTTTTTTAAAAGAGAAAAAAAAAAAAAAAAGTCTTACATAAGTCAAAACCTCTGCTAGTGCATGACTAATGCCTTCCCTTCTCCCTCCTCCCCTGGTGTGGTAACAGAAGTTCACGGGAATTATATAAATGATCATTTCCTGTAAAAAGTTATACATTGTTCATAGGTCTTTCAGGGACAAACCTCGCGTTCTGCCTTCCATTACCTTGCCGTGTTTACTAATACCTTCGGATCCAGCTGACGAATGCGCTCTGCTGCTCCGCTGCATTTCTGAAACAAGCTGATAACAACAAAGTCCAAACCTATTGTTCCCGGCCTGGCTGGTGCGAGGGTGGCTTTATTCCTGCCAAAGTCAACTGAACTGGGACCATTATCTTGTTTTTAAAGCCGAGGTTATTGATGGTAGCCTTGACAGCTGAATTAGCTGGGCCGGCGTGCCCGGTGCGGCGGCACTGGCCGTGCTCTCCCAGGCTGCCCTGCCTGGTGTCGGTGCTGACCGGCAGCAAGCGCAATGACAGAACCGAGGGTTTGCACCTTTTTGGTTTAAGGACGTGCGTTGGTGAGCTCCTGGAAAATTACCTTATGGTTGGTATTCCCCCTGCTCCCCTCCTGCATCCCGGCGGGAGCGCCGCTGCTGCCGGTCTGCCCAGTACCACCCCGCGGGGAACAGGGCTGAATCATTTTCTGTTGAAACTTGAAGGGTACATCTTGCTTGAGTTTTGTTCTTGTTTTCCTGCAGGGATCTCTCCATTCTGGACATTTTGGCTCTGTGTCTCTCTTTAGACTAGTGTGAGCTCACGTGTCCGTGGCAGAAAGGCTCGGGGTGCCAGCGGGGATTCCTCAGCCTGAGGTTTCCAGGGTCTTTTCCGAAAACGAGCTTCTTGGCACAAAAAGCTGAAGAAGTGGGAGCGTGTATAGAATGACCCCCGAACTTCTTTTGCAGGGAGTGACTCCACAAATCTGCGTCCAGCTGATCGAGGGATCTGACAGCATGCCCAGCCCGGACCTTTCCGTCTGGCCCCGGCACAGGGAACACCAGCACTCCTGCTCGCCGTGCTGCCGGCCACGGCGCCGGGTCCGGCACAGACGGACGCTCCTGGCAGAAGGAGCCGGTGCCTGGGGGACCGGGGCTGCCTCTGCGGCCGGGCACGGGCAGGGCTGGGGGAACCGGGTCGGTTTGTTTCTTCCAGCCGATGCCTTTCCCCAGAGCGCTTGTCTTCCCGCGGCCGAAGCAGCCGAACGGCTGCAGCCCGTGTCTCTCGTTTCCAAACCCTGCACCGCCGCAGGACACGCTCCAGGTTTCTGCTTTTCTGCGGTCTGGGAGGTAAAATGCTGCTGGTGTTACTAATGGACTTTGCTTTTAGCCTGAGTGCTGCAGGCTCCTGTACCAAGGTAGAAATCATGGAGTCAATTAAGTAATTACCTGGTCTTTCAGCTGTCAACGCACGAGGCTTTTTGATTTTTACCATTGGCGTCAAACCCTACATGCGTCTTACCCCAGACTCATCAGCGCTAATTTGTCCAAACCGCTCTGCCCTGCCGGTCCGGGGTGGGTGCCCGAGGCGGTGGGAGGGAGCCGGGCACCCTCCTGCCCCTCGGAGCTCGTCCTCCGGCTGTGGCCGGGCTCGAGGGGCGGCACAGGGCAGCGTGCCGGCTCCTGTCCCGGCACCTTCTGGCCGGAGCCTAGGGAGATCCGGCACAGCCGGGGCTGCGCTCGCCGCTCGGCGTGGTGTGCGGTCCCTTGGACGGCAGAGCTGTGCGGTTGTGCCGGCCAGGAGAGTTTAGCGTTTTTGGTCAACTTCTGGACTGTTTGGAGGAATGGACTTTAAGCCCCGAGTACTTTGTCGCCATAACGGGCCGCAGCTCATCACGGCACAGGTCTGACAGAGTCACCAGCACCGCTCGCCCGAAGGCGCGGTGCGAGTCCCGAGCCTGCCGATGCTTTGGCACGCTCCCGGCAGGAGAAATAGATCACTGCGGAGCCACGCCGTGAGCGTCTTCATGTGGCGTTGGCCAGGAGGAGGGAGAAGACCCGAAGGAGATGTCACAGCGGATCCTGGCTGGTCTATCGCCGGGTTTGCCGTCCCTGCCATGCGGAATAGCGCAGGCGGGTCCACGGTGCCCGGGCAGCGCTGCATGCCTGGAGCGTGGCCGGCCCCGGGAAAGGCAATGCCAAGCACTGTCTGCACAGGGCAGGAATTTGTGGGAAGGCTTCAGGGATCCAGGTGGCAGATTATGCTTTGGAAGCATTAGTCAGAGTACATTTTCTAACAAGCTGTGACATAGTTTGTACTTCTGGCTGAAAGCCCTGTGGCATTTCACCCTCTGCGGGACCTGCCTCTGCTGCTGGAGCATCCGCATCCCGGCTGGCATCACAGAGTCCTGAGCACAAACCCTGCAGGGATCCAATTTGCTTTGCTGCAGCTTTTACTTTCAAACCGTTGTAATGTGCTTGATGTCCTCCAAATGGAAATGTTTCCCTACTATAGGAACAAAACTGGTTTAATGGTTTTGATTTTTCTCCATAGAAAAATGTTGGTCTTCTGAGTCTCCCCAGTGTTGCCAGAAGTTGTCGTCTCGATATCCAGCCGGTACGCTGGCTTGTTCTCCTCCATCCCAGCTGAGGAGCTGCCCGGGTCCTGGTGAGGAGGCTCCATCCACCAGCGTGCCAGGACCTCTCCCCACCCCCAGCAGACAGTTTTTGGGACAGTTTCCATCCAAGCCCCGAGCCTTCCCGTTCCTCCTCGACTCGTCCGCAAACATCCTGACCCCTGATGAACGGAGCCGGCGGGGGAGCGGTCACAGCCCCCCGGGAGGTTTCCACTGGACTGGAGGTGAAGCAGTAGTGGTGGGTTCCTACAGAAACGGGGGCACCCACTGGTGTCTGTGGGCTGGTGCTGAAGTAGGGACGTGACTTGGGAGCATGGAACGTGCTGGGGAGCGGCTCCAAGCCAACAGAGAACGTTGAAGAAAGTCAGTTATTTGGGGGGAAAAAAAAAAGAAAAGATGATAACAAAAATATTTTATGGATCAAAAGCTTCTTTCAGTAATTTTATATACATACACATATTACGCATATACGTGGCCATTCAGCCGACCACCCCAGCAAACGAGCAGAGTCTGTCTTGTGCGAGAGATCACACTCCTGGGTTTATGCAGGGAAAAATGGGATGACTGCGTGTCTGCCCGGAAGGTCCGGCATTCAGCTTGGTTAACTCATTTAGCGAAATATTTACTGACAGCCTTCGAAGTCGTGGATCGGTCTGTGACAAAAGGCCAGTTTCTGCTCGTGGTTGTGCTCGATCTTCATGGCACCGGGCAGGTCCTGGCAGCGTGTCCGGCCCCGGGTGCCGGGGGGTCCGGCAGCCCCCGCGGCCGTCGGCTTTGCTCTGGCCCCGGGGACGGGAGCGACCTGCGTTGGAAAACCATGGAGGGTTTTTTGCTTGATGTAACTTACTGTACGGCAAGGGCTGGTGGGGGTTCCTCAGCTGAGGAGTAACTTACTCCACATGTAGAAGCCCATTCCGTACAAATAACTAAATGCCTTCAGCAGTTTTGGGATCTCCCCAGGCGGACTCTCCCCCTCGTCCCATGGGGTGCTCAGCCAAGCGTGGGACAGCGTCACACTCGGTGACAACGTGCTCATCCCCAAATGTGCCGTGTTTGATCCGATTCATGGAAAATCAGCTGAGCCCGTGTCCTGCCGTGAAGGGTTTTACCTTCCCCGCTCTCCGACCTTCCCGTCAGGCACGCTGAGCCGAACTGGGAGCTGCTCAGCGAAGCGGGAATAAGCTGGCTCTCGCTGATAACTGGGTTTTATGTCAGTGCCTGACTGTAGCTGAGGCGCGGGGGCTTTTTATTGCAATATTGTTTACAGTTTTTCATCTTTCAGAAGAGAAAAACTACCCACGGAGCGCCCAGCTACCTCCTTCAGCTGCAGCCAGCGCCGGGTGCCCACAATATAACACCCAGTTTCAGGAGGTTGGTTTGTATTTCCTAGGAAAGCAGCCGCCGGCGAGCGCTGCCTGTCATTTTTTTTTTAATGAGACACAACTTTGTGAAGGCTTGCCGGAGCCGGTGGGGGTTAATTACGACCCTGGGTACACCTCGATGCTTTGGGAAGCGACTCGTGGGAGCCCACCCACGGGTGCGGGACGCACGCTGGTAACCGGGGGTGCAAAACCGTTCCGGGGTAGTTTCGGTCAATTTTGGTGCGTCAGTAACTGGGAGGGGAGCGCGCGCGAGGCGTGGGGGTCCGCAGGCCGGCCGCGTTCCGCGCCGTGGCCTCCAGCGGCCGGGAGCAGTTGCCAGCCCCGGCCGGAGCCGAGGGGTCGGGGTGCTGGGGGCAGGCGGTGGGCTCCGCCGGGGGGGAATTCTGTCTCACGAGCTTGCGGAGGGATCGCCTCATTCGGGGCCACCAAACCGTGGTACGGCTTCAGTTAATTGTGATAAAATAAAAATAATAGTAAATTCTCTTGCACATATTCCTTTAAACTTTTATGCGTTAAATACATTTAGTATAATTAATGAGGATCAAAGGAAAAACGCAACTTTCGAATCTTGAAATTTGGTTTTCTGGAAACAGGTTTTATTTGACTCCAGACTTTTTCATGTTGTGTTTTCTTAGAGGTTTGCATGAATTCCCCCGATTTCAATCAGACTGTTTGTATTGAAAACTTGTCACGCTGATGGGTTTTTTTTTTTCTTTTTTCCAGTGAGGAATGACACCTACCATTTTTTTGTTTGTTTGTTTTTGACAGTTTGGTCCAAATATCATTTACCGTCGTCTGTCTCCAGGTGTCTGTTCCATGTCCTTGAAAATTGATCTTTGGGGATTTTGCCCATCAGCACATGACAGTATTTCTGTGGTTTGATGTAAAGTTTTTCCTTTGCAAAGCGGCTTCATAGGAAAAAGTCTGGATCATGGAGGACTGAGAACTCGTATTGCTCTATTAAAATCGGTCCGATTAGTTTACTTTTACAGCACCCCTGCGGTGCAGTCAAGTATTATCATCCTCTTTACAGACAGAGAGAGACCGGTGTCACGGCGAGATGACATCCTTCGAACAGAGTTACAGAAGATGCAGCAGAGCTGGGGACAGAAGGTGTTATCTTGTGAATCCCGGGTGAATGCCCTAGGATAGCCCTTCTCCTTTGGAAGTAGATCCTTAAAACTTACATCCACCTGTCTGTTTCTCTTTATAATTTGTTTCTGCTCTACATATTTCTGCAATTATGATGGTTTGATCTTTTTTTTTTTTTCAGCCTCCTTTACGTTCTGGGATTATTTCCAAGTAGCTGTCTAATCAGATTTTTTAACGGTTTTTATTGTATTAGCTGACAAATACAGATAAACTAGGGTTTTTTTTAGAGTTTTAATTTTTATAATTGTTTAGTGAAACCTACAGAGTACTCTCCACATTTTCTGGAGAATGAAATAAATGTAATTTTATGGGAATAACCTTTAAAGGGGGATTGCAAGATCGAAGACAACCGAAAAAGTGTTTTCAAATTCCAACCTACAGTCTCAGCGCAAAGCACTATCAAATTCAGAGTTCGGCTCATGCAGCTTTGGTTACCTTCCATAGCATTTTCCTTCTGAAAAAGGAGAGGGAGGGAGGCGGCTGCAGCCGTCCTCAGCGAGCGGTGGGCAGCGCGGAGGGGAAGGGGAGCAGCGTGATCCCAGTTGCTGCTGGTGCCTGGTCCCGGGCTGCGGGAGCTGGGATCAGCTGCGGGGCGTCTCCAGCGACCATCTGTGCGCCTGGCTTTGCCGCTGCCCGCAGTGGGGAATCGGGAGTTATTTCAGGGAGGAGAATGGCTTTTGCGCTGTGGCCGCGGGAAAATCGCGCTGCGTTTGGTTCGCACGGGCTGCGAGATGCCACCCTGGAGAAATAAGTCCCTTCTGCTTAGTAAGATGTATCGTAAATGAATAAATGTCACGCTGCCTTGCTCCTGTTTACTTCTTAGCAGAACGGGCTCTGGAGATGCAGCTCTGCAAGCTGACTCATTCTGGGTCTTATTAAAACGTCTCCTTTTGACTGGCACGCCTCCGAAAACCAGAAGGCAAAGAAATGGCTTGCAGACAGCAGAGCAGAAACGCTCAGCCTGTGTGCAGGCAATGCCATTCTCGGAGCCTTCCCGTGTGAGAAAGGGGGCCATGGCATGTATCCTACCTTCCAGCAGCGCAAATCCATCCGTGTGGAAGGGACACCGTCTTCCCCCACCTCCTCAACACTAACTTCAGCGAGTTCTTTCTGTTTTTTCTTCAGCGGCTGCTGCCTGCCATCCCTCTGCCTTTATCCCATTAGAAGTTTGCCAGAGAACTGTGATTTACTCCAAATGAAATTTTAGTAGTAAAAATAATAGAGTCACTCTAATTTATTTTTTCCTTTGAAAGGGGGACAGTGAGCAGTATTGTCTACCAGGCTCCAGTTAATTTGGCTTTTAATCTATTTTGCAGTTATTCACCTGCATTTCTTAACTACGTTATTCGCTGTAGGCATGGACAGTGGAAGAAATCATAAATCTTGCTGCATACTATTAAGCTAAGGAAACCCCTGGGAATCAGCAGCCTTGGCTGGGATGCTCTGAAGCGTTCCCTGATTCGACACGACCCCCCCGCACACCAGGTCCCCCACCGCCCCGCTTCCGCAGCCCCTCGGCACGTGCTGGTCCGTGCATGAGTGCTATTGCTGAGCCCAGGGGCTTAAATCACAGTAGCGCAGTGTGGGCCGAGAACCCTGATGTCGGGAGCGGGGGTGGGAAAGAGACTTTCAGCTTTTCCTGGAACAGCTTGAAGAGAAGAGATTCCCACAAAATCGGTGAAATGCGCCATTTCTTCCTCAAAGTTATACAGAAAGAAAACATCTGTAAGTATTGCTAAGGTGGTGGAACCCACGTCCCCCCCCCCCCCTTATTTTTTTTTTTTTTTGTCTTAGTAGCTCACTTCTCCAGAAGAGACTTTCGGTACGATAACAAAGTGTTTTATAGCAAAGAATATTTTCTGACTACTACCAGTGAGCTGGTGTATGAAAAAAGAAGTGCCAGAAGTGAGGCTGATTAGCCACAATAAATTATGCAATCTATAAAACGTCAGCCACTGAGTGTGCAGGATCTCTGACGGCAGAAAATCTCATTACTGAGCTGGGAAGAGCAGCCAGGCACCGTTTTATTCGAAATACAAATGTGCAAATTAGCTACGATTAAAGGCCAAGCTGTCGGAAACAGGAGCTGTTTACGTCTCGTTGCAAATGCAAAATGGAGCCTGTTTCATTGTAAAAGATGTCACAGGCTGGGGATTTGTACTTGAAGACAGTCTTACTTTCCGAATGGGAAATTCAGGCTTGTGGCCGTGACACCGGACAGCGCAGGGGTGGAAGTGAACCCCTCCGCCGGGGCCAGCCCTCTGCGGAGCCGGGCTGAGAGGAGCCGCAGGGCCAACAACAGCAGAGATGGGTGTGCTGCAAAAGACGGTGCAGAAATTTTCCATACTGTGATGGTAATTCCTCTCTTCCAGAGCTGGGGCTAAGGGACTGCTGGAACCCCATTGTTTTGTCCTCGTTTCTGAAGACACCGGCGGCTGCAGTGACCCTGGTACCATTTACAGCCAGTTTCAAGTACGTACTGAAGAACTGTTAGAAAAAAGCACATGTGGGTTTTCTGGGCTTGGGTCTCTTTAGCAAAAAACTTCACCCCGCAACAGTTTTTATCAGCCCCAAATTAGTTGTGAATTCATTTCAAATGACCCAGAGGGCATTGGTTGGGGAAAAGAATTCTGAAACAGACTGTGGGGTGGTCTGTCTCTGCTGATGCAGTGTTTCAGAGGTTTTACACAAAGCACTGGACACCGGGCTCGACTCCCTGGGCTGCCAGGTCCTGGTCCTGGTCCTGGTCCTGGTCCTCCTTGCCGTGCCGTGCCGTGCCGCGTGGCACCCGCGGCTCGAAGGTGCTCCTCGGGCAGCAGAGCCTTCACCCACCGGCGGGTGCCCGCTCGCTTTGTGCACAGCGGAGCAAACCCCCCCCGACCTTTTTCTGCTCTTGGGTTGAGGCAGATTCATGCCTTTCGCTCCTTTTTGTGTGTGGTTGGTTGGTAGTTGACCAGAGAAGAGCTTTGCGAATCCCAGTTGTCACCACTCCTCCCGTTCATCCCAAGCTACTAAATACTCGTACGCTGTTTTTACGGAGTTACTCTATTTCTCCCTGGAGTCAGGTGAATTTCAGAGCTGGGAGAAGGATGACTCCTATATAAAGTTTCCATATTTGGTTAAATTCAGCAAGAACGCCTCTCTAGAAATGTAAATGGTATCCAGCAGTAATGCAGGAGTTATGTGCCTTCAGGTCTGCTCTATGGGAAGGAACCGAATGGTTTCTTGGAGGCTGGAACATTTGTCTGTTGTGAGCAACCACAGGGATAGCTTTTCCTCGTGGGGAAAAGCTCTGAGCAACATGGAGAAAACTGGCTTAGAGTAAAAAAATGCAATTTTTCTTACCCCCTCTTTATGCAAGAAGGAAACTCAGTTTAGCAGGCACAAATACATGGTGAAATTATTTTCAGAACAAGAAAACTTGGGCACGGCCTCTGTGACCATCTGCCACGCTGAACTTCCACTGATTTATGCTTCCAATAGTTTTTTAATTAATGCCATTACTTTCTTTCTTTTTTCTTCAGTAATTATAAGCAGAGCATCAGCTGGCAGCGAGTGCCGCAGAGTGCCACGACCGCGGGAGGAGCCGCGCAGCCCAGCGAGTGCAGCGCTGCGGCGGGGAACTGATGCGCAGCTGAGGGTTTACGGATGGGAAAGGTAATAATGCAGAAAGGAAATAACAAGAAAGAAATAACGCGAGAGCTAGCTATGCTTAATGGCTGGCAACGGCGACAACAAGCTCTTTTTGCCTGTTAAATGATTCCTGGGAGTCCCAGTCAACATGAGACCGGAGGAGAAAACAGATGATTCTGGAACTGGGATTTGTCCCGTGAGGCTTCATTTAAAATGGCCTGGCTAGGGTTTTGATGGGAAAAGTGGTGACAAAGGCTCTTGCTCATCCAGTTGCCCAGAAGATGCACAAATAAGCAGGGAATGAGTGCCTGTTTATGGTGCCGTTAAAAAACGTACAGCCTCTTTGCCAAAGCCTCCGAGGGACAATGAAATTCTCTTCGCTTGTGCCTCTGCCAGGACTGGCACCAAGCAGACGAAGTGGGACGAGCGTCTGGTCTCGAGCGCAGCTTCCGAGGAAAAGGCAATGTTGAGCGTAGCCGGGTCAACGGCAGACACCCGCAGGAGCTCGGCGGGTGCTCGCTGCCGCGTCCCACCTCGCCCGTGTCTGTGTCCGTGTCCCGGGAAAAGGCACCCAAGGCCTCGCGTCGGGGCGGGCGCGGGAGGTGCAACGGGAGACCACAGCCCCTCTGCTCATCTGCGCGGCAGGATAACGATTTCTAAATTACCTGCTGTAGCTGCATATACAGCAGCTGCTTTAAAGACTGCTTAAAAAATCATTTTTGTTTCTTCCATCTTCTCTGGTTATAACACTTCCTGAGGCTCAGGAATATAAACTTCTAACAATTTCTTTTTTTCTTTTTTTTTTCCTTTCCCCCCGCTCTCTCCCAGGAAGGCCAGTGGGCCCCTGGGTGCCCCCTTGGAGGGCTGTCTGGGCGTGGGTGCCCTTGCAAGAGCAGAGCAGAAATACCAGGGTCACCTGTGGTTAGTAAATTCAACTATGTATGGGAGATTTTCTTCCTACAATTAGATGGCAGCACATAAAAGCCAGGGACATCGATGTCAGTTATAGCACTTCACAATTAGGTCATGTTAGTGTACGAATATATTTCCTGATGCTTGTTAATTCATAGGTAATTAATTAGCAGATGTGTCTGATTAAATTGCAGATTAAAGAAGGGCAAATATCACACAAGTTCATGTAGCCTGATTTTGCAGATAAAGCTGCATGAAAATTTTCGCTGAACTTTTTGGTGAGGAAGCAATTATTAAACATCTATTACGTTTTATAGGAAAGGGAGTTACTCCCATTGGAAACTGACTTAGAAAAACACTTTATTTTGAATTTATCAAAACGAAATGTACTCACTTTTTGTTGCAAGAGTCATTACTTGGAAGACTGAATTATAGAAAGGGAAAGAGGCAAACCAGAAGCAGCAGCAGTAGAAGTACTTTAAATTATCATGGCAACGTCTGGTTAATCCAAACCAATCCTTTATAAAAATTGTAGATTCCCCACCCCGAATTGTACATTTCAGTCGGATTGAATCTGGGTCTGGAAGGTCTGGGAGTCTCAGCTCTACTCTAGACAGGAAAAGAGTTTTCTTTGCAAGCTGAGTTATCGATGTCTATTTATCACCGTCCAGAAAGGAGACTTGCTTCTGCACTGCAAGTGCCACAAAGTGGCTGGAGCTGGTTTTTCTGCAGGCGCTCTGGCTATAAATTGCTCGTTCTTTCGCTGTTTAGTTTCACTGCTAATACATAAATCCAGCCATAAAGAGGCTAAGTTGACCGGGAGCCAAAATCGCCTGTTCATAGTTCTCTTGTTCTAGCTATTTTACAACCTGTTTGTTTGATGAGCAGCAGTAAACCCAGTAGAACGTAGAGATAAACGCATCGTAGGTGACACGCAGAGCAGCACGAGGAGCAGCAGGAGTCTTTGCCGAGGCACAGTTAGCAAAGCTGTGATTCAGGGAAACGTGTCTTCAGTGGCTGCTGGAGACTCATCAGCATCTTGGCAAGACGATGCTGAAGGCGCTGGGGACCGCTGGTGTTTGCTACCAAGCCGGCTTGCTGGGACAAACTGCTCCTGGTGGGAGCGTGGGCTGGCGGGAGACTCCGGACAGATTCATGCCCTTGGTGAGCTCCGGAGCTCCGGGCAGAAGGTCCGTGATCAGCTGTAGGGCTTGATGGCAAACCTTGTATTCCTAATTAAACCAAAATTGGAAAGCGCTTGAGGGGGGCAGAGCCCAGTGAAAAGATATTCACCCTCTCTTCCGCTTCTGAGTAATTAATGGTGGGAAAATAAACGATGCATTTTGGAGCAGCAGCGGGTTTGTCTTACTCAAAGTGGCCTTGCTGTTGACTCCCTCCTACTGTTCAACTCCTCTGACTGCCACCCTATGTTCGTTGGACTGCCTTCAGGGGAAGGGAAATACAAGCCAGAAAAGATAGAGCAGCTTGTAAAAGAACTATGCGGAATAATTTGCAGATCCGGGAGAACCTCCTGACTTTCAGGTCCCTGGCCACAGTGTCAGGCGCCTGGCTGCCACGACTTGATTGATTTGGAGGTTTGCTGGGCGACGAGCAGGGCCAGAGCTCGAGAGAATGTTAAATCGAGTGCATTTTCAATTATCCAAATTGTTCTCCTCTCCTAGTTAAGCTCTTTTTAAGCAGGTGCTGGTGATGCTGCTGCACCTGCATCCCTGGGTGTGAGCCCTGGAGCCCTTTGGCTTCTCCCCCCAGGTCCACACAGATTTACACAAAGCCCATCCTGGCTACAGCCAGCACCACCTGTGGAGCAGAATTCCCAGCTTTTGTTGAGGTCAAGTGCAGGAAACAAGATTCTCTCCCCCTCTGGTGTGTTCATCCAATACAGCATTTTAGACATTGTCTTGTCTTCCTCCAGAGCATCTTATTTCGGCTACCTGACGACTGAGCTGGATGAAAAGCTGCTGTGCTCTGATACAACACTTGCCGTGCTTCCAAGGCAGAGGCGATGTTCTTGTGGTTGCTGTAAGTATATTTCGAACACAGCTGCACGGCAGAGGTTGATTTCCATGGATCTTACCTTAGGGATCCACAGGATCTCCAGCAAACCTGACCCCTGGGCACCGCTCTGCCCTGCCAGCCAACGCTCCACTGCCTGCGCTGGCTGGTGCTGCTCTTGGAGTCGGTCTGGGAGCAGACCCGGGCGCTGGAGGTGGAGCAGAGGGAGCTGTGCCACCCCAGCGCTGCGACGGCTGAGAACTTGTCGTGGTCAGGACAGAACCGCTTAACATTCCGCATTTTGGTGGCAAATCAGCAGCCGTATGGCACGAGAGGCTAGGAACAGTTTGTATCCGAACTCTGCTCCCAAGTCCTTCCGCTGAAAAAAGGCTAAATCTGTGCAGGAGAGCTGAAATACCACCTGAGAAACACTTCAATTAATGTACTGACATTTTTGCCTTTGTATTTCATTTATTTTACCCATTTTCCCTCTGCATAGGAATGCAAAATGTTGTTTCCTATTTGATAGCTACTGTCTGTTACCTTAATTGCAGCTCTTGCTGGGGGTGAATACAGAGCACTGAATGTTGTGCACACCCAGAGGCACAGAAAAACTGCAGAGGAAATCACTAAAAGAAATTTAGCACTGGAAAATAAAGTAATCTCGTGCTGAGAAACAAAGGGTCGTGGTGCTGCCTTTTCTGGTGCTTGGATGCTAATTATGGGGTCATTTTGCTGGTACTGTTTCTTAAAAGCACACAGCATCCTTGCCTTTCTGTAAGTAGCTGAATTAATTTTGTTCAGCTTTTTTTTTTTTTTTTTTTTTATTTTGAGGGGGGAAAAAAGGAATTGCACCTAGGCTGAGAACCAAGCAGCCAAACAGAGGCTCTAAACCGAAAAACCGGCAAAAGAATAAGCTGTTGGAGATGATCAAATAGAATGGAAAATTTTACAGACCGAACAGTGCATCTAACTGTGCACAGCTTATCAGTTTGATAGTTTTTATATTGGAATAACTCAGAGCTGGTGAAATTACTCATGTTTTTCATAACATTTATTGCATCAGCGTCCAAATGGGAGGTATCTGCATGTGCTAGAACAACGGCTGTCTAGCGTCAACAGGCATCTGCTGTAGCAGAAGACCAAAATCAGCAAAGGCTAATTCGTCGATGGCTTATTATTTGAATTTGTGTCCCTGCCTCGAGTCAGGGCTGCGATGGGTTCGTCTGCTGCCTCCTCTCCCCAGGCTGCCTGTCAAGCAGTCACTGGCCTTTCATGCTGCCCTTAGGTCAGGTCCAACTCAATCAGCATTGGTTTATTATGAAATGCCCAGAGTGATTTTACTCATCGTGTCTGTCTCAAAACAGTTCAAGAGAAAGTTTAAATATTATTTCTGGCTCCTTCAGCTGCTAACTCTAACAGCTTTTTCATGGAAGTTTCCAGGCTGCTCTATAAAACGGTAGGATTTTTTTCCACTGATTTACGTTGGCCTGAAAACATTGAAGTAGACTAAAAAAAAAGACAAAAAAAATTTTTTTTGTGCTTTCAAGGCATTTCTGCGTGAAACAACCAGATACTCACGGACCTGTGGCACAGACAGCAGCAGAAGGGAGCTGACCGCAGTTCAATGCGGTGTTACCTGCCAGTATAAGCTCCGCTGGGGGTGATAAATATGTTTCAGCACATGGGCTGTGAACGTTTTGACTAATGAAAGGTTATTAGCATTTCCCTAATTGGGAAATGAGGGAATTGTCTTCTGTGCTTGGAAGGCAGTGACCAAAGCTCAGCGCTGCCGGCTGCGCTGCCGCGCACGAGGCCGGTGCTTTGCTCACCGAGAAGACGGGAGTGGGGTGGTGGGACCATCACTGGAGGCTTTTAGCCAACAGCTACTGACGTGAAGAAAATAATAGCACCTCCGAATCAGCCTCTGCTGTCTGTTGCCTTTGAATCTCACGGTGATTTATGCAGGTTCAAAAAAACAACAGGCACTGCAGGGCTGACCCAGCACCCCCTTACAGACGCTGCGGTAGCCCACCCCCGTGAAGTTCTCCTCTGGATGCTTTGATCCCGAGCCTGATTTTCCTCTGGCAGAGGAGTGCCGGGAGCAGCCGGGAGGAGAGCTCAAACAAGCTTCCAGCTTGTTCACCCCGCGGCTGCCTCCCGGGGACGTCTCTCCCACCCTCCGGGGCTGGATCCAGCCTGCGCAGCCTCGTCGCCTTCCGGAGCAGGGTGCTGCTCCCGCGTCCTCCGCATCGCCCCGCTGCTGGGCGCATCTCCGTCTTCCCCGACGGCACAATTTGTCTAACAGCAGAGATGGGTTAAGACATAAAAGTCTCTAAAAAGGCTTTGAGTGGAAGGTACTCTTTGTCTCACGAAAGCTTATTGCGTGGCTGCTGAGGTCTTTTTTTTGTAATGGCTCTTCAGAGAGTTCCTGGGTTCCCTGTTCAGCAGGCGCAGGCTTCCCTCTTTCATCAAAGCAAAGGTAAGAGTAGGCTGTGAACTCCAGAGCCTAATTAACAGTGCATTTAAATCCCACTTGCTAACGGATGCTTGGCCTGATGAAGTTTGGGGAGGTTTGATGCCGTGCTGAGCGGGATGCGCTCACCCAGCTCGAGGAGGAGGACTGAGGCTGAGGGTCCTTGTTTGTGTAACGGCAGCTCCGGCGGGGGTCCGGGATCAGCGAGGCAGGAGGAGAGCCAGAGGGGACTGCGGAACAGGCAGGGAGGGAGGGAAAGCCCAGGGTGGGAACACCGACTGTCGTGGCAGGAGGGAGCGGGGGGCTGCGGCACTTCGGCTGCGCCCACGGGCTTTGCCGCGGGCAGAGGCGACGGCAGCCCCGCGGGATGCGATGCCAAGGGATGGCGACGTCCTTCGACCGCGGCTTGCGGCGAGCTTCGGCTGCCAACTGTACGGCTTCCGTGTCTTCACCTCGCTCCCTCAAACACGCCAAACCACCGCGGGCACCTCTCCCACCTGCGAAGGACGTTCTCGCCGGCACGTTCGCTCCAGGAAGGATCCTGCTGGTATTTACAGCCACAGAGCAACCCATCCGAGCTCTGCTGCAGGCAGAGCCGTTCCCCGCAGCAGCTGAAGGAAAACCTGCCACGGAAAGAGGAGCGAGCCTGGCGAGGGGCTTGGATGGCGGCAGCTCCTGACCTTTTCACAGCCCTGTCCCAGATGGACGCTCCCCTGCCTGCTCTCCCAAGCGAGCACGGCCGCATCAGCCTGGACGCGCTCTGCCCACTCCTGCTCGCTGTGGGCCGGAAAAGAGAGAATTTGTCACTGCATTATGATTTCATTTGTCTGCCCTGCAAAGAAAAGGTGAGGTATAATTAAAAAGAACTTTCCTAGATTTTGGGCCTTTGTGCCCTATGCAGAGAAGGCGTTCAGTCTGAGTGGACTATGATACGGATCATAATCCAAATATATAATTTCCTCCTTCTCTCAACTTTGAAGATCATATTTTTGACCTCTCAAAAAAGATATTACAGTGTTACAACAAATTCTTATTCCTTTTGAAAATGAAAAATTCACATCAGGAGAGCTTTTCCTGGGAGGGCAATGTATGAAATGCTGTATAATGCAATGGTTTTGTGCTGGTTGCGTGTTCAGGCATGGAAAAAAAATGGTGATATAAATTGTAAACACTGAAGCGGTCGTTCACATTCACAGCTGTAGATGTTAAAAGCTTTACAGCAGCCACGTGAAGCCCCTGAGCAACCTGACAGATAAAGCGAGGCGCAGGGGTGGTCCTTGTCTGAAGTTGAACGAGTGGGTTTTAGAGCTGGGAATAGACCCAAACTCTCCAGAGAGCCAACGCTGGACAGGCCAGCGCTGTTACCTGCCAAGGAACAAGGAGCTGAGCAACAAACAACAGCAGCGACGCTCCAGCAGCAGCTGCTCAGGTGCGTGCTTCGGGTCGAGCACCGAGTGCACGCAAAGGGTCGCCGCTGCCGAGGGCTGCGCAGGAACCCCCGGGAAGGGAGAGGGGCTGCCAAGTGCACGGGTGTCTTACGGGGCCCCAGTGTCAGCTGGAAACGCCCGTCATCGATTTGTAAACTGCCACTGAGGATGAATCGCAATTTAAATCGGATTTTGTAAAAGCAGCCATAAAACGTCTTGCCACGCAATGCCATCTCCTCTATAAAGCGCCTTGTGCAAAACGCCCCCGACGCCGCGTGCTTGAGACGAAGCAGCGCGGATCGCTGCTATCTGGTCACTCTCCTTGCAATGCTCCAGCCTGCCGAGTTCACGGCTCTCTGAGGAAATGGTGGGATCGCAGGATAAAAGGTCCTGGAGTCAGAGGTGCGCGGGCTCTGCGCCTGCAGCTCTGCGAGGGTGAAGCACGCAGGACACGGTGATGTTTTGGTCAGGTTAGTATGCCGAACCGAATAGCGTCAATGATGTAGGACAGAAGGATTTGCTGAAAGCCACTGCAAGGAAACAAGTAAGTAGCATTCACAAAGTTAATCCTTCCATTCCGTCCCATTACTTCCAAGCTTAGTTCCATCGATCTGATGTCCTCTGAATGGTGTTAGGAGCAGATGACAGCGTTCGCTTACCCAGAGAACAGCCCCTTCTCTGTCTCCGCCACACTCAGTAGCTTGTCAGGGCAATATGCCCTTTGCCAAGCGCGTGGTATAGGAAGAACTAAACTATTTAATAAACAGTTAGAGGCTGTAAACACTTAGCGAAAAGGCTTGTAATTTTTGATCTAATATATTATCTCATTAGAAGTCTCCTATTAATTTCAGGATGCGCTTCATATACTGCTTGTTTTAAAAAGAGGAGGTCCACATTTGAGAGATGGCTGCAGCGCTGGAGGCCTTTCTGTGTTTTGTGCGTTTCATTCCCTTGCCCTTTGCTGGGCTGCCAGAAACGCTGATAATGCATTAATGCTCCTGGCTGTCTCCTCTCCAGCTCAGCTGCCTCCTCCGCAATGAGCTTCCACCGCCACGGGTCCGACTCCCCCACGGTGCTCCGTCCATCCTCCACTCGGCTGCTCGTGCCACCGTCGTGCTGCAAACCAGTGTTCTTTCCCAGGTGAAAAGCACTAATGAGCTCATTTTCTGTTTGCTAAGGACAAAGCACCCCGGATTCGTGGTAATGTACATTGACCTCCAGATTTGGTATTTATGTATTTCTTACTTTTTTTTTTTATTTATTTTTTGCCTTTGCTTCCTTTAAATTTAAAAAGATCGAGCCGGGTCTTTTATACCAAGGTAGGCACATTTTATTCCATGCTGTTCTTCAGTACATGCTGTTCTCAGCTAAAATACTCAGCAATTAAATGGCACACACAATGGACAGAGGGTCCTCTTCTTACGGTGCTGGCGAGCCAAGCACTGCCGAAATGCCCACCCGCCCAACCTGACCCACTTCATGCGTGTTCTCTTCATTGATCCCATGAGCTGCTAATGGCTGAGCGGTGCTTAGCATCGTTGGTTGACTGACAGCATCTGGTCCAAAAACTAAAACTGCATCATCTCACTACCATGAAAAATCCTTGAAGCAGAAACGTTAAATTTCTTCAGTGCCTCCTGTCTCTGAAAAGGATATGACAGAAAACAATTCTGCATAATCTTGTTAGACTAATGCTATTATTTTTAATGAACCGTTTCAGATTGTGCCTTGAAGTAAGAAGGGGAATAAAGGATAAAATTTCCCGCTTCTGATAGCTCGTTCTGTCTCAGAAAAGAGAACTTTGGCACAAGCACTAGACATTCGCTAGGAATTAGATGCTGACAGCGAGCATCGGAATGTCCCAGTTCTCCTGCCTGCGAAAACAGAAAATGCTGTCTCTGTTGCAGGAATATTAAGAGGATAAATACATTGATATTAGCGCAGTACTTCAAATATTTATGTCCTGGTCTTGCAAGGTGTTAATGAGGTATGGTCTGCAGCAGACCCTGGGAAGGGCACAGAAGAGTGTTTGTGCCCTCGGGGACGTGTGAAGGAAGCACCGCCACGCTTGCGGGAGTTTTGGTCTTGCCCCATCCCAGGCCAGTCCTAGCGCTGAGCACCCTACTGTGGTATGCGCAAGAAGAGAGAGATTTAGCTCTGTAAAATAATACCATACTTCTAGAGTGAACTTTTCAGTAAAGTAATTTATATGTCTCATTTAAACTCTTCTCTTCAGCTTCATGCCTGAGAAGCCTGTCTGCATTTTTTTCTAATAGTCAATAGGAGTTCTTAAATGACAATCTGGGTAATAGTGACTATTATTAGAAGATTAAAGCAGCCAAATTGAGTACACTCTGGAGAGACTTTTGATCCCAGCTTTACGCACGTCTTTCCATATAAAACTCTAATGGCAGACCTTTTCAGAAGCGCTGGCAATGTGCTTCAAAAGGGGGGGTCTGAAATACCACTGCAGCTCTCAGCCAGAGTGACTCTGCTAACTCCTTCTGATTCTGATGCTGTAGTGTGAAAAGACAAGCTCTTCCCAAAAATCATCAAAACCGAGAAGAGGAGCAGCGAGTCCCTCTCGTGCTCGGTTCACCCTGAGCATGCCCCCGGCAGCTTTCCTGCGGCTCCTCCGCCTGCGAGGGACCCCGCTCCCCACCCCAACCCCACCGGGACAGGCTCTCTTCTCCTTGCTTCAGAAGGCTGCACCGAGCATTTGATGGAGGAGGGGGAAACGATGCGATTTCTTTTGCTTCTGTTGTCCTGAATTTAGAGGGAAACAGACTGCAGACAGATTCCTGAAGGAAAAAAAAAAAAAGTCATTAGTGCCACCAGTTACTATCGCAATAAATGTCACAGCTACATTATGTTTTGCTCAGAAGCATGAAACTAGGGTAGAAAGGTCTTACTGGACATTGCAAATACACCCCTCTGTCTCCAGCAATGACTCTTATTTAATCCCCCCGTGTTTGGACTCTTGTAACGTGCTAAATGACAAAGGTTGCATGCATTGATTAAAATGTATATGTTTGTAGCTCATAATCTCGACTGCTTACAAAAGTCTGAACGTAGAAACGAGACAAAATGTAAATTACTGCTATGTTCAGGTGGTACCATTTTTTAGCTAAAACTATTTATTACAAAAAGATGATGCCAGCTGATGTGCTAGCTGTCACATAAGCAACCTTTGACACTAAACAGTAAGCTCGTGCTGCGGCGCTAAGCCTTCTTGCACACCCGTGACTTACCCAAGGGCTGTTACAGACGACGTCTTTGCCATGTTGCTGCAGGCTTTTGACCGACGCTGTGTGTTTGGCTCAGTCCAGGAAAGAATGAGTAAAGCTCTTTGGATGAGTGCTGGGTCTTAGCTATGTTGCTGGGCCAAACCTTGTCTTGGTTAACTTGTGTTGGTCTGATGGGTTGTTCACGCTGTCAGCACTGGCAGATGTTAGATCTGAAATGCTGTTATTTTGGTTGGCGTGGTGAATATTTAATTCAGATTGCTATTGAAAAGATTGCTTTGACAGAGACTTTGTACAGCCCCATCTCCAGAGTTAGTACTTCATGGTGGGATTTTTTTTGTTCTAAAATTCTCAACACCAGACTAAATTTAGTCATGTAGAAAACAGTAAATTACTGCCAACTTTAACATAAGGGCAGAGTTAGGTCAATGTTAAATGTTTTTGAACAATCTTACTCGTGGTATTCAGGCTCTTCTCTTTAGTTGGGAATGACATGATGAGAAACTTTCCACTGCTTTGAATGTTAAGGAATCTCTGAAAATATTTAAAAACAATCAATTCAGAATGTTCTATGGTTTGGGTTTTGATTTATTTATTTATTTTTAAAGTACAATATGTTCTTCTGCAGACTTTCATCCAATCTACATGCTTGGGTCCCAGAGGCTTGTTTCCATGGTGCATTTGTATTTCTATCACAAAGTATGTCCAGTGACACATACATATGAGAGGCAGGTCTTGGTGGAGTATTTCGTTTCAAGAGCTATCTAATATTGGCAGCTGAAGATGAGCCATTTGTCTGTCAGAGAAAAACAACAGTTCTGTAAGCAGCGCTGAAGCTGGAGCACCATTTGGGATCAAGCACTTTTTACATTATTGTGTGCAACCAGCTGGGGACTATGTAGAAGTCCACTTAAATATTTTCTTTGTCTCAACAGTGTGTATGAAAATAAGTAGCTTTTGGAGATTTGCTGTGTGTCAGGCTACTCCCCCTCCTACTAAGCTTTTCCATACATTTTTCTCTGCTAACAGAACAGGGCATTAAGCTTACAGAAATGCAGGTTGGTTCCTACTGGCATTTTAATTTAAATGAGTATTTCAGGGGATTGGAGGAGGGTGTATGTTCTCTGTTTTGGTGTTCTGTGTAAAATAACAAGTAGTTCAGCAAAATAAACCAGTTTAATACTGCTACACCAAAGTCCAAAGCGCCAATAAAACAGCGGGAAGCATTCCTACGGAGGAGGATAACTGTCCTCACTCCGCAGGAGTCCTTGGGTTTAAGTCTGCTCCCTGGGACCTGCCATGCTCAAGCAGGGTCCAACCGAGCAGCCAGGAGCATTCTGCCTGTCCAAATTCTCCTGGCAGTCCGGTACGGCTGGAGGGGGGTGAGAGGCTTCCCAGTGCCTCTCCCCACGGTGGGAGAGATGCTGCGGGACAGCCCACAGGGCCACACCCCGCGGGGAAAATGCTCGCAAAGAACCGCGTTCTTTTTGGCTGCCAAGACCGGGGGTTATCTGTGGCTCCGCCGGAGAGAGCTCCAACTGAAATGTCCTTCGCTGCTTCTAAACAACAACTGCCCCTCCATGGGGTGAGACCCCCCCGCTGAGACAGCCCCCAGCTCCATCCCTGCCGCCCTGTCGTGTCTCTCCAGATGCCCCGGCGCACAACCACCACAAACCAGAGGCACTGAGGGATGGCTCTGCTAAATGCTGCCCGTGAGAGGGAGCAGCCCCCAGCCCTGAGCTCTGCTCCTCACTGCAGGCTGAGGGGATAATTTGGCCATGCTGCCTAAGAAGGTGGATGCTCTCTAACTTCCGAGTCATACGGGGTTTTTTTTGGTATAATGGAGAAGGATTCAGGTGAAAGCACAGGTTTTCCAGTTTTTTTGATACGCTGCTCTTACCGTGGAAATAGTTCAGGTTGCTTTTTATTCAGTAGCAGCCTGTGTGGATGGTGCTCGGCTGTAAACTCTCTTTGCTATTCACCAGTCTACCAAAATAAAAAATAAACACGTTGCTGCAGTAATGAACCGCCTGTGTCCGTTCCTGGGGAGGATGAGTTAATTGCCAAGCAATAACCTCATGTCAGAAAGTGTGCAAACCTGGAACAAGATCTGCAGAGTGCGTGAGGGAAGAGAAAGAATAGAAAATTGAAAAAGAACCATAAGAGATCGATAGATTAATTTTTCACAGCTCGCAGAGAAAGCAGAAGAAATGGATTTTTAAAGCGAAAAGAATGGGCGCTTAAATGGCAATGAACTTATTCTGTAAATTCTAGCACTTTTCACAAGTGTCAGACAGTAATCAGATCCATTCAAATATATACATTCAGAGATTCATAATGTGTAAGGCCAGGAGAGTCCATTATGATTATTTCTTCTGACTTTCTCCATCATGTGGGTCATGGAGTACCTTTTACATATATATGTAAGAATTATTGAGTGCCAGTTCACGGAGCTTGACTTTATGTTCTCCGATTCAGAAATCAGAACTGCACAAATCAGGAATAAGACGGTGGAAATTACACTGCTACAAAAACTCGTAGGAAAAATCAGGCATGCATGCGTATGGGTTTCAGATAACAGCACATTTGAATCACCAGCAGCTACAAAAGTGAAGTGCCTAAAGCAAACCTGTGCAATGAAGGAAGCTAAGAGAGGCATTATAGTTCTGCAGACTAATATACAAAATAGTTAAATGTGCAGTGTGTGTGTGTGCGCGCGCGTGTAAAAACCTCTGTTACAACGAATTTAATCAACAGGAATATTCGTAACAGCGTGCAGTGTGGAGCGTATCAGTGTATGGCAGTGGAGCATCTGCAAGGCGACTGGCGCCGTTCCCCTTCAGTGAGCACCCTGTGCGATGGGCACCACGTGAGCGGCGTGGCCTTGGTCCAGGCCTCGGTACATGGCTGGCTTCTGAAATTTGAATCGCACCAAGACGGTGCAATTGTTTTGCAATTTTATCCTACGTGACTTTGGCAATATGTGCTTAGTTCCCCCAAACTCCCAAGCGATTATCAAACCTTCTGAAGCCACATCAGCAGTACTCAGCCATGACCATTGCTACCTGCCATTTTTTTGGTTTTCATCTGTAAGGCCACGTATTTTTAGCCTGGGTTTTGCCATGTCTCCTCTGCAGAAATCAGAGTCAAATCTGGCCATGCCCAGGATGGAGGTGATGATGATGATGATGATGCCCATTTCCATGGCAACCCAGCACAGCCCTGTGCTTGCCTGTGCGGAAGGTCGTTCCCATAGCAAAGGGCTGACGTTCACCTGTATGGAGAAACACAAACAGAAAAGAGGACTGACTGTGAGGTGGTGGAGTAGGTTAACGGCAGAAGGGAAGTTGGGGGGTGTGGTGTGTGTTTTTTCAAAGCTGATTGGCATAGTGTCTTCGATGTTTTTTAAATTAACATCACCTGGAAGTTACAGGTGAAGACTCTCACATCTAGCGTATGGAACTGCTCAGTGACACACCTCACTGGTCATCCGAGTAAACAACTTATCGCAGTGGTTGACAACTGCGTTGCATCCACAAGCTGTCCCTGGCAGTTCAATGAGCCCAGCGAATGCATAGAAACCAGCGCCGTTATTTTAGCTGCTTTCATAGAATCGTTTAGGTTGGAACAAACCTTTAAGCTCATCGAGTCCGACCGTCGGTCAGCTTTGGGGATGTCTGTGTTACGAGGGAACTTCCACGGGCGCGTTGAAGAGGGGAGAGGAAGGTATGAAAAAGCCTGGCAGAGGATGCGTTTGGCGCTGAAAAATTACTTCAGTTCCTCTTCACCCACAGGGCTTTCAGGTTTCCCAAGCAGGTGTTGAGTTGGACCTCAGGAGGAGGTGGAAGCGGAAGGTGTTGCCGCCGTGAGGTGGGAAATTCACGCTCTTCCGCGGCTGCTCCCGGCCTCGGCCCCGGCCTCCCGCCGTGCCCGGGGGAGCGGCTGGGCTCGTCTCCCCGCCGGCCGCTTTCCGAAGCCGGGCACCGGGCCTCGCTGACCGGCCGGCAGCCGCGCTCCCCGTCGGCCTCGCCGCCGGTGCGGGGGTCGCGTCGACACCTTCGTTTTCCGCCGCTCCCTGGGAACGCCTGTGTGGGAAGAGGCCCTGGAAGGCGGCTTACCGCGGACACGGACCGCCGAGGAGGACCGAGCCGCGCGGTGAAGAGCGAGCGGAGACGGCCCTGAGGCGCCGGCGGCCTCCGGGCCCGGGCCTAGGCCCGGCCCCGCCGCCCGGACTACAGCTCCCGGCAGCCGCGGCGCCGGAAGCGCGGCCCCCGGTGGCGGCGCGCAGGGCGCAGCGCGGGGGATTTGGACCGGCTGCCGGCCACGGGGCCGGGGGCGAGGCGAGGCGAGGCGAGGCGAGGCGAGGGCCGCCATGGCCGTGGCGCTGCCGCTGCCCGAGCCGCCGTGGCCGCCGGGCCTGTCCCCGCTGAAGGTGCGTGAGGCGCGGCGCG
>JANZLQ010000037.1:23862813-23924309 GCA_026212715.1 Elanus axillaris | reverse complement strand
TTTGAGGGGGCGGGTCAGGGAGTGCTCGCAGGTTGTGGTGCCTTTTGGGGGTAGGCTGCCTCGGGGACTTCGTGCGTGAGGAGTTAGTTCATGGGTGGGACGTTGTGACGGGAGTCAGTGAATGACGGGAACGAGGTGAGGTTGACGTGAGGCTATGTCTTTTGACCCGCTGGCACTTAAAAGATGCGCTGTTTTAGATGGAGAGGTCAAAGTGAGGTTATATTAAACCCGGACCCTTTCTCTCATTCTCCCTCTTAAGTGAGTTTTCGTCTTGTTTACCTGGAGGATTATCTGGTTGTTGAACTGAGTCTTACAAAACAGTATGGTTTTGAACTGTTGTCTGCACAGTAGGCTTAGAGAAACGGTGCTTCTCTCTCGGCGCTTGTGACACAAATGTCCTGAAGTTAATGTACATCTTCAGCGTGCACTTTGTGGGTTCTCCTTCTGTGCTGATTACGGAGAAGTGGTAAAACCTGGAGTGAAAGGCAGTCTTCTGAGTCATCCACCTTGCAACACCTTTTCTGCAGGTTTCAACATAAGTGCTAGGGATCATTGGCATCAGACTGGTTTCAGACAATGTTTATTCTCACAATTGTATCACTCTCTTCAAAATACCAACACTAGCATTATGCCTCACAGTGCCAGGCTCCTCATTCTTTGCTCTGTTGAAATGTGTACCACGCCATTTCATGGCAATAATATTAAAGAGCTTTCTTTGTTAAGACTGTGTGCTGGGAGACATCTCTGCCTCTCCTGGCCTTTGTCGCCCCAGTTTTCTACTTGTTTTGTGGATCTGAAGTGAGGGGTTAGTTCTGCTACCTTTGTATTACTGGGAACTAAGCATTTTTTTAAGGTGTCCTTTCATGCTGCCTTAAAGGTGCTTTTTAAGCACCATCACACTGTTGGTTGATGGTGTTACCCAATTACCTAAAATTGTACTTAATTTGATCCGCATTATTTTTCTTAAGCAAAACACAAATAACAAAAGTGTGTGTCTGTAACATCCTAAATAGAAAAGAAGACTGCAAATCTCTACAAAGTACATGTGAGAAAATGAAGAAAGAGTTATGGCTTAAGTCTGTCTGAATAACCTTCCTTTCCTGCAGACTTGCTGGCTACTCCTGACAAGAAGATGACCAAGAACTATTTCCATGTATACCTTGCTCTTCAGGCTGCATTTTCTTGAAGGGGGGCTGGCTAGAGAGGAAATACCTGTAGGAGCAGTGACAGATAATGCCAGTCATGGTGTACATTGTTTTTTATAACCTGTCTCCTTTGAAGCCTTCTGGACAGATTTAAACCTTTCATGTGGAAACTTGTGCCCTTTTCCACCTGACCTTATCAGGAAATGGTGTGGTCATTCTTTGTGAAGAAAAATAAGTGAAGCAGTGTAGGCTTGTACAGTAGGTATCAAGTGTTCCTCAGTGAGTTAGAATCTCCCTCTCCTGCAATTAGTATATTTAGCAAAAATATAGTCTTTACTGGACCTTATTCTATATCAATGTAACAATTTAAATTGATAAATATAACTGTGCTACTGTGTTTTAGTATTTTGTTTTAATCAGTAATTGTGTGTGCCATTTTATGAACTCTCCTCTGCATTAGTCAGGCGGTTGTGCAAGTGATTTGACTTCTTCATTTAAAAAATCAGGAGATGTCAGAGACTAGTATATTTACATGTGTTGTTTTAAGATGGCCACTGATTGAAGGTGAACCTCCCATTCCTAGGGATATGTAGTTGCAGCACTTCCTTCTGGAATAATTCAACTCCTCTATTTTTATTTACTTTTTTGTTGTTGTTGTTTTGTTTTATGTATAGTTTCACAAGATGGTCTGAGCCAAATGAACAGCTTGCTGCTCTTTATTCCCACTAGTTATTTTGAGTTGATTCTGCTGTTTGTTTGATCACGATAGGCCAAATTCCACTCAGTAATGTGGCAACAAAGGAAAAAAAAAGAACTGGCAAGATCTTAACTTTTTTTTTTGACTGTCTGAAAGGGTTGAATTGGTTTATGTTAAAGCAGATGAGCAGCAGAGCTGGTATGAGGAAAAGATGGCTTGTGCTGGGGTGCTGAGGTTATGGAAGGAGGGAACTGGGAGCAAGATCTCCTTGCCTGCTTGGCAGGAGAAGCTAGTAATTTGTCTTACTCATAATATGAAATTACACGCCCACTGGATTTGTACTAGGAATTAATTTGGTGTGATCTGTTTTAGTCTATGTAGTAGCAGTCACTGAAGCCTTAAAGATGTCCTGAGTCTACTGGTGTGACATAAGAAACTAGACTGGTTGTAGTGTAAGTGCTTGCCGTTAATTTGGCACCTCCATTGTTTTTCACTGTAGACTGAGTCCTTCTGCCTCCAAATGCTGAAAAAAACAGAAGACTTGAGCTCCTGTCTAGTTTTTTCTTCTCCTTTCTGAGCTAGGATTCTACAGAGAGTGGCGGTGCCATGGGGAAGCCTCTGTTCCTGCTGTCAGAAGTCTGCAGATAGGAAATAATCTTGTGAGGCTATCATCCTTTCCTTCAGACTCTGTAAGGTTAAGAAGCAGTGTTACATTTGCTCACTGCTAGTCAAAATTACAGCTAGACATACAGTTAGATTATTTTTGTGGGTTTAGGAGCAAGCATTTTTTTGTAATCAAAATCTGCTGAAACATCTTTAAATCACCTAATTGATAAATGAGGCAGCTGTGAGCAGAGGCAGCAAAAGTAATGTCTGAAAGCTACTTTGCTGACTCTGCAACTCACAGGCTATATATTCCCTTCTGCAGGAAAGAGAGGGAACCTTGTGGACAGTTTTTTGATTGCTCTTTTCCTGGCACAGTGGGATCCTGTTACTAAGAAGCACCTGACATCAGTCATTTCTCTCTCTTACAAGAACTTCAACACTGTATCTTCAAGTCGGTGACTAATAAACACACATGCTACAAGATATCTCCATGATCTTATTAAAAAACTAGCATAACTGTAATTTTAATTATGTTAGCTGAAGGATGTTTAATTTTGTCTCTACAGGTTGCAGTGTTGTTATTGCTTCTCGTAAATTTGACCGATTAAAAGCTGCTGCCGAAGAACTGAATAATACATTTTCTTCCATGTGTCCTGCCAAAGTGACTCCGATACAGCATAATATCCACAAACAAGATGTGGTAAAGACTAGTGATATTGTTCTGGGGCTTAACATGTCAAAAGCTTATTGTATATATAAATTCTCAGATCTCCAAAGGTCTTCTCTGGACTTCTCAAAAGTGTCTTAGATCCAGGGAAAGGTGCAGTAAAGCACTGGTAAACTGATCTAGATAAAGATGTGCTTTCCAAGGGAAGACCATTTTTTTAGCCACCTAAGTGAGAAGGCATTTGTAATGGCAAATATTTTTCTGACCATGCATGCGTATTTCAGATATTTCTGGGAAAAGGAGGCCTTGGAACTGGGATGTTCTACAGCCGAGCTGGAGCCCACTTAGCGTGGTTCTGTGTCACATTTCTGTGATAGCAATGAGGGGCTGTTAACTTGTGAAGATGGAGACCTCAGAATAGTTCCTTCCAACAGGAAGTCATAGCATGGAATCTCAATGCAAAAAAGCACCACATATATTATTTTAGCCACATTTCAATTTTTGGTTACTTCATTACAAACTCTATTACTATCCCAGTTGAGCTTTTTCTTTTTTCTTTCTATTACAAAAAATGGAAGATCAAAAGCAAAAGTATTTAATCCAGTTTCTTCAGAAGTCTGCATTCACCTCCTAATTTTTTAATCTGTGTAACTAAACATTTAAAAGTCCAGCATCAGGTTGGACTTTTAACTTATTGAAGACAGCTAGAAAGTATTCCAGTAACCACTGATTGCTACATTTTTCTTAACCTTTCAAAGTCTCTGTTAAATTCTAGCATAACTTAAAGAAATATTAATGACCTTCAGTAGCTATGCAGATTCTGGAAATATCCTAATATACAACCGTAAAGCAAATTAAAAAAAAAATTATTTCCTTATGGAACAGCTCATGCTATAAAATATTTATAGTGATATACTTAGACTTTCTTTCCTGAAGGAGAGGGACCCTGGGGCTGTGCAGTATGTCACTTCACCTACCAGTGAATTTTAGGTTTGTATTTACTAGAATCAGCAGTGCGATATAATAGGTTGTGACAGATGTCAGAGGGCAACTTACATGATTAAAGGTAAAGAGAGAGAAAAAGTTTAAGCCTTCTTTCACATCAGTGTTCTTGCAGAAAGTACTCTGGCATGCTTAATAGCCTTCTACAGGTGAATCTTATTTCTGCATCAGTTTAAAAATGATTTAATGGGAACTGCAGTGTTCTGTGAGATGGTAGAGGGCTTGGATGGTGAAATGAGGTAATCTCCAGTGAACAAACTACTGTCCCTTCTTTGTTTCCTGTTTATTAAGAGTGGCTAAATACATATTTGACAAAACAGTCTTAGATGGCTTTGGAAACTTTTTTGAAGGTGCTTTTAAATCCTTTTTTATAGTGCTGTATAAAGTGTTTAGGCATTATTTTGTGTTACTGGTTCCCATGCTGATACTTGGAGAAACTTCTGTCTTTGCTATTACCCTGCAGTTTCATCATAGAATTATCTTGTTTCCAGTTTAGGTTTAAGCTCTACTCATTTACAGACACACCAGAACTTTCTTAGAACTTTTCATATGATATTGGAGAAGCCTCTATCAGATGTCTCCTGCCACTGGAAGTTCTCATAAACCATTGTCGTTTTATATCTGTATCTATTGCAGACAGCATTGAGAGGAATAAGGCAGATTAAACTCCAGTCTTGAATTTTTCAGTCATTGACTCAGTCTTATAGTTTGACTTAGTTCAGTTCTCCAACTGCTCTTACTTCTTTCTGCTGAAGTCCTATTTAGAAAAAAATCACTATGAAAATTTCATAAGTCTTTTGTGGAAGTTGAGTAAGGAATGCAATTTCTGTTGCATGTTAACATAAGAACTTGAGTATACCCGCTAAACAAATATTTATCCATTCCAGATGCCTCTCTCCAAGACCAGATATTTTTACTTGTTAGAGGCATCTTGTGATTTTTGTTCTTTAGCTCTTGTTTTTCTGTCTCTGTCCTCTTCCCTTAGTTCTTTAATGCTGAGATTTTCAAAGATTGCTAGATCCTGGGCACTTTATATTTAATTTCTAAAAATTACTATTTGACCAGAAATACATGGATCACATTTTCAGCTTTTAAATTTGTAGTGAGGATAGCACTTCCTTACACTTAGGTGCTTGGTGTTTGAAAGTTGAAGCTAGATAAACTTACATTATCAGTTGGTAACTTACACTGCTGAAAACCGTGAGAACTTAGAACTGAGGGATGTGGCAGGTTTTCCTCAACCCAATGCTCACTATTGCTTATTTATTATATTTGCTAAGGGCAGCAATGGTGAATACTTTTTTTCTAATTTGCACTTGATTATCTTGCAGAGACTAGAGGAAAAGTACTTTTGGGCTTTTACTTCTCTTCAAAGAGCATCGTACATCCACTTTCAAAACCTATTCCATTCTTAACCTAAAATTTAGTGCCTGGGACTTGGAGTCTTAGGAACAGGGATCAATAAAAAATGTGGAGAAGGATTTTTCGAGCCTAGGAGATAAATCTTGAGTAGAGGCAACACATCAATATAGCTCACTTCAGCATTTTCACAAATACAGGAGTAGCCTCCTGTTTACAGTGGAAGATGGGGTGAGAGAGCACATGTAAAGAAACAAGACTTGTACAGCTGTGTTGGCTCCATATGCTACTCATTAATAGCTTTACAACTCATTGTCTGGTTTCAGCTTAGTAGGAGTGAAGAATATTTACCTCAGAAATTCATGGAAGCACATTGTTGGGTAGAGAGAACAGCCTCTACAAGTATTCCCTTGAGTCATTACATCCTCTTTTTTCAGCTCTTATATCAGGTACCAAAGAATGTATGAAGGAGAAAGACCTTATAAATGTTTCAACAGGGGAAAAAAACTTAGGAATTCAAGCCTCCTTAGATGTCAGAACTGATCCATCACAAGCTACAAAGCCCAGGAAGCTTCCCAAAGAACTACATAATTCATTTAGTATATCCTTTTCTTTGACATCTCACTGAAACCTTCCTAAGAGTAAATCTTTCTCTTAAAGGAAGCCACTGTGATCACCTGTAGGAACAAGCCATCTTCTTACCATAGCGTGCCTTTTTTTTTTTATCCTTCCATCAGTTGCTCTGTGTTTCTCTAGAGGCCCCTATGAATTTTGTCCTGGTTTTAATTTTGTAATCAGGCAAACTGGAAGGAGGGACTTTGAACAGAGGAAATCTAAGAAAGATGAAAGTGCTTTCAAAATTGCCAGATGATTTTTTTTTTTTGCCTCCTATTGCAAATCTTAAAGTAACTGACCTGCTTTGAAGATGACACAGCTCATTCCTTGTGTGCCCTAGTTTGGATCTGTGAAATTCAAGCATTAGAAGGTTCATCCCTCATCATATAGTACAATATGTCTGTTAGAGCTCTTTACAGCCTAGGAAGAGTCAAAGAAGGTGCAGTGAATTAATTGCTGCAGAATCTTGATGGCATATATCGTAGGAATAGCTTAATGAATTCACATTTTTAAGTCTCTTAATCTTCATCCTCAGAGGCCCTCTTGCCTTCTATTTTCTAGCAAAGCTTACTTTTCATTTAATGTGCAAGAAATAATCTTGCTTGATGGAGGATTTTCAACCACTGCATAACCTGTCAGGCTTATTTCTGTCACGAGTTTGCTGCTGCTGCTTTTGGCTAGTTTTCCATTGAGTGTTTTGTAAAGGCTCACAAACCTGTTTTGTTTTTAAAGATGGAAAAGTAGAAGGTTCTGGGATGCTGGTAAGAACACGAGGTTTCTATGTTCTGTCTTCATGGGGCCTTATCCTGAAGCACTGATTGTGCACCTGTCCCTTATCCTGTGGTCTGGAGTATATGTAGTGATCAATATTGCTTCTTAATGATTATGAAGTTGAAGTGATTTTAATTATTTGGATATTTTCTAGCATGGCCCCTATAATGTGTTGAACATAACAAGAGCAGGTCAGTTTGCTCTTGCTGAGATGCAGGCCAGACAGCTGTCTGTGTGTGTGTCTTTTCAAACCAAGCTCTTTTTCCAAAATCCAAGGATCTAATTAATTAATTCCAGTGCCTCAATGTAACAGTGGCCAGAGTGGAGGAGAGAGACCCCATCCTTTTTCAATTGCGAAAAGAACTTCCTATTTATCTTTGTAGGTGTTGGGAAGGGGAAGCATGTGTTTGTGTGTCTTAAATGTTGAACTACAGCAAATACATAGATTGGGGGAAAGAAAGACATGAGGATCCTTTTAGTCTTGTAAAGCCTTTGTGCTATATGCTCTGGACAAATATTTCTTTAACTAGCATCTAGATAAGTAGAAGACATATCTAAGTAAGTCAAAGATAAAACCTTGTACTTCTAGTAGGCCACTGCTTATCTTGAAATCAGTAATTCAGAATTCTGTGCACAGTGTCCCCTGTCCATACTCAAGCTGCAGCAACAACAACTGCTGCTGGATCAGACCCTGAGGGTAAAATCTATCACTTGGACATCTGACAAATATGACTTCTTGAGATGGACTAAGTACAGTACTATTTAGCACTTATCTTGTGTCTGAGTTCAGTAGTAGCTTTTCTTTTCCAATAAACTTTATAGCTTAGCATAGTTTCAGTTGGTTTATAAATACTTAATGCCTGTCTGTGTGAAGCCTGTAGGGGAAGACTGTGGCTTGGTGGGGAGCTGTGAATAAGAGATTCCTGTTGTCATATTTTAAAATAACACAGCAATAACACAAAGTAAAAATAGCTGTTATCACTGTGCAAGAATGCCTACTAGTTCTAGTCCCCAAAGAGCAAATCTCTGACACTCTGTAGTTGATAGTTTGCCTGTTGAGTTTTACTGAAGTTCAAGGTGACCTGTGAATGCATGTGGACATTTGTCCCTTTTCTCTGTGTCAGCAAGTACTGTCATCTCAGTTATCTTTGGAAGTGTGCTACAGCATAATACTTTTGAGTTGCAGTCACACAAAAAAAGTTCCTTACTGAAGAGGTCCAGTCTTCTGGTTATGTCTGAAGTACCTGGTTTTATTCTCTTCAGTATTTTTCAGAAGAACATTCTAAACTGTTAGTTCTACTTTGTGCAGTTTTGCTTTGCTTCCAGAGAGTCTTAATAATAGCTTTTTATTAAGTTCTTTCTGTGTGGATTTTGAATATTAGGAATAGAAAGGAATCTTCTTTAGTTCTCACTGTGATTTAAATGTGTTCTAATAAACCTTCTTCCTCACTCTGCTGGTGGCTGCTGTCACCATTTTTACTGTAATTGGGAGAAGCACTGCAGCGATGCTTTCTCTACAACACAGAAGACATTGTAAAGATTGCTATGGTTGGAGCCATCTGAGCTGTCACTGGAAAGTGTGCTAGCCTCTCCTAGCTTTCAGAAAGTGGAACTGATATGTGTTTGTTGGGGTTTTTTATTGTCCTGAGAATATGGTATGACAACAACAGTTTCTTAGAATGCAACATGTGAACAATTTTGAATTGATATGTCATAGCAGATTCTGTCCACCTGTTGAAAACTTACTTGTAATGTCCCTTCTTAGTGGAATTTTCTTCTGTTAGTTTGTCATTTGTTGGTTTTTTTAATCATTTTTAGCATTTTGCCTTTTTTCTCTCTTCCCTCCTTGCTCCCAGCCTGAATAGCCTTAGTCTGTTCAAACATTCCTTGTACAGAAACCATTTCTCTTCCATAAATGAGCCCATATTTCAGTGAATTATGGAGAACAATATTCAAAGCAAGATTCTCAGGCTGATAAGGAGACGAGTCTGATATTGCTGAGCAAAGCACAACTTTTGCTGCCTAGTGAGAGATAACTTACTTTTCTCTGGTTGTGAGCAAACCTGGAAGTCTTTGTGGCATGGTGGTTCTCACTAGTCATGGATTTGGGACTGCTGTCAGATGTTTTGATTTTTTTTGTGTTTTTTTTCCTTCAGATCCCACAAGCTGCAGTGACTGATGTGAGGAATAAGATGACATTCAGAAATTAAAGATGGTGATTTAGGTATTAAAATTATTTTCTTAAGGCATTTTTTCTCAGCAGGCATTCATTTGTCAACCAGGCTTCAGTCACTATATGTTTAGGTTTTCTTCTTCAGAGAGGTGTATCCTTACAGGATCCATACTATCATGTTAAACTATCCTGAATTGTCAGCAGTAAAAAAATGTAAGGCAGCTATTTATGAGACTGAGTTGGTGACACTCTTGGTGAGATACAGATCATGCATTGCTTGTTCTTTTATTTCTGATGGTTTTTACTGCTAACTCAATACAGAGGAAGGCCGATTGATATCCTTCCCCTAATCAAATCTGTTTTAGCAGCAGCATTGCTCCTGCTGTTTGTTTTTGGGGGTTTTTTTGGTCTGTGTTTTCTTTGACCACAGATGCTGGATTAACTTTTTATATATGCTTGAATAGGAATAAGTGATGCATGGTATCTAATTATGATAGGTAATGTAAGCAGGAAACAGTCATGTTGTCCCATTTCCCCTGGTTCTTGAGATAAAGGTTAAATTATTAAGCAGTTGCTATAGAGTTCTTACTACTATCTTCTAATAGGAAAAACACATCAGCTTTGGTATCTGTAAAGACTTTGAATGCTTTGAAATACATTCCCCTCCCGAAGTTCTCTTGTGTTTATTGTGTGTGATAAAACTGCTGTACTTCCAAAACAGAAGACAATGTAAAAGGCTTAGCTTACAGCCTGTAGCTCAGATTAGGTCAGTGTTAGAACTAGGTTTAGATTCTCAAAATCTCTTTCCTTACATATTAACTTAAGCCAAAGCCACTCCTTTTCTGCACTGACAGCTCTCTGAGCGAGTGAATAAAATGTCTATTGCTATTTGCTGTTAATACCTTCTCAGAGTACCCAAAGGTAAATAGTGCCAGACAGTGCTCTTAATCATAAGTATTCATCCTGCTTATAAACAGATGGTATCTGCTTAGTCAAATATTCACCTTTCTTTTGCTAAAGAAGACAACTTGTATTTCCAGCATGTTTCAGAGTTCATGTTTTGTAGGGTAACAGACTAACCTTCCTGATCTGCATAAGAAGATTGGCTGTTGCCAACTCATATGTCAGAGCTTTAGTGAATGTACAAAACTTCTAGATGAGAATGTTAAAACTTCACAAGGTGACTTATGTTTTCTATTTAAAATGCTCAGGTATATGGGTCAGATGAAAAAAACAGTAGCTACCTTATATGGAACTCTTCTACCATCTGATGTGAACACCCTCACCCTTGGGAAAAATGTCAGGAGATTCTTAGTAGGTCTTAAGTAGCAGGTTTTTGTGTGTGTGTGTGTTTTTACAAACCTTCAGAAGCTTAAATCCCCTTCTTCTTTCACTCCTTGTAATCTATGTAGCACCTGCATTATACCAGCAAGATTTCCTAAGTAAACATGGTCTCAGCCCAATCCTTCTTGGCTGACTAAACCTGTCATACCAATCTTCCAGCCTCTCTGAAGGCTGGTACCTCCTCTTTATGTGTGAAAAGGACATGAGAGAGAAAATACTGTCTGAGAATGAAATTGAGTATGTAGCTTAATCAGCATACTGCACTAACAAATATTGTTTCAGGTAGAAGCTTTGGTGAAGTCTACACTGAGTCTGCATGGGAAGATTGACTTCCTTGTGAATAATGGAGGTGGCCAATTCACAAGTCCTTCTGAAGCCATCTGTGCAAAAGGGTAGAATGCTGTGATAGACACAAATCTGACAGGGACCTCCTACTGCTGCAAAGCAGGCAAGGACTGACCATTAAGCCTTTTTTGTTTAATTGTTTTGTTCTTTACAGCAACACCAGAAGACAAGAAATGTAGTTTCCCTACCTTCTTTTTTCACACACTTCTCTGACAGCGGATATTTGTTTCCATGAATCTCATCCAAAGCTTTATATTAAACTGTACATTACATTTGTTCATATATACAAACATACATTTAGTCAAGTATGACCTTCTTGTTAAGGCCACGTTTGGGGAGTCAGTTGGCTTGGATACTCAAGACTATAGGAAAGCCACTTATCTTCTGTGGCCTGTATTCGCTGTGTGTAACACAGGAAAAGATTTCTCTCCCATTAGGAATGTAAATTTAAAGTTAAATTTAAGTATGATATGTGATTCTCAGATAGCATTGGGAACGTGGAAATGAAAGTAATTTACATGGAAGCATTAAATCTTGATTGCCACCAAAAGGCTTCTTGACAAACACTGAACCTTACCTGGACCACAGCTGTTATCTCACTAATCCAATGGTGAGGCTATGGTATGAAGAGCAGATTGTGTATCTGTATCTGCACAGGAAATGTGTAGTGTAATTGGAGTTAAGGCTCCAAATTCAGCTTCCAGTTGGCAAGTTCATTTGCATGCATTTCTTCTGATATTTAAGGTTATCTTCCTCATTCATACTGTGTAAAATGCCTGGATGCAGGAACGTGGTAGAGTCATTGTCAACGTTACTGCTGCCGTGAGAAATGGGATTCCTGGAATGTCATAATACGTATTTTATTTTTACATTTTCCTATATTTTTCCCCTAGAAGTACTAATTGCTCCTGAATATTTCATTTTCGAAAGGTGTGCACTGGGCAGCAGCAGAGTATAGAAATACAGTAGTTAGGTCAAAAAAGAGCAATAGTATCACTTGGCTGTATGTGTGGGGATCTCTTATTAATTCAGTAGAGACTAGAGGAGTAAATGGCATCTCTGGTCTTTGTCAACTTGTTTGTAAGAAACTATGAAGCAAGACTTGCCAGTGACGCTTTCACTGGAAATGGTATGCTAGTGGGACTAGTTGCACTGAAATGTAACCTTTACATGTTCTCTCTCCAAATTTCTGGAGGGTTTGCAAGAACTCGGCACCTGTTGTTTTCTTCTACTGTTAGTTTACAGGTCTTGATGGGGTAATGAGTTATGGGAGTTGGACTGGGAACAGGGGACTAGAAGGAACGTTTCTAGTATGTTACCAGGTTTTGTCTTTGTCTTTTGGGTCACATAATGCCTGCTTTTCCCATTTTCCTTTTTACTCTCACTTTGTAGCCATCTTTCTTGGAGAAGGTCTTTGATGCAGAGAATTGGTTCTATTTGCTCTGCTCATTTCTTGACTGGGAGAAGGCTCATGGGTACAAACATATTACCACATCTGTAGTTCTTTTATACTGACACAAATGATCACAGCTGTCTACATGAATATGCAGCACCCTCTCCATATCCTTGTGTGTACTATATTTGTTCAAATTTCTTTATCCTCAAAATGGGGTGAGCAGGAGTCTTCCTGTTTGAAACATTTCCACCAAAAAATTTCCAATTTGTTGAAAGAGAAATAGTGCTCAGAAAATGAATTGTTTCAGTTATTTTCGTTTCAAAGGAAATTTTGAAGTTAACAAAATGCTGCATTTTGAACAGTTTCTTAATTGAAAAAACGTCTGAATTTCTTCTTTGAAACTACCTTTTTTTTTAAACTTTGAAACTGAATTTCTGTTGAAGAAAATATAAAAATATAATTTGACCAAATGTTATATTACCGCTCTTTTTCCTGATTCAGGGTTGAAAGTTTTCAAAATTTAAAATATTTAAGGAACAGCAGAATATATTTTTCTTGTTCTTGGCAGTACAAAATAATTTAGAGATCCACAGGGTGGTGCTGAAGCTACAGTTATTTGAGTTTTTCCACTCCGGTTAAGTCTTGTTGAATTGTCACGGCAAATAGGCTGAAGCTATATTTGAGAGTTGAACCAAGAGATACAAAACCTAATTCTGACTAACAGTGGAAAAAAGTTTCCCAAATAACTGTTGTGTGTGGATTTAAATGGATAGACAGAACTACTCTCAAATTAAATTCCTGTAGGACTGATATTTGTTTTAGAAATGTACTATTGAAAAAGACTTGCCTTTACAAGTCCTGCCACCAGTCATGCCTAAAATTACGTGATACAGTTTAAGTATTAATTTTGAACATAAAACTAGTCAACTTTGTTTACTTACAGTGTACCTGGAGGTTATTTATTTCTGGCCTAAATGTATGAATAAGTTGGGTTTTCTTGTGTTTTTCTGAAGTGTTTCTTATTCCTTTCCTGGTATTTGAGAATCTATTGTATGTATCTCCTCTAAATCTGTTTTGCTAGGCTAAAGGAACTAAAATCTGTTAGTTTTCTCTGAGTTCCACTGTCCACTATTCATCACTGCAGTAATTTTGTCTGTATATGTTCAAACTTGTAGTCATTTCAGACTAGTTTGCTATAGCAGCAAAGTGTGTGAGATTGCTCTGCCTATGGTCATGTCTATCTCCATCCATCTATAGCAATTTTTGAATAGTGGCTTATTTTAATCATGTTTGTCAGAAGATCTGAACTATTTTTCAGATCACTGTCCTTCCAAGTGTTTCTTTACCTATGCAGCCTGGCTTTCATCATTGTACACTGTTTGAACTTTGCCTCCAGTTGTTTTTCATTTTATAAGTCTGCTTCTGCAGTAGAATGTAGCTGATCTCATGTCACACTGGGGAAGAGATGGTAAGTATTTCCAGAAATTACAGGAAATCATAGCATAGCTTGTTTGAACTGTGAAGCTACGGTCAAACTTACAAACTAGAACTTATCTCTCTCTCTCAGGTGCTTGGTCCAGTCATAGAAAGCTACTCTGACTACCCTGGTGAGGCTGTGGTAGAATTAACATTGGGCACTGTTAGCTTAGGGAGAAGATGCTTCTTTTGTTTTCTTTTCTCAGTAGGCATACAGGAGCTGCAAGTGCTGCAGTGAATAACCTAACTAATACTTTAGCTTTAGAATGGGCCCACAGTGGAGTAAGAATCAACAGTGTTGCTCCTGTAAGTAATGGCAAACAATTTGATTAAACTTAGCCATCACATGTGTTCATGGTTAAAACTTTCAGACCAAAAGGGTTTTTTAAATCTATAGCCTGTAACTGTTTGTGGATTATTTATGTATTTATGTATTTATTTATAATTCCCCCATCTGTGTTCTTCAGGTCATTTGAGAGTGTTTTGTACTGTTTGGATGACAAGCCAGACATGGGATAAAATTGCTTCTGCTTTCTGCTTTGACTTGGCACTGTTGTTTTTTTTCCCCTAGCTTAATGAATTGATACCTGGGAGGAGTTGGTAACCTGTCTTACAAACCCTCGACATAAAATTACCAAATGCTTTGTGTTTTAGTAATGACTACATTATTTCTGAGTTCACAAAACCTTTTCTGTTTGAGGTTCAGGTATGCTGATGGTTTCTACCTGTCTTTACAAAGTTATTTTTAAAATCTTTGAGTGTGTCACAATGTCTTTTACTTTGTCTGCTACATGTTAAGTTAGATTAGTTTTAGGCATAAAAAGATCATATTTGGAGTGGACCTTCTCTCAAAGAAATTATACGTAAAAATGTGTGTTCTGATTTTTTTCTTGTCAAATATATGCAGACAGGAAACCGCTATTCAGGCCAGCTAAAATATGCCTATGACATTTCTAAGGAAGTAGGTAGTGTGTAGCAGTTGTTTTAAATAACTGTATGGAAAGAGCAGCTGTATTTTCTAGTGCTGTGGATACAGAGGTTACATAGAAACCCTAGGTTTGACATTTGAGGTTGTGATTTGTGTAATCTTCCCTCTTAACCACAATTTGTTTTGCACATTTACTCCCTTGAAAATGAAAGAGGAAAGGTAAACTTTGTCCAGTTATTTCTACATTCAGAACTTATCTTACCTCACAGTATAGTTAAGTGTCAGCTTTGTTTAACTGGTCCCTAGGAAGATCTTTCTACTGTCTTTGTAGGGTGTCTGTATATCCTGTTGTGCCTCTTGTCCTGAAACATCTGGCTCACGTTCTTTGGCATAGCACAGAATGCTTAATGGCAGATGTGTGATGATCATTCAGCTGGTGGCTCTTACGTAGCCTCTGTGAGACCCAGCTCATCTGGAGACTTCTTAAATTTTAAGATCTCCTGGCTTGTTTTTCCTGTTTATTTGGGTTTTTTTTGATTTATCAAGTCTTGGGGAAGCAAGTAATTAAGACAGCATTATTATGTGAATATATTTTTCAGGCTTGCTAATTACCTAATGAATCATACTAGTTACACTTTATAGCACTTGTCAAAAGAAGTTTTTGGCAAGCCAATGCTTCAGTGGTGTTGGCTCTTTCAGAAGTATTTGCTAGCTTTGTTACTATCCTGGTAACAAAAAAATCTATGTTGTAGTTACAGTAATACTTTATATCCTCTGTCACCTTTATGGACACACTAGGTCTGTGGTAACCATGCAAAACTGTTACTGCTTTATAGGAGTGGAGTAACCTGTAGGGAATGGGTACATTGAGAGAGAAGAGTTAACTTCCCTAGCTCCCAAAATATAGTCACTCACATTTCACAGATATCTTAGAAGAGAGATCTTAGCATGTACTCCATGGAAGAGTTCAGGTTTTTTTATCTTACTTAAACTTGAGTCCCAAAGGTTCTGTCATAACTAATCTCTGTAACCCTGTGTTCCCATTGCTGTAGCCTTCATCTTGCCTCTGAAGTCTAAACTGGACTGTGTAATCATCAGAGTTGCCTTTTTCTATTTCTATAGCAGCTAAGTAGGGAGAGTCTGAATTCTGACTGTGAAATCTGTCCGCTTCCATAATGCACAATAAAATCAATCTAGTGTTCTTATGGTTTACAAGAAACTGTTGAGGACTTGTACTTAGGGCTTTATAGTTTTCTGCTGTAAATTTATATGAAATTATTGTAATTTCAAACCAGTCTTTGAGTTTCTTCTTTATACTCTCCACTTTATAGTTATTGAAGTGACAGTGGAGAATTGGAATAATGTGAATTATTGCACTTGAATAGAGATGTGGCTAGCAGCCAAATTACCTTCTTGTAGAAATTATAACATTCCATTAAATTTAAAAACTTGAATGCAAGTGCTGTTCAGATAGTTTAATCCCACAGAAAATCCCAGTAATGGCAACTTCACAATTTTACATTTATCACAGTTTAAAAATATGCAAGAGAACTTAATTTTCACTATGCTTGTTTAAAATAGGGAATAGTATTTTCAGAAACTGCTGTTGCAAACTATGGAGAACAAGGTGAAATGATGTGGTTAAAGAGCATACCAAAGGTTCCTGCCAAGAGGTTAGTGGTTGCTGAGGAGGTAATGTATTTCAGAACATTTGTAATATTTCTACTTCTGTGTCTCTATTTTGAAGCCACTTTATTATGTGGAGAACAAAAGAAGACTTAATTTTGCACTGTGATGCAATATTAAAAAAAGAAAAAAGCTTGTAATAATGTTTAGTAGTGCCAAGTGAGAGACTTAACCAGTAGTTACTGTTACACTGAAAATTTAATTTAGATGCCTCTTGTAGCTGAAGTGTTTCATAGTAGACATTAATTCCTGAAAAGGTTGACTTCCAGCAGGGAGAACTAAAAGAATGAATATTAATGTGAAAAAAAGTGTATCTTAAAAGTACTTAGCTCTCTTCCAGAAGAATGTACATCTTTGATAAACTGGTCAATTTTTTTGTTTGATTTTTTGGCATCTGATGCTGATTTTTGAGAGCTTACTGTTTTCATCTGTTATGTTCTTGATGTTTGTTCCTGGAAAGATGGCTTTAAGACTGTTATGGTTTTCATTATTGAGTAGAAAATGTTGCTATGCCTTGCCTGTAAAAGTTTTTACAACTGTCTTTGATGTGAACAATTCCCAGGAGTTTAAGACAGATTAAAATTGTCATTCTTTTGTTAGATCTCTTCTGCGGTGTGTTTCCTACTATCTCCAGCTACTTCTTACATAACTGGGATAACCATGGTTGCGGATGGTGGCCACAGTTTATATAGCCAGATCCTAGAAATACCTGGTAAGAAATGGGCTACAAAGTAACACCCTTCAAGTGACTGAAGTTGGGCAATGGGAGGACACAAAGGTAAAAAGCCTGGTTTCTCAATCAACTAAGTATGCTGTTTTGTTTGTTTTCCTCAGATCACGGCAGATGGCCCTCACCACCAGAAGGAAAAAAATCTGAAATGCTTAAAGAGCTTCTTTCTGGCAAGTTCAAGCCAAAGCTGTAAAAGAATGAGATTTCACCATATTCCCAGTTTCACGCTTGCTGATAATCTTATTTTGTGATTTGGGTGTATTTTCCTCAGTAATATTTTTTTTCCTTGTGTGTAACTACATTGCGTGCCTTGATTATCATTGGTTTATATTTAAAACTTGAAAGGCTGTGCATAGGAAATTTCTTCTCTGAAAACACTCACTGCCCTGAAAACATTCAGTCTCTTGGGAAGAGAAGGTATAAAAGAAATTCTCCATTTGCACAGGCATTAAGTAATGAAGATTCTCAGTCAGAAGTGAATAAAAAAATACTTATTTTGAAGTGAAGGGGGCAGAGAAGGAATGTTTCAGAATTCTTCTATTCTGAATGAATTTTGGGAGAAGGTAATTTAAGTCTCTGTTGTTATTAGTTGCATTGGTAACCCTTGAAGTAGCTGTTAGCTCTATGCTATTTCTGTTCAGTCACACACCGAATGTTCAACAATGATTTTAAAGACTAAGTATGGTAGGTATTTCTCTGAAAAGAATTAAAAATAAAGCAGAATACTGTTATTAATGTTTCAGACTAATATGGCATTTTGTATTGGGAATGTTTTTAATTGTTTGCAAATACAACAACATAATGGAATTAAGCTGGCTGCAACTTATATTTGGTAATAGAATAATGTGATAATAAACTTAAGCTTTAACATACAGTGATGGAAAACAGTATAGACTCAACAAATTAACATGCAAAGTCTTGAAGCAAAAGCTGTGGTGTATATTGCAGTGCTTTCTGCAGTATGCTATACTGTTAAAAGGAGAAACTTGGAAACCTTCATCTACCAGTTAAAATGCTTTCTATCCATACTGTGTTGTCTTACAATGTTAACACAATTTTCTTCACCAATGTCACTAAAATAGGTGTGATTTTTGTGATCAATGCAGAGATTCCATTTTAAAAAACAGAAATCTTGCAATATATTGCTCCAAGAGGCTATATTTGTAGTTACTTACTTCTTTTTATTCACTTTAAGGCAAGTGTTCCCATGTCTGATAACTTTAATCAAAATACAAAAAATAAGTGGTGACTGTGTTTACTGTAACAACTGAAATTTGTGGAATCAAGTTGCTGCTATGGAAGCAACCTTTTTAATACTTCATTTAGGTCTGAATATAAGAGTCTCTGCCAGTTTTTTGTTTTCTGCAAAGATGTTTGACTTTTGTGTCTTTCATTAAAACATGGGAACTCACATGGGAACTCACATGGGTACATGTAGGTTGCTTTTCATGAAAACCTGAATGCCACTTTTGTAGGGGAGATGTTTGAGCCAAAATGCTTTCTCCTTCTGATATATCCTCTTTCCTTAGTAACTGGGTGATCATTTATGTGGTTGTGAGAAACTTGTACAGAGATAACATCAGCTTTTTTCAAACCTCTTGTGCAAGGTATATTTTGATTATTGCAAATATTAGTTCAGGGTACACAGCAAGAGAATTCCTGGAAGAAAATGCACCTGTTAGATAGCTAACTCTAGAAGCATAGCCCATTGCATTTAAGTGAAATTATTTAGTTTATTAAGAGATTATTTTTACATTCTTAACATCTTTCTGTAAAAGAAGGTTAAACATGAACAGGCTTGAGACTTGTGGAATTTACTCTCTCTTCGTGTCTAACTGTGAGCTTCTGCAATACATGTGGACTGTAGATTTGTGAAATGGAAGTGATTTTTTAAAACAAAATTACTTTTATTATATCCCAGAACTGTTCTCTACAGGATTTGAGCATAAACTTGGAAATAATTATTTTATACTGCTGCAAATTTCCTCTTTAACTTTGCTGGAGTCTGAATATTCATAAAGAGGGGCAGTTTATACATGATGGTGGTGAAATGCATCACTCAGTGAAATGAAACATTAGAAATATGAGCAATCTCCTGTGTGGGAGACATGTTCAGTCTGCAATTAATAAACTTCTCCACAAGTAAGAACTATAACAAACCTTTCCACTTGCACTGAATAGAAGGAACATTTATTTAGCCTTGCCTTCTTCAACTTCCAGCAAAGCAATGGATCTATTAAGAAGATCTAAGCTAGTTCTTCAGGAGAGGCTTGTTCCTGTGTGTGCTTTCTTCCCTGGCAAGAAGTTGAAACAGCCAGCATTTGTGGAGCCAAATGTGCTGCAGCTTAGTGTGATAGGAGAACATACTCAGAATACTCTAGGGGTAAGTACGATGTAAGAATGCAGAGCATATATCCTCAAAAAGAGAAGGAGAAACATCAGTGTTGTCTACTTTTGTTGCTTTTTCTTTCTTTTTTTCAGTAATAATACTAATGTCTTCTATGTGTTGAGGCTTACTGTGCACAATATTAAAATGTTTATCACATTATATTAGTTAATAGGATACTGACTCTTTTGCTGTAATAATTTTGCAATGATCACGGCTTCTTTTTTTTCCTCATTTTTTCATTTTTTTCTTCTTGCACCAGGGACAACATGAAATTTTATTTTTATATTTGACTGTTCAGTCCATTTTTATGCAGATTAAAATGATTTTAGAAGTTTTGCAGTTCTATTGTTAGTGCCGCAGATAATATCAGCTGTAGCAAAGCTCCTATGTTGCTGTTGTAACAACAGCCCTTGATCAAAGGGCAATGAGAGGTTAAAAAAAAAAAGGGGTGTGGTAACAAAACCATCCTTGACCTCTATAAGATTTGGGTGTCTGAAGTTCAGAGAACAGGGCTTGATTTAATTTTATTTATTTATTTTACAAGGGAGGTGAATGCAGCTGTGGGAAAAGGGCTAAGGAACCTTAGGAGGAATCAAGATGATTATTGACCAAACACAGAAACTTAAATGTTTGCTGTACTGTACAGTTGTAATAAGTAAAGAAAAGAATGTTAGAATGACACTTACATTTACCATTCTGTTAGAAATCTCTTTTCAGTTGCTTTAATATTTACCTCTGGCTAAACCTGTACCTATTCTGCCTACACCTTATCAGATATTCATTTGACTGATAAATAGGTGCTTATCCACTGTCTGGTGTTATATCTGAATATGTGTCATAGAACTTTACATTTATGAAAGGAGTGTAGTTCCACAAAGGGAAATTTTTATCAACTGTACATGCCTTATGTTTTACAGATATTCTTTGTGTTAAGCAGAAGGGTATTTAGCATAAAATGAAGTTTGATTAGTCAGGGGGTTTACTTAGTGTAAAATGAAGTCTGTGTTGTAAAAATCGTCATTCTTTAAAGATTAACAGTCATCGTGTTTGCTAAAGGCAATATAGTCCTGTGTAGTGTCATTCTGCAGTAAGGTCCATTGTCTGCCTTAAGATGTAAATGAATGAATACAAGGCAATAGTTGCTTGTTGCAAGGTTTTATGGCTATGTTTAGTTTTCTGAATCGTTGTATAGAACATCCTGTATAATCTTTAAGAAAGCATGCTATTTGCCAGGTAGTGTAACTTCATATACTTCTAATCAGCATCTCCTAGTTTACTCTTGCCATCTTGAATAGCAGACTTGCATTAAATGGCTGAGTAATATAGATATTAGGGGAATAATCTTAGTAGTAAAGTCAACAGTGCCTGTGTTCTGGATAACTGAATATGGCTAAGTCCTAAAGGTAAATGAGTTGCTCTATAAACTTCAGTGACAGGGTTGGAGCAAACAAACCTACCAGTACTGCTGCCCAGGCTCATTTATAGTGTGCTTTTTCTAGAGAAGCAACTCCATACCTGAATGACTACTGTATTTTTCCCATTCTTAGGTCGTTTCAAGTATTACAGACAAGGCAATAGCTAGCTGCTCTTTATTTTGTTCTGGAGCTAAACTTAAATGTCTTGGGCAGTGGAATGTATCCTGAAATGCAAAATACTAAGTATGATGGGAGATTCCAATCTTGGTAAGAAATACAGTTGCTGGGGGGAAGATGAAGCCTGTTATGAATCTTCCAGCAGAGGTTTAGGACTGTCCTCCCCAAGCTATTTGCTTTTCCTGTCTTTTGGCATCAGCTTCATAGTGCCGGGGCATTTTTATTGGGGTGAACTGCAATTACTGAGATGCAAGCACATGTTTCCTTCTCTCATGGAAAGGCAGAGGAGCATAGCAGACAGGTAGGACTAGCAAAGGCTTGAAATAATACTGTTGTTTGCTCAATACATGTGAGCTGGATTTAAATTTATAAACAGAATGTTGGTCCTCCTGCTGGTAAGGAAAGACTCTTGATCATGTAATAATATCCTGGCATCACAAACAGCTACTGCTGTTTCCAAAAGAAGCCCTTTTGACTTCGCTTATCCGCTCCATCTCCAGCAGCTTGTTCCTTTGGCAGGTAACTCCTCTTTTGATTAAAAAATATGAAATTAATCACTTATTTAATTAGATACTTTTCTGGATGTAGTTCAAAATGTGGTAACATGGTAATATGGTGCCAGCTATAGAAAGGAGTGGTGGAAAGACAAAGAAACTTGGGGAGGAAAAGGAGATGAAGGCATGGCCATGAAAAGCATCTGGTTTATTCCCATGTAAAGTGTTTAGAAGCTGTGGCATTAGTGTTAACTAATATGGGCACTTGTTAGCCTCAAGCAGTATGTCTAGAAGGTGAGACCCTCTTATTGCAATGAGGTATTGATTTTGGAATCCAGGGAGAGCCACACTGCCAGATTTCTGTCAATTGCTTCAGTAGACTATCCTAAGATGTGCTTACCCTGTAATTTCCACCTCCGCTCCTCCCAGCTTCCATTGCCTGCATAGGGCTTGTACTGAATGCATAAGTAACTAATATGCTTTATTGCAACTTCTGTCACCTATTTTTATACTGTTCCATATCAGCAATTACACTGTTTCTATAAGGTTTATTTTGCTCCAGTAGCATGACACATGATCTCAGAACCACGCCCCTGGGTTTCGGCTGAGCTCAGCATCAGCCAGTGTTATAAGTGCTTGTCCCTGGTGTTGATAGATATTTTTTTATCTTAAAGTCAATATTTAGCTGTTTATCCTGCTCCTGATACTGAAGATGCTCTGTTTTAGGGACTATGGCACAGTAGCACTGATACCTGTCAGGATGTACATCACCTCTGCAAAGCACCCTCGGGATGGTGCTCATAGCTGTCTGAGAGTTGTCTGTGCTATGTGGTCTTTGTGCAGAAATACAAAGGACCACGTGAGTAGAGGAATGTGGGATGATTCTCCACAACCCTTGGTAGCTGCTTCTGTAGTGAAGAAACTCTGAACTTCAAAACCTACTGTTCACTAACCCTTCCTCCATCAGTGAAATCCATTTGCAAGATGCTAAAATTGACAAATGGCCATGAACTGGAACATTAAGGCAAGGGAAACACTGGGTGTGTTTTCAAAGCTGTGTAAGCAGCTGTGGCTCATTGATCTTGCTTGATGGTACAGGAGCATCACACGACATCAGCATTTTTCTTGGCTCTTTGCCTATCATTTAGCAAAGAAGGTCACCTTCTTAACTTTCTAGTTGAAGGCTCTTGGTCACAAGTGTCTCATGAACATGGCTGACAATTTTGCCAATTGTGGAACAAAGTGTCTTATCTTTGAGGAATGACTACATCTCCTTTGTGTTGGCTCTGGAGTTCTTATTAATCAGTATGATTCAGAGCCTTGTGCCTTTTTAGCACAGTCCTCTTAATTCCTTTTTTTTTTTTAAATATGACAATATTTGGTTTTATCATTTTCTGCAGCCTATTTCAGTGGAAGATCTCAAAATACTCAGGCTGTGGGCCTTGATGTGCAATTTTTTAGTTTCTTACATGGTTCCCACTGAAGGTTTACTTCCTTCCCTGGGTATGCAGCTCGGGGTCCTGTCCCACTGAAGACTTGTCTATTTGAAAGAGCTTCCTTGCATCTTTATATATGTCTATAGTAACAATGTAAGTCTTCTGTTCAAGTAGGTTTTCCCAGTTTGTTTAAGGTGGCCACAAAAAGCCCCCAAATGTTGTTTTGGGTAGGTTTTGAGGGCTTGTCCAGGCTTTACAAACCTCTAATTGTCTTAAAGGTCAAATACATCTGGCCCCGTGGCCAGAAAGCAGCACACGAGTGGTAGCTCAGCTGGGATTACTGTGCTGTAGTCAGGTTACAGCAGCACAGATCACCACTACCGCTGTACGACTGACTCCCTGAATACAGGCTGCCTGCCAGCATGTCACAGAAGGGGGTTTGCTAAACACGCACAGGTCATTTGTGCATCTTGTACAGCACAGTTCATGCCTGTAAGCTTATCTTTAAATCTGTACAAAACTAACTGCAGTGCCATAGTAATATTTAGTCATCTGCTACTTAGACTTCGAGGGTAGCAGTAATAGCTGTCCTGCTACATATTGCGGAGTGCTTCCTCGCTGATTCATGTAGGGTAGCATCCTTCTTCCTAGCATGTATTGATTTCCTGAGGGAAGAAGGTGGCTCCTGCAGAGGACGGTCAGCTAGTGCTAGGAGAAAGGGGCACCCCGAGGGCAGTGGAGCGGCATATTTAATTGTCCTAAAAAGCGTGCGCAGCCGGCTCACCGCGGAGTCAAGGCAGCTTGTCCGCCCGCGGGGGGCTTCTCAGGGACAAGGGTTCTTTTGGAGTAAGCAGCTGAGGCGGATCGCACCGGGGTGAGCGTTCCCATTCTCTCCTCCAAGAGAGCACATCGCAAACCGCAGCACGGCAAAAGGCTGGGCCCAGCCTACAACCGCCTGACGAAAGACAGCGGCGGCTGCCCCGCCCCGCCCCGCGCCGTTCGCCTGTCCGGCCGCCGCGGAGGCTCCCGGCGGCGACTGCCGGGGCCCCGGCTGCGTCCCCCGCTACCGCCGCAGCAGCGGGCGAGGCTGCACGGCAGCGCTTTTCCACAGCTGCACCGGCGAAGGCGGATCCCGGCCCCGTCCCTGGCCTCCTTGCGTCAGTGGGGACGCCTTATGGAAAGAAAGGCGCGTTGCGCGGCGCTCCTCCTCAGGCCCCGCCGGTCCCCAGCCCCGCCGAGGGGGCGGGGGAGGCTGGTGCGCATGCACTTCCGCGGCCCGTCGGAAGTGCAAGGGCTTCCCCCTTTCCGCCTCCTTCGCTTTCTGCGCGTGCGCTGAGGCGGGCCGTGGTTCTCGCACCGCCCGTGCGCCGTGACGCCAGGTCGCGGTGACGTCCCGCCTCCTGCCGACGTCATGAGTTTCGGCGGAGGGGGAGGTGGAGCTTTCGGTTGGCAGCAGAAGCGGCGGCGGCCGCCGGCGCCTCACGCCTGACGGGACCCTCCCCTGGCCCGGCCCCGCCGCGGCGCCAGCGGTACCGGGGGCACCCTCCCCGCTCCCCCCCGGGCGCGTGTCTCCCTCCGTGCCGGCCTCGGTGCCCGCTGTCACCCGCCTCGCCGTGCCCCCGCGCGGGGCTGAGCGCCGGCCCTCAGCGGGCCCCAGCCCGGCTGGGCCCGGCCCCCGCCGTGGGGCTCCCGGCCGTAAGGCCCCGGGAGCGAATTCCGCCCTCGCCGCCTGCTGCCGGCGATTTGCCTTAACGTGCGGGGTGCGAGAAGGGGCGGGCACGGCCGCGGCGGCTGGAAGTCCGCGCTCGGTAGCGGGCCCGTGGCGTAGCGTGTCCCCCCCCCCGTGAGCTATTCGGTGACCTCGGCTTTCCGTTGCAGGCCGTGGATGACTTGTTGCGGTGCGGGATATGCTTTGATTACTTCAGCATTGCGATGATGATTCCACAGTGCTCGCATAACTGTAAGTACGGCGGTGGGAGCGCGAGTCCTCCGGCCGCTGCAAGGGCTGCCAGTGAATTCCTTGCCCTGGCGGCACTCGCCCCATCCTGCTGTCGCTGTGCGAACTTCATGAGTACTGACCCAGTTCACGAGGTCAGCGCAAAACTGCTACCTCCTTTTCGTTGTAAGCCTGTGCCTCCCATCCTCTGACTAACGTATTTTACGGAGGGCCAGTTAGTACGTCACTATTGGCTGGGTGGTTGCAGTTTAGATTTACTTTCGTTTTTAATAAAAATTGCACAGAAACATCAGTTTTAATAAAAATGGTTCGAGCGGGAGCAACGGTAAATGGGGCACTTGTGGCAAGGCCATAGTGGGGCGGGGAGGTCATTCGTCCCTCTGTCCTGTGATTTTTGTGGAATTTAGAACGGACATGTAAACCCACCTTGCCGTACATTCCAGGGACTACAGGGGTGGCTGCGATGGGAGCATGTCTTGGCCCTGTGACTCTACTTAATTCCGACTTGTCATTCGGTTGACGGATTAAGGCAGATAGGTAGGGCCGAAGAAGGCGCCCTCAAAGAAATTTCGAGTGAATGGTTTGGTCTTCGTACATCTTTCCCAGGAAACACAAGACTGCAGAATGACCTTGCGGGCCCTACGGGCTGGCAAAATCCTCTTGCACCTTAGCCGAGTGACAGAAGACTGTTGGAAAATGTCCTGAAAAAAAGAGTTTTCTTCTTTAGAGTTTCAGAGACAAGTCGTCATTTGGCCTTTTATTATTTACTGGCATGTAAAGCAGAGATTGTAGGTCCTTCCTTTCCTTTATAAAACATGTAGCTCTTCTACCTGTGTCTTAGCCAGCAAGGATGTTAGCCTCCGAGGAGCTCTTTTGGATGAAAGGTGTGAAGCAGCCAGCAACCTTCCCTTGTGCAGTTACAGCTGTAACCTTCTGACAGCACAAACACATCGTCTGGATTAATGCACTTAAATACCACCTAGTCCTACAGTTCTTCATTTAAGTATCTTTCGTAACATCTTGAGGGCAGAAAAAAATGCAAAGCTGTATGGCAGAGGGCATTGAGTGTTATGAACTAAAATTTTCCATGCTGCTCTGTCTGCCTCAGGCTGATATCCGCTGGAACGTGGTAGTGAAGCAGTTTACTGAGAGTGAGATTAGGAGGAGGTACGTTGCCTTTTCTCACATTAAAATAAATGCTTATAATTGTTTTGTTCAGAAAATGTAGCACTTCCTCTTCCTTACATGAAGGAGGGCATTGTAGTTTGGCAATGAAATTTAGTTTAGCTTGGCAAAACTATCACCACTGAAAACAGCATATTTATGGTGGGGAGCATTGGAAATTCTCTACAGTAGCTGGCGTTAGATAGAGCCTGCCTGTGACACAGCTGGGTTCAGAGGTTCTTAACTTTGAAAAGAATCTGTCTACCTTCTTTTTTTTTTTTAACAGATCGCACATTTAATTTCCCCCAGAAAATTGCAGAAAGCCTAAGTTTTCTACAATAAATTGAGATTTCGTGAAGTATTTTCTACTCGGTTGTCTCTGTGTAATCTCTTCAGTCCACTGAGATTGTACAATTGCAGCAAAAAGCCTTCTGCCGTTAACGAGTAATTATTTGCTTGCAAATTTTTTTTCTGTTCCACTTTTTTCTTAAAGATCTATTACAGGGCTTCTAGACATCTCTATAATCAGTTTGCACCTATAGCTACTTAAAATTCCTCCTGTGTTCCTTCTTGGGTGACTGGTAGCATTCAGTAGCTCTCTTGACATTAGTTGTTTAACTTTCACAGTGCTTTGGATTGTATCTTTAGTGACAGAATAGATGTGCCATTCATATTTCTGTCACATAATAATAGCATCTGAAGATGAATGTCTTCTCCAATATGGACATCTCACCAGGGGCAGAGTGAATTGTGGCCCTGAGATTTCTTACACTGTCAGTCTGAGAGGACAAACTCTGTCCTTCCATGCTGAGGTGGTGCAAGAGGTTATCACCGCCAGGTCTGCTTCTTGTGGGTATGACCACTGGCTCAGGGGTGTTAAAAGGTGCTGCTCTCCCGAGGAACCGCAGCGGCTGAAACCAGCCAGGGGCTGGTGGCAGGCAGTGGTTGAGCTCTGCATTCTGTTGCCTCTGCCATCAGGGTGCTGCCCTCCAGCAAGGAATGGAGCCGGTGCTGGGAGCAGCCACTGGCCCTGGTGAATCAGCAGCGTGCCGAAGTCGGAGCCTTTATCCCAAGCACAGCTCTGGGCGAGTGCAGCTGTGCAGCCCTGGCCTGGGGCCGGTGTAACTTGGAAGGTGGGCGAGGGGACCTGGACCTGTTTGACTTACTCGTACAGAAGTAGCTACAGCCATTGGAGGGAGCTCTTTTTTGTCACCCAGGATTTTCCTTTCGTTAAACCTGTATTGAAATTACTGCTATGCTTCCAGCTAAGCAGGTTTCAGAATTACTTGCTCACTTAAAAGAACACCTGTGGTCTTCCATGTGCAGTGTGTAAATTGTGGCCTTACTGACTTTTGTCAGGCCAAGCTTGTTTTATTCCTCTTTCTTCTCACAACCTTGCTAGTTCTAGTTTAAACTCAGTAGAGGTTATTATTTGCTGGCAGTGACTTGTATACTTTCATTCCGTCATTGTCACTAAGCGTCCAGTGATGGTTGTCAGCTTAAATTCATATTTCGGGTTTCTCTTCTGTATGCTGAAATACGGTGCTGTGGCTGAGTCTTATAATTAGTTTGGTAGATGCAGTTTTACAGGTGGGTTTGGCCTGTCAGTGCAGATGGAAGTGAACTTTGTGGCACCATTTAATTCTTGGTGTATGTGCTGTCTACAGTAGACAGAGACCTATTTCGTTACCCCAGGAACGGCAGGCTGAGACCTGAGCAATGGCAGGGCTATTTCTCCCGTAGGAAGAGGAGGCGAGTGGGGGAGAAGGGTCTGGGGGCAGAATTGTGAGGCTGTTGTCTTCTCTGCATCAGCCCAGAGACAGCTGTAGGCACAAACATTAAGAGCTTATTTGTCCTTGAACATGCTTCAGCTACCCTGGCTATGAGCAGTGGTGGCTGCAAAGATATGTCAGTCCCATTGCTTACTAAAGGTGACGGGGTGTTGGATGTTGGCAGGCTAGATCTGCAAGTTGATTCATATTCATTCAGTTAAATATTTTTTTTGTAATGTATTCCTCGCCCCCGTATCACATCTTACTATATAATGTAATTTTTGAGTATTTAGTTGGATTTGCAGTTTTAAGCGTTGAATTAGTGCATTCATTAATGCTCCTGCTGCTTTTCAGACTCCTTCACGGAGAGTCTTTGAAATATATCTGCTTAGGTAGCTGTTGCTAAATGTGTTAAGTGCTGAGACTCTGACCGATAATGTTCTAGTAAGTGAGCATCTGTTTTGCTGGAGAGTGATGAACCATTTTGTATACTGAAGTGGTTATGAAAGCTCGTAGCTAAGTAGAGAAAGTAGAATAATTTCAGGAATTTACTGCGATGGTAATACTGTGGAAGAATGGTCTATTTTCAATATTGGTGTTTTGTGGAATAGTTTGCGTATATTTACAAAAAGGAAATTTACTAGTAAGGATGTTGAACTGCATTTGGAAGAATGCCTGTCTAAAAATTACGTGTTTCCTTTTTCCAGATTGTTCCCTTTGTATACGCAAGTTTTTGTCCTACAAAACTCAGTGTCCAATGTGCTGTGTGGTAAGTGTTTTTCTTTCCTCAGCTTGTTTTTTGTTTTATTTTTTGTTGCATCTCGGGACCTTTTCCCTTTGGACTATGCTAAATGATTAATTCTGGTCATATATTACCCCCTTCCCTTTTGGTGACCAGCTCTTTGGGCAAAGTGTGGTGCTCTTAAAACTGGAATTCTCCTGGTGCGGAGCTCCTCTTCTGTCAGCATAGGCAGAAGTAGATGGAGCATCAAACCTGGGTTTTGGCTCAGAGCTGTGTATGCAGTCTGTTGCGAAGCATTTAACACTGCCTCCTAATTTGTTAAAATATACCATCATTTAAAATATGAATGCTGAAATTTAAGCACTTAAATTTTCTGTGATTGAGTGGCCTCACTTCATCTTTCAAGGAGCCTTTAGAAGTGTCCACAGACCACCTAGACCTAGAACTCGCTGACGGTACCATGTAGCCTTTTTGGGGGTGAGAGAACTATGTTATGTGCCAGGGAGAGGAGGCATTTGCCATGAGAATTAGGTTAAATGTGAAAAGCACTAGAGGCAGGTTCGGCCTGCTCTGCAGGTGGGTCATTGTTAAGATCTGACTTGAAGGCCTTTTTTGATTAAGGAACACAGAATGCAGTTGATTCTAGGCCTTAATCTAACTTTTTATTTTAAGCCAGTTGGGCTTTATTGAACTCCTAAAAATGGTAGGCTGCCTAAAAACAATGAACGGCACTTCAGGAATATTGGCAAAATAGAAGTAATTTTCTTCTGTGTTTCTAAAGCATGAACCAGACTAGACTTTTCAAGACTGGAAAACAGATCTATTTGTAGCTTTGCTAGTTTTTAAACATGCAAACAAGCGCAGAGTACTTGATGGAATACATTTTACTACCACCTTCTTAAAAATAACAGGTATTGATACGAGCAAGACTAATAAAAGCTTTGTAAAAAAGAAGAGCAGAGAGATGAAAATCAGAAATTGTTTAAAAAGTTCGAGTTGAATGCACAAAGCCATCTCGTAATTCATATTTTCATTTCATAATCAGAAGATTAACATTTCCCTTCATCAGTTTTCACTCCTGTTGCTCAAGGTTCTTGTTGCATTCATGGGGTCCTTGGTTTGGTTTTCAAAATAATTAGAACTGGGCTACAATAAAGCATTGTTGGAGACTGGGTACACTGGGTTTTCCTGCTTTAGCTTTATGCTTCATTTTTATCTATTACCTATTGTTTCCCAGACTTACAATTCTCAGGCAGTTATTTTAGTTTGCATCTTCATTCACACAGCAATTTATTAGGGGGTAGTTGAGGCATTGATCCAAGAAACAAATTATTGATCACTTGAACATTTTCTGGGTACTTTTGTTTTTACTGCATTTGAATGTTTGTTTGCCTTTCCCACCCCCCCCCTTCTTTTTCTTTTTTTTTCTTTTTTAATAGGCAGTCTCGGAATCTGACCTGAAAAATAACCGGACGTTAGATGAACTAGTAAAGAGCTTTAATTCTGCAAGGTATACTCTAATTTAATGAATACTCTCTCTGGTTTGGCAGCTGGAAAGGCAGGTGTGACTTACTTTGTGTGACCAGGCTAGGAGTCCTTATAGAGGAGCAGAGCGAGTGTGAGGACCGAGTGGAAAAAATGGTGGTGTCACAGAAATGTTGTCAGACATGAATGGTAACGCTTTTGGGAAAATCCTACAGTTTTCTCGCTGAATGTTACTACTGTCCACTCACGTGGTGTGTTGGAGTTGTATAAGCTTATTTATTGGTTTTGCTTCTGGTTAGCTGCTGTTTTAGTTACAGTCTCTTCCAACATGTAGGAAGTCAAGCAGATGTGCCAGGATTCTACGGGGAAAATAATGGTAATAAAGCTTTTCTTCTAAGATCCTTCCTGTGTGTGCAGGGGAAATTCTGAACAGAAGGATTTGGTCTGGTGGTAATGGTCAGCTTGCAAGCGAATTCTCTTGGTGAAGTCATTGGAAGGGAAAAATGTAGGTATTGAGGGACCCCAAATGTGAATGTCCCTGGATGAGAGAATTAATAGAGTATTGTGTTTTCACTTGGATTTCTTATCTTATTTTCTGGTTTTAGTTCATTTTTTATCTCCTCATCCCTTTGAAAAACAGGAACAATAGAATAAGCTCACCACATTGGTAAATACAATAAGCTCACCATTGGTAAATGCTCACCACAGTAGATATATGAGATTTCTTGTATTATCTCTCTGTTTTCTTTTGATTAGAAGCAGCTCAGTAATTTGCTAGGTATTCTGTAGGTATTCCTATGTCTATGGGAGACAAATATGCTATCATCTTTTTCTATGAAATGAACTTGGAGCTTGAAGTCAATGAGATTCTTGGCTTCATGAGTGATAGGAAGCATAGCTCGGTTTATGGCTTGCTTTCTTGAGAAAGCTTCTCTGTGATGAAGTTCTAATCTTCTGTATGACCACAATTAGATTGAATTGATTTTATTTGAAGAATTGAAATTCTACAGTTTCGTTATTTTAGCTTGAACTCTGTCTTTGGTGTTTCCTAGTGATAAATGGATTACTATTTTTTTTTCTTATTGTAATGTCTAATTACGTAGGGAACAAGTAGTGCTGACTTGGATCCATTATGATATTGAATCTTAGAAGTTAATTTTTTTTGACTGCTTTAATGGATCAGTATAAATCTTACCAGTCAGAGTAGTTTAATAATCTTTCCTTTTGTGACTTGGAGTTCAATCAATTTTGCAACCTGAAGTTAAATCAATAAGACAAAACCTGTAGTGTCCTGTTCTGCACCAGGTGGGGAGCGAGGTGGGAGAGAGCCAGTGCAGGCTTCTTGCTGGATCTTGGTGAGAAAGGCCCAACAACAAATGGCTTACTAAGATAACTGCTTTAATAAGGCAGAGTAATAAGAGGAATATAGGTAGCGAGTAAATCTTGTGTCACTTCAGATGCTGGGCACCCTGTGTTTGTGCCTCTCTCAGCCTGGGATTGCGTTTACTCTGCAGGTAGTCCTGAGTTTGAGGGGAACGCTACTTGCCTGGAGAGTGTTACGTGATAGGAGTACCACTAAATCGTAAGAGCATTGTTGGTTTCTGCCCTGGCTATGCTGGTACGGGACAGATCTTCTGTCTGTCCTCCCCTACTCCTTCCCCAAGTTTCCTTTTGGCCCTCCCCCAAAACAAATCCAAAGTCCAGGTGTTGATTTTTGAAATGCGCCAAGCTCTTCAAGTCCATCCTGACTTGACTTTGAGCCTCAGGTAGTTTAGCATTTATGAAAATTAGGCCCTAAATCTTTTCAGTATTTCACAAAATGCAAACACATTTCTGAAGTCAGGCCTGTAGGGAAAGAAAATGTTAATGTTGGTAGTACTTAACAAAGTAAAAGCTGTGCTCCAAGGTCATTGTGTGCATGGAATGGAAATCATTCTAAATAAACCTGAGTGCTGATCCCATTTATACTTCTGCTCAACATTTAGCCTGTGCGCGAGTGTTTGCAGAATTAGAACAGTCATGATCATTTCTGCTTAGTGAGCATTGTCTTGGGAATCTTGCTTCCTCCCTGTAAAGTGGTGGACTCTGATGTTTCCCAGCAAAAGTGAAGATGTTGTGTCATTCATTATGGCCCATTAATGTTATATTCTGTGTGAAAGGGTGGAGGAGCAGTTTTGAATAGGCTTTGACAGGTCTGAATTCACGTTGCCCTGCCCTTGTGTTCAAGTGCAGATGAACATCCTCAGCAGTGAGGGAGTTAAGGGAGTGCTTTGCCCTGATCAATTGTGCCCATAGGCTGCTGCCAGGGTGAGAGCAACCTTTGCTTAGCTTTCTCTCTGCTGCTTGTGCTCTGCTTTGCAGGCAGAATTCATCACTCTGACCAGGTCAGGAGAGTAAGACGGGGAGTGCTGTTTGTGCCATCTTTCCTTTATGAACAATGTTTTTATCAGTTGCAATGAGGCCAGTGTTTTCAAAAACAGTAAGTGTAAAGTTTTGGGGTTGTTTTGGAATTAATTTCATTGTCCTCTAATGAAGAGATTATTTTGATTGAAAATTGTCAGTTTCTGCATCACCTAGTTAGAAAATTTAGCAATAGAAATTAGTTATACTGGCATAAGTAGAAAAGTAGTACTTGCTGAAAATGATCTGTGTTTTCATACGTACATTTTTACTTTCAAGTTTATATCTTAGTTTCCTAATCAGGGTTACTCAACAGCTAGTGAGTCAGAGGAATAAACACATCTACTCTGAGTGCTCAAGAGAGCAGGTACTGTCATTTCTAATATGCTGACTGAACTTCCAGGAAGACTGCAGAAGGAATTTCAAGGGGAGAAATTGTCCTTTAATACAGTTAGGACTGTCCTATGTGAGTTGTTCCTATGAAGATTCACAACTCCATCTCTTCTCCAGAATTTATTTAGGTGAAGCACTACATTCCCACCTACTTTCTCTGCTTCATAGCTGCTTTGGCAAGGGAGAAGTAAATGGGCCGTAAAATGGGAACCAGGATCTCGATGGAGGACATTGAAATTTTTTTTGCGGCTCTGGCAGATCTGAAGAAAAAAATTTTCACAAGGTGTTTATACTGTTATTAAAGCATACCTGGCAGAGAGAGCATGCTGTATACAGCGTATTAAGATGACCATCCATTTTTAGTTAAACTAAAATAAGCATAACTCCCTGACCTAACCCAAGCCAGCAATTAAAGAGGATGGGTGTCAGAGAAGGATTTGGGTAGTGGTTATAACAGTGCGTGTTAGGACTCCCTAACATCTTGTTGACTCATTTTTCAGCCTTCAAAGGGTACTGCTTGTGCTCTTAAACTGAGGTTTGTCAGCTGTAATGCATTTACTGCTTTTGTGCCAGGAAGGTAAAATCGTATCTGTTAAAGCCTTTCAGAACTGACAGTAGTGTGTGTTAAATTCTTAAGAGTATAACAGATAATGTTGAAAACTGCATGCAGAATGAAGAGCTTTGAAAATGGTGTTGTCCTGAGGTTTACCAGTAGAATCAGTTTCTAGGTGAGCCGGACAGTCTGGTGATGGGTAGGATGTGGACATCTCCACCAACTGCATGCTTTCTCTTGACCGCTCTCTGTGTCTGAACGATGGATAAATCTTCCAGTCTAGTCATGCTTCTCCAAATCACTCCTCTAACAACTATCAGATTTTCTGTGAATAAGGAGAAACTGAGTAATTCGCTCTGGCGTTGAGGGAGGAGAGTGGCAGTTGATAAAGGTGCTGTCGGAGAGCCCATGGCTGTGCGAGGAGAGCCTGCGGTGCTCTGGCTCTTCCATCCCTGGGGTGCCCGGGTTTGGGGTGCCGGTCCGCCGGGGCCACTAGATGTCATCACACAGCCAGTGAAGCCGCTCAGCAGGCCCAAAATACCACATTCTGGGAAAAGCCAGTCTGGGACTTTCTCTTCTCTTTTGAATTTAGCACTAGCATTTTCTGTATTTTCCCACCAAAAAAAAAAAAAAAAAGGCATACAGAGATTTCATGTGTGTTTTGGCAAACAAGTTTTCATATTCTCGTCCTAGTGTTCTTTCCATTGATTCTGTGCCAAAATCGGATTCCTTCAGAAAATCTATTTGTAAGTCTTTTTATTCTTCAACATGAGGAAAAACTCCGTATGATTATTTGTAGACCAGTGGTGTACTTAAAGCAACCTTTATTATCAAATTATTGTTAGGTTAGATTTTGGGTTTTGTATTGTTTTTCCATTGTCTCTCTCTGTTTTATACCAGATCGTATTTTATTGAGACACTTGTTATTACAGAACCTGAAAATTCTGTTTGGAAGATTTCTCTATTTTGCCTGCCTTCACGCAAATATTAACAACTTGCATTTGAAGTGAGGTGGTCTTCTATTTGGGTAATCTGTCCCGTCAGCTCCGGAGCAACTCTTCCGAGTTCCGAAGTCTATCCTTATGTACAGGACGCATTGCAAAAATGCCAAGCTTTGCACTCTGAGCCTTTTGCTCTGTGTCTGCTGGCCGCAGAGCTGCTTTCCTGCCTCCAGCCTCTCTCGGAATGGGTCAGCTGCCCCTGGTTCGGGTTTGCAGTCTGTTCGGGTCCAGGCCCAGCTCCAAACGTGTGTTTTGGCACGGTAGCGTTCCTGGGGGACAGATGAGGCTACCACAGTCTCTGCTTCAGAGAATTTGGGGCACTATAAGCTGTACTGTTGCGATAATTCCTGAGAAAGAAATGTTAAGAAAAAGATACATGGATCAGTCTTGAGTCTGCTGAAAAGATAAACTAATGTGAAGTTTGAATTTGAGGAGTGTTGTCAGCTAGTGTGAACACACTGGGAAATACGTTTTAGCTAGTGAATGCATGTTGTGGAAAACCAAACAGATGTAATTGGTGGTTACAAATAGTAGAATGTGTTGCTTTGACAAGAGGAGGAGCTCTCAAAAGCAACAGAAAATACACTGAAAAGATGAGGGAGACCAGTTGTGTTCTCTAGATGAAGACAATGAATATAGGGAACTGGCTAATTGTTCAAATATTTTTGCCTTTTGGGGCTGTATTGTTCTTTATCTTATGGGAAAACTAAACTGATATGATGCTAAATTACTGTATTATGGATCTGTTTTATGTTATCTGAGCCATGCAGAATTTAGCTTGCTGTAGCATAGGATGCTGGGCTTTTGTGTAAAAATGGTTGCTTAGCAGCCAAAAGAACAATATGATAAGACGATGTGCTGACTTTGATTAGCTACTTCAATGGTAGGCTGCCTGTATGAAAACCTGGGCAAGTCTGAAGAAAATGACATTTTTTACATAACCAAAAGATAAATTCCTTGCTCAAAAAGGGGAAAAAATGTCAAAAAAAAAAAAAGTACATATTTGATAGAACACCCACCCAGCTGCATCGTTTTGAGGATTAAAGTTTTCCTAAGTGTATTAGGAATAAAAGGCAACTAATTTGTTTGCTTTTGAACCTGACTGTAGAATGTAACAATCTGTGATGTGACAAGTGTTCTGAGGGTGTAATTTGTTACCTTTCAGTTGAAGAATGCTGTGCGGTTATCTGCAGTAAAATGAGATACTTAGTCTACCAATTATTGCTGCTAATGGCCGTGGTGAGCAGCAATACGCTATCAGACCTCTGTGATACTTCTGCACGGAAGCATACCCCTTGTGAACAGCAAACGCGAAGCGGGAGTGGGACAGGGCTGCGTGAAGGCACTCTGTGTTCCCATTAACTTGCTCCTGCGTTCCTCGTGAAGCTGATCCTACGCCAACAGTAGCTAGACCGCTCTGCGTCTGTGTCAGCCAGCGAATTAACCTTCTTAAAAACTTCCAGTCCATATCTAGGCATGAGCAGACAGAAAAGCATAGTTTTGCTGCCACACTTAATTGCACTTGTTTGCACTGCAGAAAGTCAGAGTCTTGGGACAGATGTGAATTCCCGCTGACAGATGTGGTCATTACATCCAGTAATCCAGGAAATTTAAACTCCGAATCCAGCTTCTGAATCTGACTTGAACATAACCACTGCAGAGTGTTCGGTGTGCTGAGCTGAACTTACCTTAAACTAGGATAATTGCGGGGTTACCTTGTGACTTATATGAACTTGTTTTTAAAAGATACATGTACGGACAGTTCTTAAGTAGTTGTTCTTCTTGGACATGAAAGATCTTTACCTTAAAAGACTGAAAATTTTTCTAACCAGTTACCCAATACTGAAATGTCTTCAGCTCTAAAATCTGGGAGCATAGGTGCATTTCAGACTTCTTATGGGCCTTGTGTCTTCGTGAAAGTGCTGTAAGAAATAATTTTATGGCAGTGCACATTCTGTAGGTACGTCACCCATAGTCCCCCCTCCTTTTTTTTTTTTTTAATAGAAAAGGAGTAGCAATCCAAATTATTTCTACTGTTATTTATTCTTCCTGAGTTAAAAACTTTGCAAGTTGAGGAACTACAGCTGTTCAGGTTTCACAGTCTTTGTCACCTCAGGTGCAGTGAATTGAGTCATACTCAGAGCTGTGACATTCAAATGAAGAGCACGCACTTGCTGAGCAATGGTGGTAGTAAAAATCCTAGTGCCTTTCTGTGTAGAGGCTCTTAGACTCCTCCCCAGCATCCTGAAAAGCTATCCCTGTTGCTGTCCCTCCGTCTTGTGTTATCCCGCTGCAAAGAGAAGCGAAGGGAAGGTCTTCCCTGCCCCACGTAGCAGGCGGGGACAGAGTATCTCATCGAGGTGAACCCATCTCCTCTATTCATTGTTAGAGAAACGCTGCCTTTCCTTTAAGATTTTCCATTTTTTGTAAGCTGTCCCAGTTTGTCAGAGCTCGTAGATGGTAAATTTTTGTTTTGCAGTTGCCTTTTTTTTGGCGTAGGACTTCTGGTGATGTAGCAGGCTGGGGCTTGGCAGGTGGTGGTTGTGGAAACGGCAGCAGGTCAGAGAGAAAGCTGGTGAGCATCGGGGCACCTGCGCAGCTTTGCGCTCCTGGGGAGCTCGACAAGCGAGTGGTGTGCAGGCTGCCGGGGCGGATGGAGCAGTGAATTAAAGGCGGAGAGGTTAATGACTGCATGTGTACTTCTGCTGGCTGTTTTTGGCTGGATGATACGCACTTCACTGTGACCCTGAGGATGTGGAGGACTCGTGTCAAAGTAGTAGTGGGTAAGAGTGGGATGTGCGGTTTGTCCACTGCTGATGATAGCTGGGAAAGCCTTCCCTCTCTACCTGTGACGATACAGGAGTGAAAGTGAACCTCGAAGTCTGTGGGCAGGCTAGACAGCTACATTTCTATGCCATCTCTCTGCCAAGAATGCAGTCTCTGGCTTAATTTATCTTAGATCAAGCTGTGTAAAATACACAGTAAAATAAACAGGATTCTGCAAAAAAAACCCTGGGGCAGGGGTAGGAAAACCCCACGTCTTTAAGGTCTTATGCAATTGCCCAAGTAGGACAACTGTGACTTTGTAGTACCGCAAAGCTGAACAGTACTAATGAGACAGACAGGAGAACGAGCCTTCTGCTGCTACTGTGTTCCCACCAATAAAATGCAAGTAATTTCTTTGAAAAGAGACTTCTGTCTAACTTGCATCCTGACATTTCCTAGCCCGGAGGAGGGTAGGGAGTACAAGTGGAGGGTAGAGCATGTGTAGATGTGTGGTAAGTGTTCTGGTGGGCTGAGTGGGCTGTTGTTGAGGGTGGTTATGCTTTCCCCTTATTTTATATGAGAAAAGAATGGAGTGGAGAGTTTGCGCTCTTTGGCTGATCGTTGATGAAACGTGTCCGAAATAGTTTGGGTTACCAGATGCTAGATCTTAAGACCTGGCAGGCGTGCAGGGGTTGTGGTCCGCTGGTGGGCAGTGAGCAGCTCTGCTAAGGAGACCTACGGAAACGAGGGACAGGAGGAGTATGGCAGTGCTTTCTGCTAAGCTCTTTGGCTTCAGGAGCTTCTGTCACAAGCTATGTGACACAGTGCTTGAAGTACCCTGACTTGAAAATGGTCATCTACCATCTTCAAGTAAGGGGGAAAACTTTTTGTGCTTTACTGTGTTCTGTGTGATGTTTTTAGAGGCATTTTATTACATTTGCAAAATGTAATTGATTTTGTTTGCAAGTCAGGAAGATACTAGATTTTGTAGAGTGTGGTGAGGCTCCGCTGGTGTGCTTCTGCTCCTGGTTTACGTGGGCTAGCTAATTCCCAAGTGCTGCGTGGGAACAAGGGCAAGAGGGAGGAAGGAATGGAGGAAAACCTCCATCTGTTTTCATTCTGGTTTCTTCTCAAGGAAAAAGATAACACTGTCCCATGGAGCTAACTGCATGTTGTCTTCTGGATGCTTCTAGAAAACAGCTGTTCCAGTTGGTCGTGGATACTCCACTGATTTCATCTCCATTGGCCTGTAGCCGGCGTTCAGCTGGCAAAAGCCACATTAGGAGTCCTGTTTCTTGGCCAGTTGTAAAAGAAGAGGTGCCAGCGATTGACAGTTTCTTGAGAAAGGAAGAAGACTGCACCTCGACAAAGGCAGATGGCCTGGCAGGAACAGATCAGAAGGTTTTCAAAACTGAGGAACACCATAACCTTTACAGCAGTTCTGCAGAGGTGGATGGTAAAGACAATGAAGCGAGATCACAAGAGAGTCCTGAGGGCACTAAAAGATATGAAAAGCCTTCTACATCTGTGGTAAAAGTAGTCAAGAAAGGTGAGATGCTTAATTTTTGTTTTTATCTTGTTCTCTTCCCCAAGTCCACGGTTGCGATTGGCTGTATGCATTAGAGTACCTTCAGTACGTGGCATTCCTCTAATTTCTCTGCGTTGTTCTGATCTGCATTGGCATGTTCAGATGATTCCTGTTTAACTGACGATGCCTCCTTCAGATTACTGCTTATGTGGCACAGCTCTGCTGCAAGCATATTCTTGATGAGGAAGCTTGGGCTGATGCCAAGTAATTAAATGGAGTTCAACACTTACAGATTCCTTTGCTTTGAGTAACAACTCTAAAAAACAATAGTTGCACAACAGACTCACTCAGTAAAAGATGAAGTCATTTTCTCTTGTCCTTCCCCTTAATGACTAGACAAACAGCATTGATATTCATTCTGCTCTGTTATCCTTAAGTAACCAGAAGCGAGGTATTTTATAATGTTTTTGTTATTTGAGGGATGTACCCACAATCAAAATGATCGTGGCTTCAGTTTTCTTAATATTCCTATTCATGCACTCTCCAGAAGAAAGTAATCTGCTTTATTCTTCTGTAATTCTACAGTGTTAAGATTAATTTATTCTGAAGCTTGAAAATGCCCATTTATACTAATAAACTACAATAAAATGAGAGAGTACTCTTAGTTTTGACATGATGGCAGCCATCCTATTAACCCAATTAAAAAGCCTAAATTAAAATAAAAGACCACGTAGGAGTACAACGCTGATTCTTATTAGTTCATATTTATCTGTTCCTTTGTTTAACAATTTATTCAACTTGAACTCTGAAGTTCATATTTATTCATTAGCTGGGTAAATACTGCTTAAAGATGTAATACAGCCAGAAAAGTAGCCCTATGAAAATGGCATCAACTTAGCCAGAAGTTAAGTTTCCTAGTTTTATGCATCAGACTTGCTTGCCTTAGTAATTTAAAACTCATATGAAATTTTACTGCATATTTATTCTTGAGCAATTGAAATTTTCCCTTGCTTACCATTTTATGACCTTATTAAATCCTCGAGCATGCATTCCATTGAAATTGTTTCCACAAATGCGAAGTAGTCAGTCAAACAATATAAATGGAAGACTTGATATGAGCCAATGCTGAACTGGTCTTAGTAAGTATTATTTGTTCCTGTGTTAAGAATTGAAATGTTAATTTCAAATACAATAACACACTGCTCAGAACTATTGTGTTATGTTACTGTCCCGACTTTTTTTTTTTTTTTTTTGTACCTTTGTCTAGAATATGATGTCATGGGAGTCAGGAATTGCAAAGCGGTGTCACCAGATAACTCAATTCCCACAACGTTTCACAGCGTTTTGCATAGGTTGTTTTTTGTTTTGTCTTTTAGATCAACACTGACTTCCTTCATACTAATACAGAGGATGTCAGTTAAAGAACCTTTTTCTTATACTGTTCATTTAAACTTAGCCTTTTGTTTTTGACGTAACGTGATTGCTAAAGATGAGTATTTTAAGTCTGTGTTTTCTGACCGTCTTTACAGGTAATGTCGTTGGGTAGCTTTTGAAGATAAGATGCAAGAAGAACTCTGAGTGGGTGGGACCATGCTATAGGACGTTTGTGAGCCTCTGAGCCCAAGTCACAGAATCTAGTTATCTGTACCAAGAAATGAGTATGAGGCATGGTTGGATCGTAGGATTCCTGTGAGGCTGAGTTAACTTATGTGTTGACAGTCCTGTTGAGAGCCATAGATTGGGAACATTGTGTTTATATGAATAAAGTTTGTGCTATACTGTTTTATAAAAATAAAGCAGCTTCCTTTATTTAGGAGTGAAATACTGCAGAAGTGAAAAACATTAGCATGGAAATATGCTTAAGTTTATATTAGCCCCTAGGTTTCCAGGTAGTGTGTTACTCTAGATTTTTGTTAAGAGATTTCATTCCATCTGACTGCAGGGAAGATGAGAGCCATTCTGATATTACATAGAGAGGGAAATACATGCTCTGGAATGAAAATGCGAGCTGAAAATTAAGATTCTGGATAGACATGCTAGATCTTTTTAAAAAAAAGAGATTTGGATTTATGGATTTTCATTTTCTTCAATCAACAATTAGTTTTTCAGATTAAAGCATTTTCTCTTTGCATAATATGCATGCTAGTAAATTCCTTCTTTCTTGCTTTCAGTGGATTGTCCTGTTTGTGAGGTTGCTATTCCAGAACAATATATAAACAAACATCTGGATAGCTGCTTGAAAAGAGAAGAGAGGAAGGACTGCCTTAGAAGGTAAGAAACAACCTTAATAACTTTCATATTCATGTAGCCATTTTTCTGCACTGCTGAAATAAGAGATATTTGTTGATGGGTTATAATATGGTGAATTGTGTTTGCTTCTTGGTTACCTGCCCTTGTAGATCACCCTAAAATCACTGTATAAATATGATAGTGGTGATTTTCCCCTCTCAAGAAGTTATGTATATTACTTTCTGGATTTTAGTGGCAAGAAAACACTGGACAATGTTTTAAATAATTCAACACGGGGAGTAAAACTTAGCCTGTATATTATTCTCATCATGTTTCTGCTCACTAGCATTAAAATTCTATTTAGATAATACTTATTTCCATTTTTCACTTGGTGAATGAATTGCTTCCCTCAGTTCAGATGGGCCAAAAGACAATTGCTTCACTAGCTGTCAAGTTAAAAAATAAAAATTGCACCTTATTCTGCTCACTGTGGTTCTTTTCAAGTTGCCCCAGTCAAGGTTGTTTCTTTAAGATCTCAGTTTCCATGAGATTAATGCATGCCTTTGACTTTTTTTTGCCTCCGCCCTAGAATTTGTCACGGTCGCCACATTCACATCAGAAGTGTAGATTTCAGTTTGTTTTACTTACTAGCACAAATTTAGGCCATTATTATTTCTAACTGCTCAGACTTAAGAACTGTGAGGGACTTTTACTGCATGCGGTTTTACTGCATGCTTGTATTTCTAATTCCTCTGAACCTTGAATTAGAAAGTAATTTTATGTTAAAGCTCTTATTTTCCCCAGTCATGCTTAGAATGCAGTCTATAAGCTAAAGGACTTTGAAGATGAATAAATGGTAAATTAATATTGAAATCTGATGTTACATTTTCATTTTCATTTGGGATGTTTTAAGTGTTTTCTCCGTTCTTAATGAATGGAAATAAAAGCCAGATCTTTCTCTGGTGTCAAGCCCATGTCCCTAACAGAATTCAAAATTTTGCTTATTTTATCTAGACTGCTTGGATCTTAAGAAAGTATCATCCAAGATACTTCTCCTTAGGGACTGGCTATTGTGTATTAAATGCTGGCTTTTTGGCAATATATTTGTTCTATGGCAGCGTTGTTCGGGTTTCAGTAACAGCATATCTGTAGCTCTTCTCTGAGGAATTTTAGCTCTGTTTATCCTCAAATGAGGAGCACATGGCTTGCTATGTTAAGCAGTATTTCAGTGGAACTGATAAATCAGTCCCCAAAACCTGCACCGGAGTAATTACAACAGGTGAGTCTGTGCTCACAAAGAACACTGCATTTCTCAAGGATGGGAAAAAACCCCGCCAACATTAAGATTCAAAACTGTTGTGAAATGTTTTCATGTAGCTGCTCCCAAAGCAGTCGTCACTCTTCTAGGTCATGCTGCTGGTGAATTATAATACATACAAAGCTTTTTATGGACTTTCAAAAGATTTAATTATTTAATGAATTTTTTTATATTTCCAAAAAGAATCTGAAAAAAGTCTTTTCTGAAGAGTGTATTGTGGTAATGTCTTTTGTGCTAGCTATTCTACAGGGGCTATATAAGTGTACATGAATTGATGACAATTTTTGCATAAGATTTTTTTTTTTACTTTGAAATTTATTTTCAACGTGATAAGTTGCAAGTGCTGAACACAGTTTTCAAATAAGTCTCTTGCTTTCGCAATGGAAAGCTGTTAACTTCTCTAATTCAGAGCAGTGCAGCTGAACTTTAATTTGCTGCAGGTAGAAAAGTGTCTAACTAAACGCTGTTCTTCTGTAATAAATTATTTAAGTTGTAGAAGATGAGTGAGGCAGTAGACGGATTTTGGTACCTTTGTTGGCTAGTTTGAGTGTATTTCACCAGGAGGTACAGGGGAGGCTGAGCTAATTTGTGGAGAAAGAAACTAGATGACAAAAAGTTGTAGCAGGATTTGAATTTTCTATGGCAGTTTCCTGTAATCAAGATGTTTTCTGTAACTATGCCAGGAACGTTGAGTTCTTCTGACATAAGGCAGTGTGAAGGAGTTAATTTTGGTTTTAGATGTTGCTTGTCTGAGAGCACTATTAATTCTCTTTAATGTCACTTTCTGTATTACCAAATTACCTTCTGTTAGATGAGAACTACCGATTTGCTTTCAGGTACATAACTATCTTTCTCAAAGTCATTTTCCCAGAAAGTTGAAAAATCTCCTAATTCAAGTTTTGGCTTGCAGTTGTAATGCTTTTAAAATTTCACCAACTGATTCAGGCATGACATGGACAGTACTTGGGTGGAAAACCGTTTTCAGCAATCTGAATTCAGTATGCTTCCTTTTGAATTCAGAGCGAATGTAGCGCTAATGAAGATGAACAATACTGTGTTTGCTGATGTGCTTCTTCTGAAGCCTTTGCTGTAGATACTAAAAACTGAGCTGCAGTACTTATTGCATGAGTAGTGTTTGCATCATTTCCTAAAGAAAATCAGACTAGACATACTGCTTTCTGCATGTTTGAAATTTTCTTTGTGGTAGATGGAAAAAGGGTTCTCGCTTCCTAGAGCTATTGCTGTTGCATCTGTGATAAACTGTGTAATTGGTTGAGTGTCCGTCATAGCTGAAATAATTCTTTCAGGTATTTCTTACCCAGAGTGGGTGAAATACCCTGTAAAAAAGTAAGTCACTATTTTGATTTTCATAGGAGTATTAATTAAAAAAAGTTTGTTTCCTTTCCTTTTGCAGTTCTGCTCACAAAAGGAAGCCTATGTCTAAAGTTGTTTACAACTTGCTCTCCGATCGTGATTTGAGGAAGAAACTAAAGGAACATGGTCTGTCTACCCAGGGGACCCGACAACAGCTTATTAAAAGACACCAAGAATTTGTGCACATGTATAATGCTCAGTGTGATTCTCTAAATCCCAAATCAGGTAAGTTAGAAATTCTAGGGAAGTTGTTACCATTGCAACCTATTTGTATGCATTGCTCCCTTCTCTTGGTTCTCAGGGTAGGAATAAGTCTGTTTTGAATATTTGGGAAAACTGGAGCTGGAAGAATTTATCTTGTATAAATCAAGATCAGTGCAAAAAAAAGGAAATTCAATGAAAACCAGAAATGTGTTGCTATAGTCTGGCAGTATCTAGCAAGATGTAAATTTGTGTTGAAATTCTTTGAGACTTCCTGGTTTACTAACCCTGTTCTGAAAAATGTTGTGTTTTTATTGACTGTATTTTAATGAGTGCCTCCAAATTAGACGCTGAGGCTTTTAGTCAAAAAATTGGAAATACCTGAGGTTCTTAGTGAATGGATTATTAATTCATCTTTTTTTCTGAATTTGTCCTCTTCTTCCTATACACTGAGACTTCTATACTGTTATTTGATTTAATTTGAAAATTAGATTTCTTTTTGGAGATGATGGGTAAGAGTAGAATGAATGAACAAGAAAGTGGTAATCTTTTGCTGGAATTTATATGAGTGTAGGTGTTTGGCAGCGATTTTATACAATGAAACTCAAGGCTATCCCATACAGCTGTTTAATGCTATATATAAGGAGATTGTGTTTTGGTATCTGAGTGTAATATAAACTTCCTTTAAACAGCAGTCTGTTGTTTGGATGTGCTCAGGCTTAATGCTTGGAAAATGCCAGCGCTGGAGCAGGGATGATGAGATCCGAGTAGGTTATTTGTGCTGCCTGGTTTTGTAGGCAGTGTGGTCATTTTTTAAATTTTGAATAGCATGTATGAGCTAGAGGGAGAATTGTCCCAGCTCATCTTGTTGTATCCTCTTTTATACAAGACGAAAACGTGCATCTTTAAAAAAGATGGGTCATTTGTCACCTCTCAATTCAGGTCTGCAAGTGATACAAGTAACAGCACAAATACACTGACTGGTATGTGTGGGTGAGAGATAGGCAGACATCAGACGTGTTATTTTCTATTTGATTAGAAGCTTATGGCAAACATTCTTTTTAAAGGGTTTCTAACAGGATCATGTTATGACATTACTCTCCTGGGAGCTGTGCAGCCATTAGTGTCCTGGAAATTCTCATATAGCTGGTATTGCATGTTCTGCACTGGTTTGAGGATGTAGCTTGCCGTCCGCTAGGTCTGTAGCAGAGTTCGGTCCTGCTGCTGGCGAGAGCTGGTCTCGGTGACTTCAAAGGCAGAGAGATGAGAAATACTGTTCCTCACCCTCAGTTTTATCTCTTTTAATTTTCATGTTTATGGAGAGACTTAACTCCTGAAGCACTAGTTCACCATCTCTTCCAGAAGTTGCGAACAACTCTGAATGTTTTTGTGTGTATTGAAGGGCTCGGGAACTCTTTGGACCAGATCAGTTTTTGGTCTCGCTGGCAGTGGGACCGTCAGGAGCTGGACGAGCCAGCGGCGCGGGCAGGGCAGGGCAGTGGAGCTGCTCGTGCACAGCTGGGTCCAGCACCTCCCTGGATGAGATGGCACACAGCTGCAGGCGCTCAGCTCAACCTCACATTTGCTATTCCTTGCTTATCTATAGCAGGAGTAATTTGGGATCAGGGCTGAGAAGTACCCTTTGAGAAGGCTGCCAAATTTAAACACGGTAAACCCCACTTAATTTGTCACTTATCATTTAACAAATTTGACAGTATAGGGGAGTGTTTATTCCAAGTGAATATTAAAAGCTCATGTGTTAACTCCATGCACATGTGGTTTTGTATGTGATCAGATGGTCACAAATGCTGTGAATATCCACACTGTCTACTGTGGCATTTCAGAAATAAAGTGTGGTTTTGGTGTTCAGCTTCTTTATTAAACAGGCAGAACTACCAGATGCAGTGCTTTTTGAAAAATAAAGTCATTCTCTGAGGACTGTAAATTTGAATTTAGCAGCCAAACTTTAGGCTTGAAATCTTGACTTCACTTGCCAGCACTTGGCTTGGAAGCAAGTGTATGAGAAAAGCGTGTTTGCAACCAACACTATTTGCTTTTTCATTTCGCTCCTTTAGCCATTTTAAGAACTAACTAAGAAGGTGAAGTGCCTAAGTGATTTAGGTGCCACGTGGCACTGCTTAGTTTGTGCCTGAGCACTTTGGAAAATAAATATAAATGCTTTCAAAAATTGTTTTCTAGGACTTCAGAAAGTCTCTGGGATGAGAACCAGCACACAGAGTTAGGACTCTGTTTGACTTCAGCAGTGATAGCAGTTTAGGGAGTTTGTTGTTTTAAGTCTGAGAGAACAGCTCTTGTATCAGAATTTCAATCACGCTGTGATTTATGTTAATCTTGGAAATTTAGTTGAACACTCTCAAAGACCCTCTCCAGTTCCCCCAGCAGCAGGAGTAGACGTAAAGCTGCTGTAGGTCGTGGAGGTAGGCACGCTCTTGTCCGATGGCTAAAGAGGAGCAGAGCAGTTTTGAAGTAAAGTGAGGAGTGGGCTGGTTGGGTGCTGCAGCAGCTCCAGGTGAGGGGAAGGATCACAGGGTTGGGAATGCAGTGCTGCCGCCTCTCCGCAGCAAGGTCCGTGTGGGAAGTGGGCGCTGGATCAAGCGGAGCCTCGTGTCTGCTCAGGGCGTGCTAGAATTGGTGCTGTGCAGAGCAGGCGCTTCTCTGTTAGTCCTTGCACGTGCTGAGAGGTGCTCGGCTCTTGGGGCAATTCTTCACTTGATGCTGGTGATGAAGTAGCACCAAGTCTCCCTGTTGTTCCTCCAAGCCAGCTAAAGGAAGAGTTTCACAGCGCGTGACAGCGTACTTGAGCTAGTCTGCCCTAAATAATACAGAACTTCTACTGAGTTCTGGCTCAGTACCTGTTTATAAAGGGTGAATTATTAAACTCACACTTAAGATGCAGACAGGCATTTTCAGTGGTAGCAGTGAACCTAAGGTCACTACATAATACAAATAGCTGAGCTTCTAAGGAAGCCTAGGTGCCAAATTCCTGGATTTTGCTTAAACCAGTTTTGAACAGGTTTTATTGCTTCACAGCTTAATAAGCTTTTGTTCTCTGGTTACTTTACTGTCTAGTGAAAGTGTTTGTTTTAATAAATTAATATTTATAAAAGTTCTAATAGTGTATTTATTGTTAATTATGCATATTACTAATACATTAATAGTTAGATTAATATATATTAATGAAAATTAATAACTATCCTAGTAGCTCTGTGAAAATGATTGAGTGTAGAAACAGATTCGTGAAAGCGAATGCCAGAATAAACCTTGCAGGGTCCTGTATAGCTGTAGTTTTAGTTAAAATGTTACCGAGCAGAGTTATGTCTGTTTGTGTCCTTTTGAGGCGTCCAACTTAATCGGTAGAGTAGTTGTAATTCATCTTTGGACTATGGGTGTTTGGACATAAGCCTGCAGACGGTTTTGTGTTGCCTTGGAAGGTAGTCCTTGGAGGTAAAAATAAGAGAAAGGGTAGATGTCATTATTTTGTCTTCCACTGAAAGATACATTATCAAATGGAAACTCTTTTGTAAAAAGACATGCCTGTGCGCAACAGAAACGCTATAGTATGCTGCAGTAAGATTCAAATAGGATTTGAAAAGACTACGTTTTCCCATGAATTTGCTACAAAGGGAGTGAGAGCAACAGCCCAGGAGGTGGCTGAGAGGCAGCTGCCGTCGAGCACCGCGGGGCTTGCTGCAAGGCACCTTGGCCAAGGCCCCCAGCTCCTGACCTTGCCTCCTGGTCCCGAGCCTTGGGCACTGCCCTGCTGCGCGGCTGCTGCAGATGGGAGCCGTTCTTCTGCACGAACAAATGCCCGCTGAGCGCTGGTGCCGAACCATGCCATTTGGATTTGCTTGTGCCTGGAGTCTGAGTTTTCACTGTCGGAGAGCTAATGCCCATTTGTCTCTGCGACTGAAATTCATGGTAGTTTCATTCAGTGCTGTTACATCTTATTATTTAACAGCTCCTGTTATAGTGACCTCTTTCTTGTATTTTCAAACAGTTGCAGAGGTTGTTAAAGAGCTGGAAAAGAATGAGAAGATTCGGGTTCAGCTTGAGTTGAATAAAACCAGTGGAAATGTAAGCTAATTATCTTTGTTCTCAAAGCAGGGGATGGCTAGGAGAAATTGCAGAGTGGGCACTGAACGTATTTGCCTGTCACTTTATTATGGGAATTCCCAAATTCCCAGGTTGCGTGTTGGAATTTGCATATACCATCTTGGAATCAAGATGATTTTCTCATACCACTCATTTGTCGTGGGCAGTTCTTCGTGTACTGCTGATGTTTCTATGCCCAAACCATTTAAGTAGGAGCATTTTTTTTTGATTGCAGTAAAAATTCTTGAGAAATGTTCCCCTTGGTCATATTGGAGGATTTTGACCCTCCATGGCAGTGTGGGGAATATTTTGCTTCCTAGAATTCTCTAGGATTTAGCTAGCAAATTCCTTGCTTCCGTATCAGCAATAGCGCCTGTTCTTTTCCCATGACATATGATACTTTTGTGACTTTTGGAGCATGTTTGTTCCACAGTATTAGGAAATACTTTATGGTCCACACATGCTGGGTGTTATATGGGGTGGCTTGACTTAATCCTGTTGACTTTGTGAAAGCAAAGCAAGACAGCATGTATACGTACATTAAATATATATTACTATCTGTGGATGAGATGGTAAGAGCTGGTGGGGGAAAAACAGACAGCTGATCCTTCTTCCAGTTTTAAGTCTCTAGTTTTCAAGTATGCAACTTTATCATCTTTTTGTTTCTGTAAATAAACATTTGTGTGATTTCTGTAGAGCTTGACCTTCACAAAGGACCAGACAGAGGAAGAAATAGATGAGATCCACACTGATTATCGTAAGTAATATGCAAATATCACTTCATTTTGCTTTTAAATTCACTTTCTTTTAGTTTGTACTAAAATGTACACACATAAGTGATGCTTTTCATGTGTGTTTGCTCCCCCTGCCCCCCATTTAATAAATCAAATCTCAAAGTTCTCTGTTTGGGCTGAAGCTTCCTCTTTGAAACTCAATCTCTGTTAAGTACTGCCGTTTGACAAAACTCATGCCAAGGCTGGATAAGTTTGAGATGGAAGCTGATTGCCTCCTTAGCACCTCTCCGTTTATGCACTTCCTACTCGCCTTCTTAACGGCCCTCCCATGTTTGTTGGACACAAAGAAGAGCAAAATAGAGTTTTTCTGTCTCGCACACTGGATGTGTGATGCATAGTTGTATGGTTTCACTGGGAACCCTCAAGCAGAAATAAAGGGCAGAACTTCTCTGAAAGGACTCCCTGAGACCCCGGCAGTGCTGGGCGTGCGGGCCAGCCGTATCCCATCGAGCAGCCTGGGCTGCTGGCTGTCATGGAGGGGGAAGCTCTGTTTCAGTGTCCTGCTCGGCATGAGAGTCTCCATGCAATCCTTACGATGCTGGTTTTGAAGAACAGAAGAGCAGTTGTGACTGCGGTGAAGGCTGCTCATGCTTTGCTCGTGAGATTTCAGCCTTCCTTGCCCCAGATTTTATGGCATGTTCTCCGAGAATAATCTCAATTACTCGGAGAGATTAATGTAAATTGGTTAATTGGTTTGCCAGTTCTATACTTTGTTAAAACTTGGGCTTGCAGCATATGAATCTGTGTGTATTAAGTCACTCGCTGATTGTAAGAAAAGAAGCTTATTACCTACCGTTGTGTCCCTGTGAACAATGGCATGCACTCCTGAGTGTTTTTATATGTACAGAATTTTCTCAGCTTCAGGTTTGATGCTGTTTTCTCCTTTTTTTGAGGTTCTGGGCACTGTATGACTTCTTTTCTGCAGGCAGTTCTGGCTGCGAGCCCTCCAGGAGCACCAGCCTGGCTCAGGCATAGCTGGGCCACTGGAGAGGGGGGCATCTCTGCCGACAAGGAGTGTGCTGAGCTGGCGCAGTATTTTAAACTATCTTCCTCCTTACTGTGTCCTTAAACTTGAGAATAGTGTTTTCTTTCTCCGTGGAACCATCTAATCATCTTTATGTTCAGTTTAGAAGCAGTCGTTCTTGTGAGAGTTAAAGATTGCAGGACTTGAATCCTGTTGTAGTAATTTAGTACAGAAATGGCTAATGTAAACTGATTTTTACAGATGATTTCCTGGCCCTTCTTTATGTGTTTATACAGCAGGTTTTAAACAGCATTACTTTCCCTAGTGGTGTTTTATTATTCACAATTCATTTCTTGATGTTTCCCACTCATTTTGCTTCACCTGCACTCTGCTTGTACCCTCAAACATGGTAGTTAGCCATGTAATGTTAAAATGATATTCAATGAACATTAAATTTCTCTGCTTTCAGCCACAGAGGAGCAAAGCAATGAAGGGACAACTTGTTCTGATTATACTTAAGGGTATATTTAAATCTGCAATATGGTCATATTTCCTGTGTTTCCTTGCGTTGCTTCAGGCATATAAATTATTCCATAATGCAGCTAGATTTAGCCTTGTTGATTTTAGTTGGGTTTCTGTGAAGGCTAAATAAGGGCCTAAATCTTTAGCAAATTTTTCCTTTGCTTTTTGTTGCTGTTCCTGAGAATATATTTTTAAGTGTACATGCACTGTTTGTGGTTTCTAATCTTAAGCATTCTCTCATTCCAAGTAACTGGTTAATAATTATTCTCTTGCCACGCAGAAATCTCTAGCAATAAAAAAAACAAACAAACAAATAAAAAGTAAAATAATTTAAAAAGTATTAATCTCAAATTGGGGTATTTTTCCCCACAAGGCTTTAGCAGCTTTGTAAAGAACAACTCCAAAGTCCAGCGACTGCAGGAGGCCCCCAGAGCAGAGCGCGTCCCTTCTAACTAGCTGCTACTGCTCCGCTTGTTAGCGTTCTGCTCAACGTGGAAGGTGAGTGTGAACAAACTGAGTCAGCTGTGAGCAGGTTTGCCCTGATCGTTTCCCACAGACAGGGAACGTGTTGGGGTGGCAGGGCCGGCGTGGATGGAGTAAGCCGGGAGCGGAGGAGATGCCGAGGGGACGTGCCGCTCTGGTGTGGTGCCTGCACAGCTCTTTGTAGGGCAGTGCGCTCGTCAGAGAGCTGATCCTGTACAAGAAACACACTTCACTCGCTCTTTAAACAAATTCTGGGTGTGCACAAATTCCTTGTAAAGCTGGATCCCTGGCTGTGCTCACAGTGCGACCTTGCGAACAGTTGTATTGCGTGACCGGGGTGAGGTGTGTTCACAGGAGCCTGTCGGGCAGCTCCGCAGCAGGCTGCGGTGCGCTGCGGGCAGTGGCTGCAGGCGACTGGCATCGCCAGTCCTTCCTTTACTTTCTTGGTCTGTTGTACGCAGTTTAGAACAAGAAGATACTAAGGGCTGTCTTAATTTTCCAAAACCAGGAGTTTTATTGAGTTTATATTGTTAAAGGGATATGGCTACAAAATTATCAAGATCTCCACGTGAATGAATTAGCCTGAGGCAGCTTAATTGAACATTTAAAGTTCTAAAAAAAAATCTTTTAAAAAAAAAAAAAAAGAGAGAGAGGAAAAAAGAGACAATAAAAAAAAGGTGATGGGAACATATGGTTTTAAAATTAATAAAAAGCAATGACCAAAGAGGTAAGTGTTAGCTAGTGTCAGCAAATTATGTCTCATAAAAGCAATAGGGAAGAAATCATAAGCATGAAAAAAGAATTGTACGTTAAAATTAGAGGACAGTTAGAGATTAAAAGAACTTTTATCAAATGCCCTTTTTTCACTGTAGCACAGATGAACTTTAAAAAGCTTGATTGTAAAAGGAAGGCTTTTTTTTCCTTTTAATTTACAACATTTGCACCCTAGATCCCTAATTCACAGCTGAATCAATAAATTAATTAACTCTGGCTTAAGTGCTGAATAAAAAAACCCCAACCTTATACTTTTCATTCTGTATTTCCATATGAAACACACAGAACACGAGCTGTGTAAAAGCCTTGTTGAAAAGCAAGATGAAACAGCTGTGATACAACTCTTGTGGGTTTTTTTTTTCCTTCTCTACAATTAATTGGCAAATTGCAAATTACACTGTTGGTATTTTTTTTTGTGTGTGTGTGAAGTGTTTTTGAAATACCAATTAATATTTTGGCTTGATGAACCTGAGGATGGTTTATATGCTAGCTGGAAGCTCTGCTTGAGCAACTGCCAGAGTCTGTGCCTGGAAGGTACAATTAAATATGCTCTCCCCTGCAGTAGCCTCCTTCTGCTCCTTGGGAGTTATACCCTCAACCTGGTGTCAACCTCATTCTGCTTTTTTCATGGTCAGGCCTCTATTTAAAGAGTTAAAAAAAATCTACAGGAAAAGAAATACCTTTGTTAAAAAAAAAAAAAAGTATTCTGTTGCTTTTTCTGCTTATAAATCTTTTAATTTGCAATGTTATTCAGAGGCTTACTGATTTATGTTTTGTGTTTTTAAATATTTGTAATTACATCTGCGGTTGTTTTATTATTGAAATGCCTGTAGTTTTACGAAACGTGCGTGGTATGTCATTTCAGCACAGCAGTGACTTCCAGTGTATCTGAAGAGTGCCTTGTTTTGCCAGGACATTTCTTTTCTACTTGAAAAGCTTTTTAGTTACACCATAAAACAAAACAACAAAAAATAGTAATACTGGAAAAACTGAAGCGTCAGAGGAATTATGTAATGAATGTGCAGTGGTTCAAACACAAGCATCTGGGACAAGAACTTCCTTTTTATTAAAGGAGCTGTTGACCTTATGTGGTGTTTTGAGCTATGCAGGGAGCAGGAGTCAGCTTTAAATCTCTCTCCGTCTGCGGGGCAGAACTTGATACGGTTTTCTCTTGGCTTTTCCCCGCTCCCGTCACTGCAGCAGCGCACAGATCGGGGTTGGACGCGGTGGTTATTTCTATGTGCCATACTCCTTGCAGTGTTCGGTGGGGGGTGCCTGGTCCTCGAGCCGCTGGTCCTCGACCCCCAGGCGGGATGCTGCGGCCAAGCAGCGTTGTGAGAAGACGCGTCGTGGTTGAGGAGGAGGTTGGGGCGTTCGTGGGAGAAGCCGGTGAGCAGGAAGGGAAGGAGACGGAGAACCTTCTGCTGTCGGCGGAGGAGGGAGCGTGGTGGTCCCGCTCCCCGCAAGATGGCTCGGAAGATAGTCCCTCTGGGAGATGGGGTTTTGTTGCGTGTTGGACCTCCACGAGCTGGTTGTCCGGACAGGGTTGGGAGAGGCAGTACGGAGCCCAGAGGAAGGGTTGTGTGTGCTTCACCTTCTCGTGCCGTTACAAACAGTTGCTTTGGCCCGAGGACGTTTTGTGTGAATATCAGGCCTTCCTGCCTCTGACACGGAAAACATTTTGAATGCTTTTTCCGTAGGCTAAAAATTAGGCTAAAGGTTTTAACTGAAACACCTCTTTGTCCTCGATAGGACAAATCTCTTTCTCACAGTGACTTTTTGTTGAAAGTCCTCCCACATAAAGGAAATTCACGTTTGCTGCCTTCACTGTAACGTGTCAGTGCAAAGCCATGCTTATGGACTGATGGACTTTCATGCTGTACGAGCTGTAGGGAGCTACAGTCAAATACGCTGTTTCAGCAGAAGTTGGTGCGTTCTGTAGAGAGAACAACGTGTTCTCTTCGTGCCCAGCCAGGGTTAGGTAATCATCATCTGTCTGAGGAGACCGGGTATTTTCCCAGCCTCCGAGTAAAGAATCTGAAGCACCTAGATTAAAAAACATTGTTTTGACTGAATACGTTGAGAGAATTGCTGAAAACCTACTCAGCAATTGAAAGTGCAAAGAGTATGCCAAAGAGCAATTAACTGTGATTTAGAGGGTCTGAATCAAAACAACGTAAGCGGGAAAAACCCAAAGCAACTTTAAAGCAATTTGCAGAGTAGTTGTGAGATTTTACTCTTTCTCTCTAGCCGAGTGCTCCTTGCAGGACTGCCTACAACTAAAGCATATGATTAAGACCATCATCCAGATGCTCCTTGAGCTCTGACAGGCCTGGTGCCATGACTACAATATTAAATGCTGTCATAACGATAATGACGATACTTAACAAGTTTAGGAAAGAAGACGACCAATAATATAATGAAGAAACAAACACACTTCTGTGCAAAAATTAAGTTTTCATCTGTGCAAGTGTTCTTGACTACTGGGTAACTCTGGAAAAGTATAGACACAGATTTGGATCATTAACAGAATATGGAACATATTGCAGTGATGAGTTGGTTTTCATTTGCTGTAACAAAAATGTTTTTAATTCAGTATTTTGTTTATTTCTGTTCAATTCCTGTCACTTCTCATGGCGTACCTTAAGAGTCCCGTGGCAGTGATCAGTAATGCACTGTTACATTTCAGGAAACAAACACAGAAGTGAATTTCAGGTTTTGGTGGATCAAGTAAATAATCGGTGGAAGAAAAGTGGTAAGAGGAAAACAGGAAGTGCTCAAAACAAGGAAGTCATCACTGTCAAAGAACTGCCAGTGGCCACAGGTTAGTAATGGTTTTTAATATAGTCTCCCTCTTCGATCCCCACTCAGTAGGAGATTTCCCAAAGAAATGTTCTTTCCTGCCATTGTTGTTCTCTTACAGCCCTTAAGGGGAGGGAGGGGACGGCATAAAAATCAAAACAGACCCTAAAAAGATTGACTGCCATTGATTTTAGTGTGATGCATAAGCCCAGCCCATAATAAATACAGGATTTGTTTTATTTTAGTGGGGTTGTATATAGATGTGCTTCATTTAGGTGCGTATTTTAATAAGCTGGTTGAAACGGGATCTTACGTTCCAATCCAAATCTACTGCAGTTGCTGAGAGCGGGCATGTGACAATCTGCATGTTTGAAATGAAGGTGATCATGGGTATTGCTTGCTGGGTTTCAGCTTTTCTGTATCATTAATATGATAGGGAGTCAGTTATTGGGAACTGCAAAGGTATTTGTGTGGATTGGAACAAGTATTTATTTGTCCCGAGGTTGAAGCAATGAAGTACTTCAGCTTCCTTTAGAATGTTTATATAGTATGTTGCCTCTCTTTTTTTTTTTTAACTCACTTCATTTTGTGTTTGTGTATTTCAACACAGTGAAAAGTGGGAATACACAACTGCAGTTACTCAGTCCTTTATGAGTTAAGAACAACATCTAGCATATTTGTTATCCTCAACCCACAACGTCAAAAAATTACCCATCTGTGCTTTTTACTTGTTCCCTATAGGCTTGTTCAGTCTCATTTGTTTTATGTTACTGGCTGCTTTGTCACTGTATATGTATCTTTGAATGTGTGATTTAGAAGAGCTTTCCTCAACCTAATACAACTTGTGGAGTTATAATCTATTCAAGATACTGAATTTTGGAGAGAATTCCATTGGCCAGAATTGGATGCACTGTCGTCTGTATCCTTGGGAAAATACAGCAGTTTAGTTTGCATCAGCTCTCACAAATCCCTGCTCTCTTGAGTTGAGCTGAACTAATCTTTGGCGATCTCCTGCGCTGTCTCCCCTAGCAGAGCTCTCAAGAATAAAAATAAATGAAAATACCAATATAACAGTATGAATTTTATCCTTATTGTTTCATGCAGGCCTCGATGCAATGCATAATCCTTTCCACGTGAAGGGTAAAAAGGAATCATAAGCATAAAGTGTATCTTGTTTGACATAATTTACAGTAATGTTCCTTTTCTATAGCAGAGACAGAAACAATGTGTTATTAGATAACGGGATCACAGACTTTAAAATACTAATTTCTAGCTATGCTCTGTGGCGAGATTGGCAACTATGAATTACCATGTTTCTATCTTCTGTGTAAGCTTTTTCTTTGTGTGCTGAACCACAGACTTTGAGAAGCTGAAGTAAAGCTGTATAGTTTTTCCAGAAGAGTGCTCAGGTAGAAAATAACTTGCATCAGGTGTATCATCCTGTATCATGTTGACTTAAGCACATGATACCACCTCGTCTGGTTCTGACAAATCCACAAAATTTTCATTATGCTTTTTGTGCACTGAGCTTTCAATAATCTTTGAAATTTCAGTTTCTAGTTTTATGCTAAACATCTGCACCTGGTTGACTGTTTTGTTTTGGTTTTTAAATGGTTTACAAAAAGATGATTAATGGGTGAAGGAACAGATGCCTAAAGCCCGTTTCCTCACTATTCCTTATTAACAGCAATTACCTTTTTATTAAACTGGAAATTATAATACATGAAAGGAAGAAAACCAGCAGTGGTTCTAATGACTTGCTATTTGAAAGCATAACTGCTGAGAAGAGCAAAGGCTTTGTATGCATTCCTTACCCACTTTATTCAGATCCTCATGGAAGGAGTGGAACTGTACAGAATTAAAACATACTTCTTTTTGCTGGTGGTGGTGGCTTTTTTCGTGTGTGGGTATTTTTTGGTTTTCAAACCCTTCAGATCTCCCATTGCCCTGTGCTATAATATTGGTTGAAGTAACTTAAACCTCTCTGAAAATCTCACTGGTTTTGGTGATGTTTTAATCCTCCATTCCTGATTTACATCATCTTGTTTTGCATCTTTAAACCTAGAATTTTCATTTTCCAGTCTTTGTATTTTATAATGTTTAAACATAGGGGTTTGCTTTGCCTAAGGGGAAGCACCATAAGAATTTGATAAATATTTGTGAATCCTCTTCTGGGTTGCATTATTGCACAGGGCCTCTGCTATTTTTAACCTGTTAATTTCAGAGTTATGTTTCATTAGTTGGACAACTGACTTACTGTAATCTGCTGGTTATTTTCAACAGGAAAAAATATGTTCCCGATATTTAATTATGCATTTTAGCAGAAGGGAAAGGGCAAGCTGCAGCTGAATTCAAAGATTGTACAGCTCCACACTCTAATTACAGTTCTGTTTGGCCATTTCTGTCAAAGTCATTTCTGGAGTGGTAGAAAAGCCAAAGTGGTTTGAGCAGGAATATAGCTTGGTTCATGAGGGTGGACAGAACACTTCCCTGAACAGCCATAGTAAGGATTATTAATGGGATGAGTCTCAGTATGGCTTTAATGTCCAGTGCAGCTTTCTACTTAAGTAACTCATTTGAAAATATTTGTGGGCATGGCATATGAGTAGTTTATCTTCACATACCATACTTTCTAGTCTATTTTTTTTTCCTTTTTGGAGAGGTAGAAGATATCTTTTCAGAGAACTGTTAATCTTTTTATAGATAAAAACACTTGACACAAAAATAACGGAATGATTTTACAATTTGTGTCTGATACGTATTGTCTAGAAGTTATTTTTCCTATTAAAAAAGGAAATGTCAATTATCTAGATTGACGTCATCCTTAGATACATAAGGAAATAAATCGTAATGCTTCTCTTCTCGCAAACAAGCCTATTAACTTGTTCTGTAAAACTTTAAAGCTATCAAGCTGTCTCATGCAGTGGTTGAAGTGAATTGGTAGCAAGAAGCAGCGAACAGCACTGTCTTATGAAGTGTTTGCTAATTTCTGAAATGAAGTTTCAGCTTATGAAATGTGACAGATACCCTTGGCCTTTATTTCTCTCCTTGTTTGTGTTTGAAACTCATAACAATGAAATGTTTCTGTTTCAGTCTCTGGTTCTTAGAGAGTGGGTTGGGTTTTTTTTTTTCCACTATGCAGGAAAAGAAATTAAACCTTTAAAACTGGGAGAGTTTTGGGAAGCAAGTAAGAGGGAATGAGATGTTAGTATTTATAAATATTTATAACTTTGTTTTTTCTTAAAATCTATCCCCAGGCTGCAAAAAACCAATAATATTTTGCTTCATCATTTTTGGTAATCTCTTCCTTTTTTCTTGGTAGAACATAAGGAAGAGCATCAGACAGCTATTGTCCTCGGAAAAGCCCAGATACTCAAAACAGAAACTCCTGATGGCAAAAGAAGTGAATCTCATTCCTTGGAGGAAGGCCAGAGATCAGTCTCTCCTGCATTCTCACTGTCGTCTGGATCAACAAGCAGGTTAGTGGAGATGAGTCTCTTCTCCCTGGTTTGTACCAGATTAGACCAAACAGAAAAACTTTGCTAGTTACTTTGAGCAATATATGTGTCCTACTTCATAGGATGCGTTCCTAAGCTTGTGGTTACTGGTTACTGATTCATTCTCCTCCATGTTTCTGGCTGTTCAGTTGCTTGAGGGATGGAGCTGAAATACATTCAGAATTCACTTAATAATTTTGTAATGACTTGATAGAGGGGTGGTAGTGTAAATGTTCCTTTTGATACAGAAACAGTGAGTGGAATGTCTGTGGAACCAGGAGAACATCTGGTGTTTCTCTTTCACTGCATCATCTTCCCTTCTGTTTGAATTTTTGTTTAGAGAGGTCCAAAAATTGATACAGCCTAAGTCTTTTAATAGCTCTTTGAGTTTTGCTGTAAGAAATAAAATTTAAATGACCCGTTATTTGCAGTCAGTGGTAGAATGTCACTGAACCTTGTAGTCCTGACAGCCATTCACTTTTCTTTCTTCACACATTTAGTTTTGCTTCCTAAAATTGCTTTATTTGGTGTCAGAAAATGAAGGATCAAGAAAGGCTTTATAAATAATGTAAGATTTTATGCTTTTGATAGTTCAATGATAATTTTATTGGAAGGAGACTCAGCTGTTATTGCTCGTAAGATCTATCTAGTTTTTGAAGGTAGTGCTTGTATCTGTTTAAGATACATCACGAGTCATAATTTGCTCTCTACTACTGATCAGTTGTCAAAGATGACGACAATGAATTCTTAGATAAACATCCTAGTGCAATACTGGTTGTTGTGGCCCCGCTTTCTGGAGGAAAAGTGAAAAAGTCACTGAAAACAAATGCAGAATAACTTTTCTGATATGTGTCTAAAAGCAAGAGAGCTAATCTTGAAAATAATCTTGCTATCTTATTGATAACAGAAATGAGAGGAGAAGGCACCCTTTAGCAGGTCTGGATTACTAGGAATAAAAGGGTTTCCTGTGTTTAGAAGTGGGAGATAATCAGAGGAAGTAGCTGAAGGTCAACAGCTGAGCTAGGAGTAACATTTCTTAATTTCCCACCCATTACGCCCATAGTATGTGCCTCTTCTTCCTTGTTCTGCAAATATTAAGAATAATATAGTGCTTTGCTTCATCATCGCTTATTAAAAGAGCAATTTAGTTGTTGAAAAGTTTATCAGAAACAAATTTTTATAAATTCATTTTGGTTCACAAAGAGTTTTTAAAAGTCATCATGGGGATTAAAGATGTTGCTTTTCACAAAGGTAAATACGAAATGGTGAATGAAAGCCTAGGAAGACATAGGAAAGAGGAGATCAACTCGGGGGAATAGAGAGCATCAGATGTTAAATTTCTTTGGTTTAGACAGCAGTATGCTGGCTGGGAAGATCACTTTATGTGGAGGCAGAAAGGGTCTTTGTTGCTGTTTCAAAATATCATTATGTTTTTGTTTGGCTTCAAACTTGTGTTGTATACCAATAAAGATGTTCCCCTCCTGGTGGGCCTTTCCCCTCTTTACTGTATATGTCCTTCTACCTGAGTTGTTACTGTAAAATTGATAAATGTGGCATAGCATTGTATCTGCTGTTTAATGTGAAACAGACCTACTAAGATTACTGATGTACCAGTTTTATCTAAATTTCTCAGGATGTCATGCAAGTGATGACAGTTTATCCTTCCCTGTGACGCAGGTATGGCAGTAATTTCTTTACTTTTAAAGTAGGGTCCAGTGCTCTGGACTCGTGAAGAGACTTGCACATTGTAATACCCGACTTCCGAGTACCTTATTTTCAGGTCGGTGGTCTGCAGAGCAGAATCCACAGATCTCAGTAGGACACACTGAATCACGGAGGCTGGGCGACCCTCTGGAGATGGTCTAGCCCACCCCGTGCAGAGCGGGTCAGCTGGAGCAGGCTGGTCAGGACCTTGTCCGGTCGGGTTTTAGTATCTCCCAGGATGGAGACTCCATACCCTCTCTGGGCAACCTGCTGCAGCGTTTGACCACCCCCGCAGGACAAAGGCTCCTTCTTACGTTTTGAGGGAATTTCCTGCGTTGCAGTTTGTGCCCATTGCCTCTTGTTCTGTCACTGGATACCGCTGAGAATAGACTGTTGTCTTTGCTCCCTCCCATCAGGTATTGCTATGCATTGGTAAGATCCCCTTGAGCCTTCTCTTCTGGCGGCTAAGCAGTCCCAGCTCTCTCAGCCTCTCCTCTGAAATCTCACAGGAGTGAAGGGTGTCAGAATTGGCTTTGTGTGAAGCAGCATCCTGAGCGGTGAGTTGTAAGGACTTAGCCGCGGACACCACAGGTCAGAGCGTCTTTGCATTCCGCCCTTGGCAGCGTGCCGGTGCCTGGCTTAGCGGCATTGCCTTCTGGTTCGCAGCCAGAGCCCTCCTGGTTTTAAGCACTGAAGCCCTTTTAGAAATGGACCAAGAGCTAAGCCCTAAACTGCAGGGGGAGATGCGCCTCCTAAAAGGCTCTTGCAGGCTTGCACTGTTCTGGGTTGTGACCGTCTCTTCGTGAAGCTGTTCCACTCGGGATCTGTACTGAAAGATGAAATGGGCCAGGGAGAACAACTCTTCGGTGGTCGCTTAAAAGGGAAGAAACTGGCCCTGTGGCTTTGTTCCAGAGAGCAGTCTTATGTGCCTGAAGCCTCGGCTTTCCAGCTTGCAGCTTGGGCCATGGCCGCTCTGCTGCTGACGGGCAGTTCTGGGGAAGCACGCGGCAGCAGGATCCTGACATTTGGTTTGAGTAGTGGTGGTGGGAAGGAACCCAGGCAGAAGCTCTCGCCCAGGGCTAATGCAAGGCTGATTCTTGCAGATTTGTACAAGGTGTCAGGTTTGACAGGTGTGCAGATGATAGATGGAGCTGCTTCATCCTCACTGTGCCTGCTGTTGCGGTTGCCCTAGAGCTCTGATTGTTATTTTAGTTCCACAGAATGAATGCCTTCAGCTTGGCTCTTCATCTAGAACTTAAACAAGGTGCTCCTGTTCTTCCCTATTTTACTTTTTTTTTTCTTTTTTGATTGCAAATTAACCTTTTTGGCACTAAGGACCTTGGAAAACTTGGAATTTTAATCTTACAGAGTGAGTTCTTGGGAGATAGAAAGGGCTTGTATTAGCTCATCCAAGTTATCATTAAATCTCTTTTTCACTGCCAGTTTGGTGTGTGAATGACGTTATGAATGATTCTCGCTATGGCCTTTGACATCAAAGTTAAACTTTTATTCTTTACCTTTTTCTGTCTGCAGGCTTGTATATCAGCTTTCAAGTCTGGATGAAAGTGTGTCTGAGAGACTAAGAAAGTTTGCTAAAGGATATTAGCGTGTGGCAGTTACTAATGATCTGAATGTGTTTTCATGAACCGAGTTGGCAGATTTCGCTGGAAAGTGTGCATTTGTTTGCGCTATGTCTGGCTCAATGCAGAGTTGTTTATTCCTTCTTTTTATGCATTCACTCTCTCCAGCTGAAATATTTCCATAGACTTCTTTAATCAAACATAGAACTTTCAGCTGTACAGACCAGTGGTTATGCATCACAGATATTTGGACCATCTTTAAAAAAAAACATGCTTAGTAACTCCCTGTGGTTTACTCTTAAATTCAACTCCTGTGGAACAGGAACAGAATTTCTGGAGTCTGCACAGAATTGTTTTTTCAGAATCTCTCTGGGATTTTCTCTTCACTTTCCTACTTTGTGCATATGCCCTGGTTTGTATGTGCAGTGTGTTTATTATTTATTTTTCTTTAAATGTAGGGCAGTTTGCTTAATCTTAAAAGCTAGCTACTGCACTGGTCAAGAAATTCAACAAAGTGGTGGGGGTTTGT
>JANZLQ010000037.1:23821732-23862713 GCA_026212715.1 Elanus axillaris | reverse complement strand
GGTTTGTGTGGGGGGGGGGCAGGAGGAGGGGGGTGTTTCTGGGTTGGTTTGGGATTTTTTTCGTTTGTTTGGGTTTTTTTTTTTACACCGCACCGCCACCACCTGCACCCCTCTCCATTATATAGCGTATAAAACTCAACTGATTGGCACTTGGGCTCTGGAGTGTGCCTTGGGGCATTACACACTGTAGATTCGCATCCTTTACTTCGAAACCCCTGTTTTTATACTCTGCTCAAAAGAGGTGAAATCAGCAATAATAATACAGCGAAAGCTTAGCTAAAGTGACAAATGATGCCTTGTGATGCACAGAAGGCCCCTCTCATTTGACCACAGTGTTCCTCATGCTAAACCTTCTTCTTTCTGAAGAACACTCCAGTGTGTTTTGCTGTGTTTTCTGGGAAACAAAGGTTACAAGGATCAATCACCCCTCTCCAAATACTGATGTGGGGGAATGCTTATGAAAAAGGTTAAAATGTGCTTTTTGCCTTTACCATTTCTGTTCCCGATAGCTACTCTGAAAACCAGCAGGTCTGATGTCCCAGTGCAATACCCAGGTCTTTGTTTGGTCCTTTGAGAAGTGGCAGGTTCTGCCATGTCTACAGACTGGCTTGGGACTGCAGAGTTCTGTGTGTTGAACTGTAGCTCGTACTCCTAGTACGCTGCTTACGCTTTTCTGGTATAATCAAAATGGGCCTCAATTATGGCGAGATTTTCAGGGACTGTAAAAAGTAGGTGTGGTCGTATAAACTGCAGGAGAGAAAGAGATTTATTTTGTCACTCTATGGTTACCATGGGGTTAATGTTTTGTTAGTTGTAGTGAAATAAATATAGCACAAATCAAAAAAGAAGTATTTAGATTTTTAAGGTTTAAGTACTATTAAAAAATTTCCTATTGTGCTATTGTACCAAGTAATGATTTTCTGAGGCTTGTATTTTATTTGTGATAATAAGAGGATATCCTTTGACAAGGGTAGATGTTTTTCACATTGAAATGTCAAAACTTGAAATATATTTGGAAGTCCAAATCTGCATGCTGTGCTTTTATGAAGAGACCACTTCAAAATGGGGGCCTGATGTTATGACGGATTAAAAGAAGAATTAAGATTTTGAGCAGCATATAGAATATAACAAAACAATCCTGAAGCTGGAGGCTTGAAATGTTTGCTCTGTAAAAAGAAGCTGTGAGTAAATTAGTGATTTTTATGTTTTCTCGTTCATAAGACCTTGTCTCTTGTCAATGTCAATATTTGCTAAAAGAGCAGCTGGTCAATATTAGAAATTCATACATTGTACAGTAATCACTGATGTACTGATATTATTCAAAAGTTGATACTTTTAATAGAGAAAATGAAAATTTTACTCCTGCTGGAAGAAAGATATAGGCCATGCATGGGGGCTATAGCATTGACCCAAACACGTTTGGTCTCTTCATAAATTGGTGATTGCACCAAGAGAGCAAAATGTCCCTAAGAGGTAAACACCGAAACAAAGCCATGACTTCTAAAGGATAATTTTTCAAAGCTATGAAGTCATACATAAAGCTTTCATAGAACTGTAGTGCTCCATATAAATAGTCCCATTGCGTTCTTTTACTTTCTGGGACTGAAGCCAAATCTTATGCAACTACTTAAATGATAGGAAAATTAGAAAAGAAACTAGGTGGGACAATGGTAAGCCAGTTAATGAAGTATGTAGAGGACATACTCTATTTAAAGTATTTTATATAATGGGGATAATACTTGGTTTTTTTTAAACAAATTATTTCTCTTGACAACTTTGTGTTAGAAGAAAAATGTCAGTTCTTGATGACTGGAGTGAAAGACTTGCAACAGTAGACAGTACATATTGTTGGCCTCGTCTGAGATATTAAGGTTTATACTGAAACACAGTGGCTTGATTTTGAAATCTTGGTGGAAAAGTGCTATATCCGCAGCTTGTATAAATCTCTGCCATTGGAATACACAGAGCGACTTCAGCGTCTGCCAGGTGAAATTCATGCCCAAGTAAGGGGCCTCATTTGCAGCAAGTGGGGCTTTTTGGCATTACGGTTAGGAGCTGCTGATCAGGATCTAAGATCTGGATTGAGCTGGTCACTTATTTTTGGATTTATGTGCTTTGCAGAATTTGGGCTTTAGTTCATCAGCGGAAGAAGAGGTAGAAATAGGGAGCTGCGCTTCACTTAGTCTGGAGTTCACTGGATGGCAGAAATCCTCTGGAAACCTCTCAGTAGACATCAGTTTGTCGAAGAGACCGTTGACGGGATGGAGTGGTTGAAAAAGCTGTGTAAGCTCTTCCTGGCAGTTGCTTCAGTCTGAGTTTAAAGAAAGCACTGTCCTGATCCCTAGGCTGGCCGTCGCTGTCAAATGAGAGAAGTATATGAAAATGTGTTGATCAGGGGAATAACTGCCTTTTTCAGCTCTTTAGTACGTTTTCGACTTAATAAATCTTGAACCGCTTTGGCTCAGAGATGATGTATATTGCAGCCTTAGATAGGAGTGTTTTATCTTTGATTTTTGGCCTCAAATATGGGTTCATTGTGGAAGGATGATGATACTTCTCTGCTATGCTGTTGATTCATAGCTTGCTTCCAAAAACTTTGAGCCGTTAACAAATGGCCAAGAACTCTGAGGCATGGTGGAGACAGTCCTGGAGAAGTAATTTCAAACAGTAACAGCGGATGGCCTCAGATGTGTATGGGGGAAAGTGATTATATATGGCACGTATCCAGAAGGACATCGGTCCCTAGTCTTGAGCCATGGGGTTTGGACGTCTCTGAGCCCTGAAAACAGAAGTGAGTCCGCCGGGGCTCTCCAGTGCTTCCGCCTAGATGTCCCAACCGGGACCTCTCCGGGCCAGACTCCTAAGGAGAGCAGTAAAGATAGATCCAGCCGATCTTTTCCTCTTCTAAAGGCAGAGCCTCAAAGGTGTGCTCCTGAGCTGCAGGGGAGGCCACTGAAAGCCAAGAAAGCCTGGAAAGAGTCAAGAAAACCAGAGAAACAGTGGAACCTATGTAATATTTAGTGTAGACCAGAGCCCTCCATGGGAGTCCTGGGGAAGGTCCAAGGCTGGCAAACCTGCCGTCCTCCAGCGAGGAGGAGAAGGCCATGGTCAGCGTGCCAGCAGTGTGTGGTTGAGGGGGAGGTGCTGGGAAGCCAGGGAAGACTTTGTGGTAAACAGTCGATCTTGGACGTTACGCAGGACTTACGGCCGCTCCAGCAGCAGGCTCATACTATTTATCACAGGCAGGTCGAAGTGAAAGCAGGACTGCAAGGTGGAGAAAACCGTTTTCCCTCACTCCTTGTGGCTGGGCATTCACCTTCAAATGACACTGGTAAGAGGAGACGGGCTGTAGTTCAGTTCTTGTGCCAGCACTGAGGAAAAAAACCGCACAGTGCACGTGCCAGAGCTAAGTACATAACGCATAACTAGATGGACTGATTAAAGGACGCTGGCTGTTCACCGTGAAGCCAAGAAGGAACTTAATCTGCCTTAAAATAAACAAATTCAAAAGACATTTGCGCCTTTCATTTTTAGAAAGAAACATGTTATTCACGCTTACGTCAGCTTTTTTTCTCTCTATTTTAAGGGGATATGTTTATCTTTAAAAAAATGAGGGGTGGGGTGGCAGTCAAATCTAAAAGATGGTCAAGAAAGGAATAGTTTACTCTTGGTTGATTGTCTGTAAGTGCTCAGAAGAAACTAATCCTGCAGAAAAGTGAGGCAGAGTTGGGGAATTGCCCGAGTCACTGGAGCTGCACTTTTCTCAATGTGGAGACATGAGTAAGTCCAGGAAATGAAACCTCTTCACATCCTGTCACCTCGTCTGTCAGCCTCTTGCCTCTTGAGCAGTTAAGTTTCAGAACTTTAATGGGTTTTCTATAAAAACTTACTCATCTGGATCTGGTATTTAGAAGCTTAGGATAGAATATAGGACAGAAGACCTCCTGCGGTAAATTGTCTTGGATTTGGAGTCTGAATAGACTCTGAAGATGTGTTTTGCTTTGTCTGACCTCAGTATAGGTAGGTATCTATAGGGTATTGAAAAGGCAGAAAATACTGAAGAAATGAACAAAACTATTCTAAATTCTCTCATCTCTTTGGGCCCCCTATGCTAAAATTTATGGAAACAACATACATAATGAGGCAGCCGTTTCTTTTTTATTTAATTCATTTTCTTCAGTTTAAGGGCTGGTTATTCAGTGATAAGAGCTTAGGAGTTTTCTTCAGGGAAAAAAAAGAATTATTTTAAAATATTAATTCAATTGGTGGTCAAAATTTCTTTTGCATAATTGAAAATTATTTTGATAATTATTTTTCAACTGTCTGGCATATTTAAGGGTTTTTTTTTAATTTGCAAAGAATTCTTTTTCCCTGCCTGTGGAAGAAAGGTCTATACTTGTTTGAAGATATCCTGAAACAAAGGGCTTTTTAGCTACAGCTGGTAAGTTCATAACCCCGCAGCTTGGTTGTGTACAGTTACATACACATATCCTCAGTCTCTCAATGCAATTACAGCATAAGAGTTGATTTGGTTCACTGCGGGACTCTGATTCCTCTTGAGTTGATAGCCCGTTCACATCTATGCGTATAGGCTAGGGTGGTAACTCACTGTAGGACATTTTGTGCTCGGTTTTAAAATAATTTGGTAGGCATAGACTGTGAATTACACATGCAAATTATGAACTTGCATTATTGTCCTGAGTGTTAGCCAAGTTGTTTCACTTTTATTGTTTTGCTTGTGACAAACACAGTTGATGATAAATGATAACGCTACATTTTTCAAGGCAAGGAAGTACATCGTGTTCAGGCATCAAACCTGTTCTTTTTCTGTTTTAGGGGACTAAAAGCACACAAATAGCCCCTTGTGTCCATTTGTCCGTCCGTGTCCCCCCTGCCTTTTTTTTTTTTAAATGTAACGGGAACATTGGAGTAGGTTTTAGAAATATGATAATGACTCATTCCTTGGGCATCCAGTTTGTGTATTAAAAATGAGTTTTTGACGGACTTATAATTTTGAGAGTAAAAAAAATGCTGGACTTCAAAACTTTCCCCATCCACCATTGTTCTTGCATTGTGTTTTTCCATGTTTTTCATCTGAACATTTCATATTAGATTTGGTGCTGAAATAAGAAATTTAAATGGTTGCCTGAGTACTCATGCATGGGGCTGGGGTTTGGGCTATGCCTGTTCCTCTTCCAGTTATTGTAAGCAGTGGTATTGATAACTGGTGCAGGGATAAAACATTTTTCCCTATAAATGCTTTTAATTTCAGGTGACTTTGTTTCCATATTGAGACTGCTCTGTGGGGTAATGGTTTTAATTCCACAGATTTGTTTTGCAGTTCATGAAAGTTCCTGGGGAATCATTGAAGAGTTTCTAAAATTGCATGCAAAACTTTTAAATCCATTTTGTTTCAAAATAATTTTCTCCATATGGTGCCAGTGCTTTGTGTATATTTTTGGTATCTTTTTCCTTTTTACAACTAAATGTGCATGTGTTAAAGGTTTCTCTGATCTAATCTGGAGGTGTTTTTCTCCCTTGAAATCCTGTTGGTGGTTCTATAGTTATCACCACAGTAACATCTGATGAATCTCACTTCAGAGGGTGGAACAGGCAACAGGAGGAGACAAAATGGTAATGGGTGAAAAAAATCCTGCCACCTTATAAAAGTTGCATGCTATTTTTATTAATTTATTTAAGAAAAGCTTTTTTTTTTTTTAAAAAAAAGTCCTTTTGCATGTGATTCCCAGTGTGTCCTAGGAGCTGGTGTTTTCCAACGCATTGCACTGAGGGTGTGGAGGTCTCCGCAGCTCAATCCCAGCTCATCGCAGGGCGTGTTCCGACGGTGGAAGCGATGCGGTGTGCTCCTGCCGCGAGGACACGCTGGCTGGTGTCTCTGGGGGAGATCCAGGCTGATGCAAGGCACAGCTGATGGGGCTGAGCCACGGGCACAGAGAACCCGCAGCGCGGGCGGTGCTGGTGCAGGGGGACCGGGAGCCGCCGAAAGCCTGTGTGCCGTCCGGAGAGCCGGGGTGACAGGGGAAAACCGTACGGCTGAGCAGGAGCAGCCCAGCAACGCGCTCTTCTGATGACTGTCTAAACCAGATTTTGTACCCAAAGGGCTCTCTCTGAGTGAGCGGGGTGTGCCCAAAGCGTTCTTAATGCACCCAGAGCCTTAGCTGCATGATGACATTATTTGGGTGTATATTCCTTCTCCAGTTTGAATTACTATCTTCTCTCTAATGATGCAATATGTTATTGAATATTAAGTGTTTCAGTGAACTTCTGACTCCTGTTCTCAAAAATCGGGTAATGAGCCAAGGCGTTAGACTCCTATCCTGCACTTGGGGTATGGAATTTGTATACAGAATGGTTCTTGCTTTTTAACTTGTAACTCTCCAACAGAGATAATGCAAAGACAGTCATCTGTAGGTCTTGGTAAGGAGTGCTGTTTACCATATATTTGCACAAAGCGGTCTTCATCCAGCAAAAACGATACTGAGAAGGTGAAGACGGGCGGCAGACCGTGGCACCTGTGCTGGGGCCTCCCGGGGCTGAACGGGGTGGTGAGCAGCTTTCGCCGTCCCTTCTCTCAGAGACTGGAAATGTGGCTCCACCTTTGAAAAGTGCCCAGGAGAATCACTGTGTGCGTCTTCTATACCAAGACAACCTCTCTAGTATGAGACATGTTGTTCGTAAAAACTTTTTTTGGCAGAAATACCGTTTGTAAACTTCCAACAATTGTCCATGTTATCAGGAGTCTGCTTTGCCGTGCTGGAATCTGTCCTGCGAGGATGCGTGGTTTGGGGCTGTTTTCCTTAATATGTGTTTTGAACAAACATATAAATGCACTGCCATCTGTGTATAAAGTTATGACTTGGGGGATGTATTTTTTACAATTTATGTCTGCTGTCTTCTAGCAAACAGGATTCATTTTGTTGTAAAACCTTTAAAGTAAATCCAAGAGAGCTGGTGTCCAACTGCTGTCCCATGGTTTACACTAAAATCTCCCAGCTGTTTGTGTAACACAGTTTGTTATGTAATTTCTGCAATAACCTACAGACTGTTGGAGCTGACAGGCATCTTTCTGAAAGAGAGTTCCCAGACAACAACATTTTCCAACTTGTTAGTTGGTTTCTGCAACCCTGCAATTTGGCATATGCTTGAGAACTTTGCAATAGTTTGTATCACAGAGCCTGAACGTGCAGTAAAAGTTATTGATCAATATCAATAATTCACCAAGTATTGTGGTCACTTAATTCAGATTTTATTGAAATCTGACAACATTTTCTTATATTTAAAATACAGGCTGAAATCATCTGTCCAGTTCTATGGATTTTTTTTAACTTTGAGGAGTGAAGAGGTCTGTCTAATGTCACTGAGCTCATGCTTGTAGTTAAATAAATCCGTGTGTGTGTATGTACGTGTGTTCATATATCTACACACACGTGGATTCTTCCAATGTTGATGCGGTAGTGATAGCTGAATTTAATAATACCCTGATTTAAGTAGCCTCTCTGACTACTGTAAAATACATACAGACGTAGCAGGCAAAATTCTGCTCCATCGCTGTCGAGGGCACGGTAAGCAAGTGTCTCGCGTTAGTGCCTCGAGGAGATCCAGCGGACAGGTTCCTCGAGGAGCTGACGTGAACCCCTAATTTCCGCAGTGGGAGCCGTTCTTCAGCTTTGCAGATGGGTGCTTAGCCTCTAGTGCAGTGAGCATTGTATAACTCCTCACTGCTAGAAAAGCTTCAACGATACATTTAAATTTTATGTAGGCCTAAGTGTTTAAAAGAAACAAAATAACCACAAAGACTTTATGCATTTATGTGCTTGTGCTCACAAAAGCAGTCTGGGATGACATTTTGGGCTCTTACTCCTGCAACAGCTTGAAGGCGTGCTGAGAATTGACAGGAGTTGCATGATTCAGTTGTTAGCCAGGTTGGTAGCTCATTGCCATAAAATCTGTGATGTAGGGTGGTTCTGATTTATTTATTTATCTTGAGTTACCATCTTAAACCATTTACATTGAAGCTTCTCAGCTGTCCAGACCTGTTGTGTTCTGTATTGTAAGTATATAAATACTGACTTTGAGAAGAAAGATTTTCCTTGTCATGTTAGAATGTAAAATTATGTCCGAAGATGAAAAACTAAATAATTTTTTCAAGCAGGTTTTTTAAAAAAAAAGTTGTGATGTATCTAGTTTGATTCAATTCTCATTCACCTCAATTTGCAGTATCCAGGGCACTGGGATGCTTTTTTAAGCTTTGCCTAAGAAAAACATGCATTATAGTTTTAAATTAATTATTTCAATTAAGAAATAAATAGGTTTATGAAATACATCTTTCAATGGTCAGCTGTATTCTTTTCAGAATATGTGATCAAACCACAAAACAAATATTTTACTTCAAGGGCAGATAGCAGCTGAAGATTGTTATGACCCTGCGTAGCATATGCTTTTGTCTCTTCTAGATTGTGCCTTTGCGTTGGAAGGTAGATTTGACAAGGAAAACTTGCTTTAAGCAGCTCAAAGTGAGCTACCGCTGTTCATGTGATGAGTTACTGTGGTGGCTGGCAAAGCATGTTTCACTTGGCTTTTATCTGGATCTTCTGACAGTCTTGGCGGTTTGGATTTTTGTCACTAATAATTTCAGTGCCAAGGTTTTTAATTTGATGTCGATTTTTTTTTTTTTTTTTTTTTGTTATGGTCAAAATCTAAGCTTTCACCTGAGCCTTGAGTTTTGAGGTTGAAAGCACCTTTACTCTGAGATATTGTACTTTACCTACCCAAAGTATCTTGCAAATCCTCTCCAGAGAAGTTGTGTGGTGCCTGTAAATATAAAGATATTGTAGTTACCAACAAGCAGACATGAACAGAGAGAATTGTCTTGTATGTTAAGCAATGAAAGTGAGATCCAGTAATACCTCTGAAAATTGTGTGATGCAGAGACAGAACTTTCTGGACTGCACTGTTGGTCGAAATTATTTCTCGTTGCCAGTGCTGTGTGGAGGGGTCTGTCTCGTCTACGGGTTCTCCTGCCTTTGCTAAGTAGAGCCCTACTTTGCTGTAGGTGTTGTTAAAATACTTTACATCTGTTTTATTTTCCCCTTTAGCTCCAGTTCAGATATTCTGAGAGATCTGCAAGGGCCTGAGACATGTTCGGAATCCTCTGACAAGTAAGTAGAATATATGAGTGGTAAAGTCCTTGTTTCCAGTTGGTGGAATCCTACGTGTTTTCTGCAGGAGAAGCAAAAGCCCCTGACAAGTTAGGTTCTTGGAGAATCTCCACAGCTGTGTGAGACACAATTTGGTCAGCATTTTTGGATCATTGGAAAATAATACCTGGATACTCCAAGGACCCACAGATGACCAATTGAAAGTCATTGTTCTAAGGTGCATTTGAGTATGAATATATATTCAAAGAAAAAAAATAATGAGGGAACTGATTTTTATGGAAAATTAAGAGAATCTGATCTTCTGTTGTATTTAAAGTTAGGTTGTTGTCAGTCTCGCCTGTATCTCTGTCAAGTTGAACATGCTGGAACTGTAGCATCTGTTTTGGTTTACTTCTGTTTGCAGAGAGAAGAGCACTTTCTTGTTTTTAAAATCTTAACATCTTATTTCTTAAGATGAAAAATCCCTTTCTAATATATAGTGGTAATATTTAAAATTTGGGTCTAGCTGTGCAAGGTGTTGTACAAGGAAATACTAAGAAACCATCCAAGGATTCCTGGAGTAACCAAATGAAATACATGAAGTTGGAGAGCATGCGGGTGCTGAAGGTGTGTAGTTACAGTGAAATTTGGAACAGCGCAGTGTTAGACCAACTGAAAAGCTCTGTAGTTATACAAAGAAACAGGAACGAAGACTGGTTGAGTCTGCAAAAGTAGTAGTTTAGCCTTGCAGCTGAAAGTGGCTTATCTGGGATCTCTCTTTGAATATCACATCCACTTTGGTAGTTGATCTTAGGGGCGTGATGAGAACCATACTGCATTTATTTCTCATAGGCTGCTTTTTAAAGAGCATTTATGACAGTTTTCTCTATTACCCATTACATACATATGTGGTCAAGATTGTGACAGCTCTTTAAAACTCATGATTAATGGCAGAAGTAACATTTGAAACTCTCTTAAAACGTGCGTTTAGATAACCTAATGGATTTTAAGGAGCTTTAATGGAAGCACTGATAAGGCCTTGATTACAGTGGTGTCAGAGGTCAATGGTAGGGTGTACCACTGGAAAAACAGAAAGTAATCATGAAGCCTTTCTTGTAGAGGGAGGCATCACTTTGGGAAGGTGAGCGGTGTTTACTGGAAGGACACTCGCAAGTGCACTTTAGTTCGTAGTACCTGCGAGTGACTCCCTGAGACGGGCAGTAAACAGTACTTGGTTGAACGTATTGCAGATGCTAGTTCCTGTTCCCCGGCGATGATCTTCTGGCGCTGCTGCCTTGTATCGAAGAGTAAGCAACCACAGCTGTTTTTCACAGATATTTTTAGATCTGCTACAAGATTTATGCATGACCCTGATGAACAGGGGGTAGGGATCATGAGATCAGGGATCATCTGACGTCCTTGGTAACCACCTCATTGTGTAATTATCAATTACCCGTGAAGTGTTCTATCTCAACCGGCTGTTTCTCAGTGAGTTGGATTGCTAGGAGTTGGGCTCCTGAGTAAAAGCCAATCCATAAGGATTTGTGGCTCTGAATTGTCATCAAAATGGGAAAAGTGGAACTGTGTCCTAAGTAATTTGTTCTTGCAAGGGTAGTCATATTTTGCAAATCCTTAAATAGTCCGTATTCAGACTTTTACATCTTTTAGTATCTGGAAATCCCAAATGACATTATTTGATATTAGGGCATGAGGACCAAACATTTCTTTCTAAGCATTACTGTATGCTGCCCTACAGAATCTCACTTTTGAGGTAAGTACGTACGTCTAGTTATGAAACTCACTGAGGCGCTCTGCAGAGCAAGAGCAAGGGAAAGGGCCTTCATTTAGATACAGGTGTGATCATGGAGAATACATTTCTTTATAATTTCTTGGTATTTAGATGCAAATCCTTATTACTACTCTTAGTTTTACATACTAAAGGACAAGCTAATATTGTTCTAGAGTATGATCCTTAAAAGCAGGATCATTTTGTTAGCTGAAATATTTTTCTTTATGTAAATATATCATTTTTGTTAAATGTGATTTTCAGTCCTTCTAAAAAATATCTTCCATTTTATGCTTTTCCATAGTTTGGATGTGGGGTTCCTTTTGTCTCTGGGAGGGCTAAAATTCACGCTAAAGCTTCAGTGGCAGAAAGGTGAACAGGCTGCTCTTTGCTCAGCAGTGAAAGCGTGGCTCAGTATTTTTACTTCATTCAGGGACTGCATTCCTGGGAGTGGGAAAGATCCCTGCTTTGTAATTCCCGTCCTCACTCCCTAGCAGGAGCAGTGAGCTGGCATCCTCTGCGGCATGTCCAGATGATGCATGGATGCCAAGCACGTGGTAGGGCACTTGCAGTGGGAAAACTCAGTTCAGTATTCCTGTCTGTAACCCAGGATGGTCTCGGCAACGCAAGCAGGACTGGATCTTTCCACTGCCCATTTTGTGACCATTTTCTTTTTAGTGTTTGCCAGTGTTCTTAGTAGGAGAGTTACAGGTTTCGTATCGTTTCAGACTGAAGGTCTCTGAAAGAGAATTAGACCACGTAAAACAAACTTAAAACTCATGCTGACCCTTTATTTTCCTTGAGCAGGTGAAAAAAATGATAAAATTGAGAAGGAATGGCTGGATATCAATTGAAATCTATAGCTCTGGTTTCTGAAAGCAGCTTTCTTGTCTGTTCAGGTGTTAAGCTGAAGTTGGTCTGACCATAACAGCTTCTCCAGGTGCAGTTATGTCTTAGCAGACGGCGAGAGCCTCGTGTGAACAGATGAAGTCCTGAACCAAGATACTGTGCCATTTTCAGTGGGAATGGTGATTTATTGAGCATTTTCGTTTACATGACAGATCTAATAAAGAAGCACTAAACATTCATAATCTGCATTTAGAATAAATAGCCATTTTTTTAAGCTTTTAATGGAAATTGAGACATTACGTAAATTCCTTAGTCTTTTTTGATTTCTACTAATTGTCTCGTTGTGACAGAAAGAGATTAGAAGATAATGCTCAAAAAATACACCCAAGTATTTGTATACGACATCCTTGCTATTTATTTGTAGAAGTGCACAAATGGAGCAGTGTAGGGATATTTTAGTGGCAGTTCAGAGTATATTTTTAGCAAAACGTCATTCCTTTCCTGAAATTTACTTAAGCACAATTTCAATGGAAGTTCAGAGAACTTTCAAAAGCATTTTTTTCCTTGCTTTTCTCATCTGTTAAGTAATAAATCCCATTGCCATGGAGTAATATAATCGGGACGATGACCTAAGTTTGTATTGTTCTGTATCTGATGAAACTGAGGCAGTATTTCAGGCTCTCGGTAACACTCTTGGTGAGCACTTATTGAAAGTCTCTGATGTGGAAATCAAATAGGTCATTGATAATGCTAACTTAACTGCAAGTTTGGGTCAGTTCCTTGGGCAGTATCAGATCTGAATGCCTAAAAATTAATGTGGGGTTTGATGAAAGGCTTTTATGGTGACTTTGCCATTCAGTTATAGCTCAGTTTCTCTTCTAATACAGTTGCAGCTCTTCTGTAGAGCTTTTAATGAAATTCTAAAAATGATACCTGGTAGATGTATTTCCTGTACGGCTTTTTTTATGTGGAGAAAATAAATAAAAAAAGGACAAACTGTCATTAATTGTGCACCGTTGCAATTCAAGATCCCTGCCTACCTCAAAGTATACCTTGGTGTTGTGAGAAACATGTTCACTCCATCCCTAAGGTAAGGAAGGTGGGGTGTTAGAAATGTCATTGGAACATATCTGTACCTGACTTGACCCGAGATTGGGATAGTGACTGTATAGTGTGTAGTCAGGATCTTTTTGTCCCTGGACAAGCAAACCTCAGTATTAAAAAATGCTTCGTAAGATATGGAAGAGATCTGACTTACCGAAGTACTAACATTTGCACATTTTTATAGAAGGTCACGTACATTTGCTTTGTGTTTTTAATATTGGTGGCACTATGCCATGCAACCAGTGGAGCAAAGTCTAGGAGTACAAAAATGTTCTTACCTAATTAAAGTGAACGTAACCCAAAGTTGAATCTATTTTAAAACCCCTGAAGTAATCAGTCTTATGTCCTTCCTGCAGAAGGAGGTGTGCGCGGAGAGGCTGTGGGGCTCCCAGAAGCTTCCCGACTCGCAGGACACCTTGCTGCAGTGGCTCCTTGCGGTGCAGCTCTGCCGCTGGTGCCGTCCCCTCGCACACGAGCGTCCCGGCCAGGTTTGGGTGCTCGCTGTGCTGCGCCCGTCTCTGCAGCAGGTACCGGGTAGCACCGGGCGTCTTCTGCTTGTAGCTACTTATACCTCCTGAAATGCCTAACAGTGCTGTGCAGTTTGGAAGACTTCTGAATACTGCCTTAATTCTTAAAAAGAAAGCTCTTGGATATGGAAAGCATATCAAACGCGTTAATTTTTGTCCTAGTTCAGTGTGCCTTCTCAGCCATGCAGCGGAGAGACGTTTTTTCTACCTGCTTTTAAAATATTCCACTGTAAGACAGTCTGGAGTTCAATGCTCCTTTGCTCTTCTGTAGTTAGTTATTAAAATAGTTGACTTCCTTTTTCTTTGGGCAAAGAACATACCTAACTCAATGAAAATAACCTTTAACTCTTAACTTTCTGGAGACTATTTAAGCAGCAGTCCTGCATTAGCAAGATACTGTATATTAACAAGGTTTATTTTAGGAAGACACTTGATCTGTGACAGTTGACTCAGTGCTTTCAGAAGAATTCATTTACTTCAGCCTTGTCTGGCCCCACAAACCCAAGTCCTTTATCCATTTCAACCAAGGTCTGTCTTCTATGGTCTCTGCCTCCTGTTCCCCGAGTTGAACAGGTATACCCCAATCGTTGCCTATTTTTCCCCATGAACCACACTTACTTATTAGTCTATGCTGTTGGCGACTTAATTTTTTTTGGCAGACTAGTGGTTTTAAATTCAAGCTCAGAAACAGAGTAAGGTTTTAAGCCTTCAAATATAAATTAAGTTCCTGGTCCTGAGCAAGCATCTTTGTGCAGATAAGTGTTAAATGGTGAGGCATAAAAATTTGAATCACATGTGACCTGCTCCTGGAAATAGCTATATACCTGAATAGCTCTGACTTCAGTGTGTTGCTGGCATAAAGGATTATACCAATGCCTAAGACTTTGCAGGTTCATGGCTTGATGGGCATGTAGTATTACACTGACATGGACCCTGCATTCAGAAGTTGCCTTATTAAATAAAATCTCCAAGCAATGATTGCTTGTTTAACCCATTTTTGTGTCTGCAGATGACAGTATCCAGTCTGCTTAGTGATGTTTTGGGAAGAAATGTAAATCTCTGAATCGTATTTTTGTGACTGTAATTACATATTGTGTAATCAAAAGAGTAGGTTTGGGGTTTTTTTTAGTGAATTTTGTTTTTTCTCTTGCACCCTTTACACTTCAGGAGAGTGAGTCAAGTCACAGGGTTCAAAGAATAGCTGCTCCCTAGGAAAGTCTCCCTGCTCCAGATGGAGCAGTGGAGGGGGCTGCCTGCCAAAGAAGTGTGCTGTGGCAACGAGACGAGTACCTGTCTGCGGTGTGCAACCACCGTTCTCCACTTCTAGAGAAAGCTAGAGAAAACTAGCTGGAGACTCATTTTAGAAGGCAAGGAATTAATTTGCTCTTTCATTTTGGGGTCTATATTATACTTTCTAGAGTAGTTGGGATTGGCAGTACTACTTGTTTTCTTCCCCAGACTTTCAGGATATGTGTGTCCTTGTCTGAAGGTGTGAGCTGACATCTGGCGTGCTTAAGTTCAGGTCAAGACAAACCCACAGAGGTGCCAGATGCATAAGGAGATATTTTTCTGTCTCTAGATTTGCAGGTGCGGTCATTTGTATTCCTTGTAACTATAGTAAAAACAATGTCAAATGGAATTTGGGAACACAAATGGGCTTTGCTAAATTACTTGGCTTCCAGTCGTTTATCTGGTCTCTTCATAACTCCTGCCCATGCAATGGTGGGAAAGGGGCTGCTGGGTCTGTATTTAGTGGGTTGATGTAGATGTCTGGTGGTGAGGATTCCACAGTCTCCTATGATAATTTGCTTAACTATTGCCATCATTAAAAGGGTGGTTATTTCTTTGCTGAGAAATGAGTGACACATATAAGCCTGGTAGGGAGATAAGGGGAAATCTTATGCTTTGGAAGACTATTACCACTTCTCCTCGGTCTTATCTTTTCCAGAGGAAACAAAACCAGTTTCTGTAGCCTTCCCGTATAAGCCATGTTCCCTATGCCTCTAATCCCTCTAGTTGTTTTTCTTGTCTGGCCTCCTTTGGAGGATAAGGGGGAAAAAAAATGTTCCATATACACACTGTTCCAGTGTTCCAGCTGAGTCCTTGCTACAGCTGACCCTCCTGGGGGGCATTCTATGAAAAACAAATGTTTTGGTCTGGTTTGTGCCCCTCTGTGTCCTGTCACCCATATTTTTGGACATTATTACCTTTCTCTCTGGTGAAATGTCACAGTGCTTCAGTGGAGCGATTCTCGTGCAGGTATGTGTTTTCTCAGATGTTACCGGTTGGTTTTTATGCAAATTCTATATTGGCATTTGAGGCGCAAGCTGGTTTTAGACTCCCCCGAAGTCACCAGTGCTGGTATTGGATGCGGATTCTGTCCCTTTGGCCAACTTAAAATGTTACTTAGCAGGAATTAGTTATTTGTTTATTTCTGAAAGGCTCGATAGGTAAGAAAACTGTAATGAAATGCATAATGACAGTGACACTGAGGAGCTCTCCAAACTTACATAAGCAGCTATAAATCATGTGAGCAGTCCCAGTTAAGACAAAGGGCGTAGTATTTGCAGGGTGGGTCTTTAGATTGATTCTAATCAGTTATTTCTTGGAATAGATTTCTGTGACCTATGTCTTCTCTGGCTTAGTGGTAGGTACAAAGCTTTAGATTAGTAGAAGTTTTAATTAACTTCCCCATTTTTTCAGTTTTTGGGTTTTTTTATTTGCATGGAAAATAATTTATTAATTCAATGTTGATTTTTTTCCTAATGTTTGCATCCTGTCATAAATTCAGCAAAATAAAGGTACAAAATGTGGGATGTTTCATTATAGAAAAAAATCTGGGTATATATAAAGGGTAAGGTCATCTGTAAAGTGGATGAAATACTTATAAATAGAGGCAGGACTGTAGAAGTATTTATGGAAGTAAGAATAAAAATCAGTTGTCCTCAAGCACGTTAAACTCAAATAAATACAGTTATTTTGTCAGCGGGATATTTGGTGTGAGATGAAGGCTGCTACAGAGAGTTTACTTTGCTGTCGTAAGCTACAAGGACATTTGGAAATACTCTGAGATAATATTCTCTGGATTTAAATAGGTAATCAAGTTTAGGTTTTCATTTACTGGAGGGCGAATACTGGTCTAAGACAGAGAACAGTGCTGTGCCAAAGCAAACGTAAAGCAGTACAGACAAATGCACCTTTGATTTTCATTCTGCGGCTTCAGCACGTGCCATACAAACCCATCGGGGTTTAGGATACTTGGCTGCGAGTGGCCGGGCGGTCGCCCACCTCCGCTGCACACGCCGGCACCGTGGCTGCCTGGCCTGCCGGTGGGTGCTCACTGGGGTCCAGCTCCTTCCTCGTAACACGCGGCAGTGAAGAGATCGTTATATGACTGGCTGCCTATCACGACATAGCTGTTGGAGTTCTGCAGACCATCATATAGTATGTTTTTCTGTGGCGTAACCGAGTCCTTGTAAAGGCGGTATCGCACGGTGCCGTGGAAAGTAGCACGGCAGGGGTAGAGTCCTCTGGAGTGCACGCAGCATCCCTGTGAAGAAAATGCCAAACAATACCGAGAGGCTTGAAGTGTAATAGCAACCAGCAAACTGAATGAGCCTCTAAGCATTCTGTCTCTATATTAATTATATCATCATATTTGAAATAATTTACCAAATCCCAAGAATTTCTTATTTCCAGTTTTCTGTCAACCTGTAGACAGGATATTTCAAGCTAGACCTCAACAATTCGTTAGTAAGCAAGCAAAGCAATTCTTCCCAAACTGTGCCAGTGTGCCGATTGTACCTGACAAGAAGATCTCAAATCAGTGAATAAAAATTGATAAGAAATGCCCCTTCCTTCACAGCCTTGTCTGTGTAGATATTTCTGCTCTTCATAGCCAAATAATGTCTCTGGGCAAGTGCAGCAATTAATTTTAGGGAAAAAACATTAAGCATTTACTGTGTTTTTAGCTTTACTTAATGCAATTAGTTTTGGAGAAAAACCCTTACATCGTTTTATCAGACTGTTCTCACCACTGGGAAGTGCTTTGCAGACCATTGGGAGTGAATTTTGTTCAGATTCATTCCCTGGCTGGGGCTGTTGGGAGTGGTACCTCTGGCAACGCGGGGCCAGGGACATAGTCTTGTTTGTGGGAAACTCCGAAACTCCGCGTCAGGGCCGTGGCCGTTCAGTACCAGTGGGTGCAGCTGGAAGGCTCCAGCTGGCTTGGAGAGCTGTCAGGCTGCTGTGTGCCCCTGAGCCAGCAAAGTGCCCTAGGGTAGGAAAAGCAAAGGTGGTTAACGGGCGATAACGCTGCATCGGACAAGTTGTCCATCCAGCTGGAGATCCTTCATTCATCAGTGGCGAAATGCCATGCGCTCTGGAGAAAGGTTAGCGTATCACTTCCACGTCTTATCCTGTCCCTAAAGAAGGTGCTTCTCCACTCTCATTATTCAGAGGCTCATAACCACCTAACCACCCAGGTTAATTAGCCTTTGCTCTGTCATACAGCTGCAGAGAGCTGGATGGAGACAGCCAAATTTTCCTTGACCTAGAATGGAAGGTATGGCCCATGTGCAAGAGTTGGGTACGATGGCTACAAAGAGCAGCAGCTCCTCTGGGTTTGGTTGAAAATTGCTGCTTTAGAGCTTAATTTAAAGGAGAGAAAAAATCTGTATCATGGCACTCTTAAAACATCTGTGTATCCATTTATATGAATCCTTTCATCAGTTAGCCTGTGCATTTCAGTTCGGCGTGGGACTGCCTTTGGCAGTGCATTACTGTGCTCAGAGATTTCACAAGACTCAGCATTCGCATTGAATTTAGATAATGCAAAATTGTGAACTGCAGCAGAGAAAAAGGTGACCTGTAGAAAGAGGTTTTGTTAATATCTAATTTCACTAACTTTGAAAATCTCAGCTGCTTCTAGGTTAAAATGAGCGATCCTCTCCACTGAATGAATGCAGGGGATGGGGACCAGGGAGCGGAGGGTGCAGCTGGGGGGAAAGCCCTGTGCCTTCCGTCGTCGTGCATGATAGAAACCACACGGCTACGAGGTTTGTAGCCTTGAGGACGGGAGGAGGGTTGGATAGCAGGGTGCATAGGCATCATCTCTTCCTCCTGCGCTCGGCAGGTATGTGTGTTCAATCACAGTGCTGTCTCCAGAGGCACAGACTAAATCTGATTGTGTGGGGATTTGCACTGACCTTCCTGGACATGGTTAATGGTCTCCGATGCAGGAGTTCTGTTTCCATCGTGGTGCTGAACTGAGCTCTGAAATACGAGTTGTTCCTGTTAATCTCTTCTAGTGTGTATCTTGTGGCAGCCAACAGAGACATGGACTTTGGCATTTGAGAGTTTTCTGCTATTTTCAGTTGTGAATTCCCAGTTTAAGCCAAATGAATATTCCCTGCAGGATGGATTCATCCTAGCAAATGATTAAAAAAAGAGTGCATTTATAAGGAATGTTTAATTAGTAACAGCTATTGATGGATGAGCGATATCTTTCATGTCAACACTATGTGGAATTTTAAGCTCTGAGGCTGAATGATGGAAATTAGCTGCCTAATTTAAATATGGTTAGTTTAACTTTTTTTTTTTCTTTAAAATTAACTCCATGACTAAAAAGAAAACACTTCTTTGAGTTTCCAGTGGAAAATTCTTTGTCCATAAACGAGAAGAGCCTCTGGCAAAGGGAGCCTGTTTAAAGATGGGAGACCCACACGCTTTCCTTCTTGGGTAACCGTGACAAAACCCACTTGTCCTTTTCCGCGGTGGCTTGCTGCTGAGGATGGCTCTGTTTCGAGTCAACCTTTTCTGACGTAACGTAATCATGGTTTCATCAGCACCAGGGGCCCTTCTCATTTATGGACTAAGAATTTGAAAGGTTGCTGCCGCTCCTTCCTGTTCCAGACTGGTCCCTGGTAGCGGGAGGAGAGCCAGCGTGACTCCCCTGTCCCTGCAGGCTCAGAGTGAGCGGGGTGGTTTGTGGGTGCTCTTGTCATCTTCGAACAAGAAGACAGAGTAGTATTTCTCTTCACCATCACCAGTAACACATACATGTGTGTGTGCCTGCATACTGCTTACAGTGCTTTAATACAGCCTTCAGTATTTGCTATGTTTAGAGCATCTTCAAACCCATATTTTCCTTTTTTTTTTTTATTTTTATTGTTCCAGCAGCAGTCTTCTGGGTCTGAGAGCTAACAAAAGAAAGTCGCGTCGGCCCCAAATGCCAGAAAGCAATCAACTGCTTCCCAAGAAAAAGCGGAAGAAGAGCTAGCGCTACAGTGATGTGAAGCTTAAAAACATGCAGAAGGCTTAACGCTGAGAAATACTTCTTAGTTTCTTCCAGTTTTCAGTATATCTGGGTACTTAATACCATGCTGAACTTGCGCATAACTGTCATTCACACTGCCTTAAAATAACCAGATTGGTGTGCTGATGCTTTTTGTTTACAGCACTCTGGGTCATCCAGCTCTGAGATGGGGCATAAAGTGCTGGAGTCCTGCTGGAGCCTGGAGCTGGCTCTCATGCCGCGCGGCAGCCTCGCCGCTGAAGGACGTGGGTCTGCGCGTTGCTGCAGCTCCTGCTCGCATCTTGCGGAAGCTTGCTCTGCCCGCTGGGAAGCAGTCGCAGGGCAGCATTTCACTCTGGGTTGGGCAGATCCTGATGCTCCAGTTACCTGGCTTGGCTGGCGGGGAGGCGTGGGGGGAGCTGAAGGATGGGGTGGACTTCTGTTCTGCAAAAATATGCTTGTTTTTGTTTGCTTGTTTAATATATCTATGTAAACTTACTCATTAGTATATGCCATTATTTTGGTTTAAAGTCGCTAAATTTGAAAGAAGTTGGAAGGTTGTTGAACATGAGGTATTCTCGCTTTAAAATAAATATTGGCATTAAAAAGCCTTATCTTTCTTAGAAGGTGATGGAACTTTGTAATAAAATAAAGAATGCAATGAAATTAAAGTAAGCCTGAGCAACAGGGTAAGTTTTTAAAAATACAGCTTGAACACAAAATACATACCATGCAAAATACTCAAAAGATGTTCTTACTGAGCCCTGGAGCTTTTGGTCATGGCCTTTCATCAGGAACTCTGCAAAAAAAGCAGAAAACCTTTTTAAGGTTGAGGGTTGTGTGTCTTTTGACCTTAAACTATAGCTGTAATTGGGACTGGACATTTTGCTTTCAACAATATTCCTCCTTAGACCATGGTTGGTAGCAGGCAGTATTTTTGTTTAGAACAGGCTGCGGTGAATATAAACTGTAGTAGATCCATTGAGGTAAGTAGATGCAGAGGAAAAACAGGAAGTTGATTTTGTTGGTTTGTTTTTTACTAAAAAAGCAAACTTTTTGAAAGAGAGTCATTTTTGACTTACGGTTTTAAGTCTGCCTTTTAATGATAGCAATTAATACAAGACAGATGGAAACTTTGTGCAGCTAGCCTTTGTGCGTTTTGTGCATAATGGTTGTGTCTGAAATTCACACAGATCAGCTTACATCAGCTGAGCATCCCTTTGGGGTTTTTATTGTCATGCTTTAATTATGTTTGAGTTAGCAGCGCTTCATTTTCTTTAATATGGCAATGATACCCATTGTCGTACACAGAAAATAGCCCCTCAAAACTCTGTCATCCTATTAGAACATAAAACATGCGATCTAGCTAGAAAGAGGAATGTGACTATACCTCTACAAAAACTCGAGAAGTTGCCCTTTCCGTTTGGCTCAGCCTACTCCGGCTGCGACGCCGGGCAGCGTTGGTGTGCCGTGGCTCGGGACGTGTCACAAACCGGCCTGCCCTGGGCAGCAGCAAGTGTCTGAAACTGCAGAATTGCCGTCTTGGGCTAAAGCACAGTTACTCCTTTAAGCAGGGGCTGTAAGGCTGGGGGCCCTTGGCAGGCTGCGTCGCTGCACCGCGGCCATCTCGCCAAAGGTCAGCCTGGAGGTTGTGGTCCAGGCGCTGCGTACTGCGTGAAGTCCTTAACTCTGCTGGATCGGCAGGAAAATTAGGATCCTGCAATACTTAACTACTTGGGAGCTTTTCTTTTTAATCCAGTGAATGGGCTATAAATGTGTTTTATCAATAGCAGATACTTCTTGTGTAGCTTTGGAACCAGGTGCCACTTGCAGAGTTAAATTTGTAGTTAATGGCAATAACTGCTGGTGTGAGAGGAAAATGTATTTCAATACCCTAAAAGGAGAAAGAGTCTAATTTATTAAGTACAGGCTAGAAAGTACTTAGAAAAAAATCAATGTAGAAGGTGAATAGAACCACATGAAATGTAAAGTACACGTTCTGTCTGTGCTGGTGCTGAAGAGGCTCGTGCAGGCTGTTGTCCTGCGTGGCCGGAGGCTGGCCAGAGATTTTGTAACCCTCCAGCACGGAGCAAGGTGGGAAACTGCTGTTGGAGCCGCGGGGGTCCCGGACAGCAGCGGTACGTACGGTCCGGACTGTCCCCCGACACGTGAAGAGCACAAGACAAAGTGTTGCCCTTGAAGCTGTACTCCTTAATGTAGGAAAAGTCTTTGGAAAGACTCTTCTCCTTCCATTCCTTCAATCAGATCGTTATTTCTGCAAGCAGAAAGCTAGAGCGAGGTCCCTCTCTGGTGTGCGTTTCAGCCCGGGCACGTGCGAGGAGACCTTGACCTTCCGAACAATGGTTTAGTCTTTTGCAAATGTTTTTAATTTAAGCCCTTTTGTTGTCATTTGCAGGGAACCACAGAGTGACCTGCTATCTTGGATCTGTGGTGGGCTTTCCCCAAAGAGCTGTTTCCAGTTAAAATAAAACCCCAGATGTTTATTTCTTATGTGCATCTACGTTGTTCTCTGCAAATACAAGCCAAGTTGCCAAGGGAGTGACGGCTCCACGGGCACGGGCGGGATTTTGGAAAGGTTTCGCACTGGCTTTGCTGTTCTTTGGGAGCGGCATGGGAACAGAGGTGTTTCGGAGTGTACAGCGCTCTGCCTTCTGAAGAAGCTGCAGCGGAATCTCTGGTGATAGTGGAAAGGCGGTGAGTTTGGGTGGGAGCGGGCCGAGGGGGCTGGAGAGGGTTGGAGCAGATCCCGACCTCTGCGCTCCGTCCTGCGTGGTGAGGGATGCCCAGCTGGGATTCCCAGCCTGCCTTCGGGAGCTGCATGGTGTGGTGAGTTAAATGAAACTAATCCATCCAATCTCCTGCTTGCAGTATGCAGAATGGAATAAAGATTTCACTTTCTTTAACCTTTTTATTTGTCAAAACTCGTTATTCAAGGAGGACGCTGTAAGGCACTTCTTCTTCCCCTAAGAAAGCTTGACTTTCCAGTATAGGCAGCTTTAATCAATTATTTTAATGATCAGATAAAATACAATATCATATATAAATTCCAGGATATTAACTCTGATGAGTGAAAGACTCCATTGTGAGACGATCTTGCAAGTCTGATTTTATTTGTATTTTCTTCCCTCTGTGAATTCTGTTATTTTAGGTGTCTGTTAGGATCATAAAGGAGCGAGAACCACTTCTGGGCTTCTGTTGACCCATCCACCACACAAGCAGACCACTTTTTTTGCCTCAAGTTAACGCGTCCTGGCTTGCATTCACAGCTGACGTCTGCTAGGTAGTGCGACACATCTCGGTGCAATAATGTGGTCATCGTTTGGGTTTAGTGGGGTCCCAAATACTCCGCGTTAGTGTATTTGCTGTTCTGTTTGCAAAAAGCTGTTACTAATTTCAGTCTGTGGTTAGGTAAATTATAGCCTCTGTTTGCACTGTATATTTGGGCTGTTGTAGAACCAAATTCGGCCGTATCCTATTTTCTGAAAGGTGACCTTTCTGTGCATTTATTAGAAAACGCTTGGGTTTTTGCTCGCATATTTTGCACCTGCTAGACAGCTCAGAAGAAGGAAACCTTGAAACCCAGCCTCCTTCCAAACCAGCTCAAACGGTGCACTTAAAAGAAAAGGAAAAAAAAGCCTGAAGTATTTCTCAAAGTTTGACCTTTTTAATAACACCCTGAAGCTTTCAGAGCCTAAATGCCAGCCACGATACCAGACAGTATAGGCAGAAACACCCTTAAATACACCCCCCACGCCGGCACACAGCCCAGCACCGCTCCAGCACTGGTTCCAGCGCTCCGCTGCCTTTGGCTGCTGGCAGAGACTGTCAGTGCGGGGGGACCGGGATGGGGATGGGGACTGGGACTGGGATTGGGATGGGCACTGGGATTGGGATGGGGACTGGGATGGGGATGGGGACGGGGACGGGGACGGGGATGGGGACCGGGATGGGGATGGGGACGGGGATGGGGACAGGGACCAGGATGGGAGGGCGGCTGCATTTGCTGCTGTGTCTTGCCCCTGCACATCGCTCTGCCGGGCATCGCGCCATACCCCGCGGTGAGCACGGAGAGCAGCCCTGCTCCATTTCTCGTGGAAACACCGAATCCCCTCAGGCTCTGGAGAATCCGCCCCGCCATGCCAGCGGCTTCTCTGAAACCATCCGAGAGCATCATTTATCATTTCCAGCCTCTGGCACGGCAGCGGTGACACTGAGCGATGTCTCAGCTACGTACCCACAGATGCTGAATAAGCCTCTTGTTTGGAAATTATTTGCAATTCTGCACTTAAAAACAAATGCACAGGCAAAACCCCTCTGAGGGTTTTGGTACTGAGCAATTGCTTACTGAGTCTGAGAGGGCAAGTGCTACCTGAATACGATGTTGTGCCACAGTTAGTTGCGTGGGCATCAGGTTTTCTACCAACCTTGTACTTTCTCTAAGAAAAATACAGATTTATGCAAGAATGGCACAGATGAACTGAAAACTGCCACCTTTTTAGGGAGAAGATTAAACTGGGAGAGTTGGGATTGAGTCATCACAAAAGGAGTGTATTTATTTTCCCGTATTATGTGTTCTGCCTGTTCCTCTACGCATGCAGAGCTGCGTTAGCGTCGCTGGCGTTAGCACTGGAAGTGGGGCTGCTGCTGCTGAAGGGACATAACTCCTGGGCGCTGGGTGAATTTCATTAATCACTGCAGTGATACATTTAGGTGAGTATTTGGACACCTTCTCATCTCTGCTGCTAACAGGTTTGACGTGTTTTACCGTTCATTTCCCTCTATCCCGCCCCATCAAACAGGCTTTGCCTAGAGCACAATTTTGCCCAATGACATTGTTGCCGGAGCTCAGCCCAGTTTTGGGTCTAGCAAGATGCTTTGCTAACGAGCAGTGAGTCCTGTTCAGGGCGGGTATTTCTTATTAACCATTTGCCTGGCCTGTTCAGATAGACAATTTCATCTTGAATTGATCCTGCAGCTCCAAGACCATACCCCTTTCCAGAGCGTCCGTGCAGCTGTAAGTCACCGCGGGCGGCTTTACGTGTGTGCGTGCGTTCAGGGACCCTGCCCGTGGCCTCTGGCCGCAGCTCTGTAACTTGTCCAGCTGGGATAACTTCATTGCTTGTCTGTAAACACTTTGAATGAGTTTGAAATCTCACTTTTTAGAGTATCTCTTCACATAAGATACAGGTTTGACTCTTCCTGGAAAACTCTCTGCATCCTTCATTGTGCTACGGTTTTATTGCTGGTAATTTTAAAAGTTGAAATTTCCAGGAGATAATAGTCTGTCAGTGGCAACGCTGCTAACAAGAAAAATTCTTTGCACAAAATTGTATGAAGGCAGATACATGAGGAAAGCTAAACTTCAAAACAAACAAACAAAAAAAACCATCAGGGAGCTTTTAAGTGAAATCGAATTTTCAGACTGTAGGAAGAAAGTGATAGCCAACATTAGCATTGGATAACTGCAAAGGTCTCCAGCTACAGCACAGTCTGCTCGCTCTACTATAAAAATAAATAAATAAAGCTACCATTTCTACATGAGTAACGCTATTTATAGGCACACATGAAAACGCACACCCAGAAAGGCCCCAAGGAATCTTCTCTTTCAGGTTGGAGTGTGAGATTAAATGAGTTCCTAATTGACAATTGGTTTCTTAATTTTGCCTTATGATTTCTTCTTGCTGCCAACTGGGTTTGCACGTGTGCTGGCTTCAGATGAACAGCTGTGTAACACTCCCGATTACTCCGTAATTATAACTCACTTGTACAGTTCTGCACCGAGCCAGCAGCAGAATTTCGGGATTCAGCCTGGGTTACGGGATTGGACTGGAGTTTTGCATTTGCAAACATGGAAGACGCTTGTGGCAAGCGGAGTTCAGGATGGCATCTGCTGCCTCAATTCCTGCCAAGCGCATGCGTAGCTGTCCCTTCATACGGATGAATGCTGGCTGCCCTTCAGCGGGCTTCTGAAGGAAAGCCTCTGTCAGTAAATGAACCCTTCGTTAATGTGTTTTAAATCATTATCTTGATACTCTGTGCAGCCAGTTGGAGATCACTTCTAAAATGCGAATAGGCAGACTGTGGATCTAAAACCAGCCCGTTGCCATTTTCACCAAATCTTGGAATACCGCTCCCCGCCAGCATCCGCTCTGCCTCGTCATTTGGTTGAAGGACGAGGTTTAATGGCTGTCAGAAGACGGGTAAATGCAAGGCAAGTTTATTTGATGCAAAGGGGCACTTTACACTACTGCTTTCTGCAGCTGAAGTGCTCCAGAAGCAGGGCACTGCAAAGCCTTTGGGAGCTTCTCCGGCCTGGGTAATTCCACGTACGCGTGCAAGCACGGATGGGTGTCTGGGGCCGTTTTCCTGCAGGTATTTGCATCACTGCCAACGTTTCCAACCACCATCTGCCTCGGCACCGCGGAGGAGGCGCGGAAGCAAGAAACCCTGGGATGATTTGGCAGGTTGCAGCCCTGGGGCTCGGGGTGCCCGGTGTCTCCCTGGCTGCAGGGGGGGCTCTGGACCACGGTGCCGGCTTCGTCCCATGCGAAGGGACCCCGGGACCACCCAGCCGCCCCGCCGGAGCGCGAGCGGGGCTTCGCCTCCGCTGTCGCCCAGCGCCGTAACCTGCAGCATCCCCACCGCGGTCACAGGCGTTTGGGAAGTCATTGCACGTTATTTAGAACTAAAATAAAGTATCTCGCTTTCCTAGGGGGTTTGATCGCTGGCACGGGCTGCGTGGGAAGCTCTTCTTTGTACGGTCATGGAGAGCGCTGCCGTCGTAAAGCGACTTCGTTAAAAATAATGTTTCCCCCAGTCGGCACAGAGCTGTCTGGCCTCCCTCCCATCTGACCGCTGGAATCCCTGCTTACATGGTAAGTCTTCACAAAAGCCTTTTAAAATCTTTTTCAAATAATAGTGGTATTAAATACTTAATGCACCTCCTGACTACAGCTGAGCAAATAATTCACGAAGTTTGTTTAGGGAGGTTTAACCGTGTTTTTTCCCACAGAAATTCAGTGTGTACCCCATAAGTAATTAACAGTTACTTTTTGTTCACGTTGGTTTTAAATGTTGCATTAGCTTTTGCTGTGATGATCAGTCCTTAGACAGGTCCTTGAAACCAATTCACTGTGACACTGAAATCGGAGTTCTGCTTTTGCATTCTGAGAAGCACTTCTGCCTGTAAATACTATCAACAGCAAGTTTACAATTTATCTGCTGGAAATACTCGTTTGCTCTCTGTGACTGGTATCCGCTGTTCTCCTTCTTGTGCTCTCCAGAAATAAGAGTGAAAGACCCTGATTGCAGCTGAAGGGAATTCAGTGGAGCCTGAAATGTGGCAGGGATGCTGAAGAAAACAACCCGCAGGATTTCCTGTCTTCTCTCTGCTGTGGGTGAGCATCACTGACGGAGCAGCGGGTATGATTAGTGAGGCTTCCCCTGCCCTTGTGCAACAAACAGTATCTTCTCAGCAGGAGGGAGAAAACACAAGGAAAAACACATCCTAATGCTTCTAAGGATCTGTATTTTAGATGGCAGGCAGGCCCCCCATGAGAAGCAGTGATAATTACTGCTTTTACATGTCGAACGTGCCTCCCAGCATCATGATTGTGCTGCGGCAGACAGCACGATTTATAACACAAATTACTGAAAATTACAGAAAAAAGGCCAATTTACAGTAGCTGAGCATGGATCAGAGTTGAAACTACAGCAGGTTGTTTCTACCATGAATAATTTAAACCCTTCAAAGCTGCCACAGCCTTGGGTGTTGTTCCTGTGGGCGCTGCAGTCGGGCTCCCGGCTGTTGCAAGACCAGATGGAGCAGAAGTGGCTCCTTCCAGGCTTCCACGTTCTGCATTCCCCTAACGGGTATTTGGAGCGCGCCGTCTCCTCGCGGAGGTTGTCGTCCGTTTTCCCGGGCCCGCACCCGTGCTGCTGGCTCCTGCCGAAATCTGGTACTTGTGGGGAAGCCGAAGGGATGCTCTTGTGCGGAGGTAGTGATGGGCAATGCTGAGTTGGAGCAAAGCCCCCGGTTCGTTTTGGGGTGCTCTCTGGCCCCCCGGGTGGCATCACACGAATCGCTTCCCTGACCCGTCGGAATGGGGTGGAGGCAGTGATTTGAGCAGTGGGTATGTCACCGCCTCTGGGGATGGAGTCATGAACGCATATGGGTGTATTTTCTCGTCGATACGGCAAACATCGGTGCTATAAAGTTGCACAGATTTAATTTTCCCCCTAGCCAGCTGGGTATGATCTGTTTTTCATAGCGCAGTCTGGTCCCTGCAAGCGAGCGACTGTACCGAGAAGACCCGTCTGGTGCGTGACGGAGAGGGCCAGGAGCTGCCGGGGCTCGGTGCCCTGGGCTGTGCTGGCCCCGGGGCTTTGCTTGTCCAGGTGGGATCGGGAAAGCTGAGCCCAGCCCTGGCGCTGGCAGCTCCCGGGACCCATGTGTGTGGCATGAAGAGAGGACTGGAAAGACGGGGGTTCCTCACCACCTTGTTCTGGAAGCTCCTTTGAACTGTCTGGAAGTTGGTCCAAGAAGTCTCTTTTCTCTTGGGCCACATGAAGCAAACGTTCTAGCCAATCCCTTTTTCACCAGCCTTAGCAGAAGTAACCCATCCATGCTCAGGTATCCAGCATGCTGCTGAGAAAATTACTTCACGGGGTTATTGCTTGGAAAATCCCTTCTGCCCTTCCCTCCCCTCCCTCGCCACGCTTGTCCCCCCCAGCCAATACCCGCTGTGATATAGGTTGTCAGCGATGCGGTCCTCTGTGGTGTGTCTTCTGGCCGCCATCCATGAAGGGATAACGGAATGGCTGTTCCAAGTACCAGCAGAGTCGGCAGTATGGTGAACCTGAGAACACTACCGTTAGGTTGCGGTTCAAGGTATCGGAGTTGGCTGTCCTGCCTTCCCCAGGAGAAGTGAACTTCCATGGAGGGAGTAGCGACCTGCTCAAGCCCCTGATTTTGAGAGCAGAGCTGGGACAACTGTCCCAGCAGATAAACTGGTGCTGAGCATCCCTGCGGGGAGATCTCTGTCTCCACGAGGAAAGCGGGAGCTTCAGCAGAAGAGGGGCTGGCAGCGGGAGGGATAGACCAGAAACTGGATGCGAAACCAAGCCACGCTCCATAAACACCCGAGGCCACAAGGAAGGGCTTAAATAAAAGCAGCAAGATGTGAAACCCGAGTATGCCAGCAGAAATGTCACCAGGGCGTTGTGCTGGTGAACTGATGGGCTGTTAGTGCAGAGCTGCGTTTCCCACACCTGCTTCTTACAAAACTCTGTTAATTATCCCCAGTATTTCGGCAATAGCATCCCCATATCCAGTGCGGATTTGGGATTTTTTTTGGTGACTTTTATTTTCTTAGTGCTGCTGGAAAAAAATGCTTGACTGCTTTATTTGGTGCCATTCATAACAGCAGCTGAACGAAGGGTATTTATTTCAGTGAAGCTCTTAATGATTGGAAAGGAAATGACTCGCAAGTAATTATAAATAGCTGTAGAGCTGAAGGCGTTTCATGGATTCATTCGCTGCGGAGACATGGTAGTTTTTCTCGTGAAAATGTCGTCTTGTTCCTCAGAAAGATTCCTTAAAGTACCTCATCAGCCAGAAGACCTGCGCGGTGCCCAGGTACCGCCTCGGCTCTCCTTGCGAGGGACCCCGGAGAGGCAGCCGGCATCCCAGAGGCTGACGGGGACCTGCGGGCATCACCACTGCTCCGCCGTCGCAGCAGCCCTGCTCCCATTTTGACTTTGGTGGGAGCCCAAAGCGGGAGGAGGAGCCGGGTCCCGGGTGTCTGTGGGGGACATCTACCACAAAGGAAATAATTTATTAGCAAATATGCTCGTAAAGAGGCCGAACTGACAAACCAGACGAGTCTTATTCTGAGCTGGGGAGCAGCCGCGTGGCAGTGACTCACCAGGACTTGGTGGTAGAGACGAGCCACAGAGAGCTCCTAAAATCGTCACCCGGGGTTTCATGGCATCGCGGTGCTGGGCGCTGCGTCGCCGCGGCTGCCCGGAGCTGCCGGCACAGCCAGGGCGCCGGCAGCAGCTTCCCCGGTCCTACGCATCGGGAAGATGCTCCTGGAACGAGGAGCCTTTTTCTTTCCTGTCTTGCAGCGCCCGTGGCTGCTTTTCCGTAGGAAACTGGGGCTTTCAAGGCATGACTCTGGCCTTGCCGTCTGGACGAAATCGAGATTTTTTTTTGTTTTGCGGAGCACGTTGTCGTGTTTGAGACCCTCGGTGCCCGAGCGCCCATCCCGCCCGCACCGGTTTGGTGCTGATGGGTCGCGCCGTGCCGGCACAGCGGTCCAGCCCGTCCCGGGGCTGACCTCGCCATCATCGCTGCTCCCGGGGGGGAGAACAGGAAATTTGTTTCTGAGTGAGAGGCGAGGGGAGCGGTGAGGAATTCACATTCTTTCTCAGCAGCGGTGGTTTCTGCGACCAGATCCCAGCCCTCGGCGGGCTGGCACAGCCCAAGGACTCGGATCCCTCTCCTCCAGAGCCTCCAGTTTGGTTTTTGTGATCAGCAGCAGAGGATCTGCCTGAGAAAAAGTTTCTTAGAAATATTTTTTACAAAATCTAATTTATGGGAACTTAAACAAGGCTGTTCTGAGTGGCTTTTGCAGGCTTAAATGAAGTTTTAACGTATGACTGAAATTAGAAAAAATATGTCTGAACATATTGATAGGTCCAGCAGAGTTTTGGGTGGTCTTTGGCTCTATGAAATAATAACTAATAGTGAGAAATATTATCTTATTCAAAAGGGAGACTGCCACATTATGTTGAGCTTAAGATTTAAATTAACTAAAATTCTTAAGCATGAAGGTGCCTTGCTTTTTATCCATATGCTTGCAAATTAAATACTTGAGCACCAGGATTTCGGTTGAAAACCTTTGAACGTGGGAATTGCCTTTTCCCCAACCCGTGTGCGCAACCTGAGCGCACAGCGTGTGAAGGTAGAAAGCAAGTTTGATTATTAAAACTATTTTGCATCCAATGATCCGTCTTACCTACAATAAAGTCACTTTGGTGGCTGCCTGTTTGGCAGGGAGCTGTTTTTTCAGTGCTGCAGTTTCTCCGTCATTGCTAGATATGTGTGGTGTGGTGGAACATTCTTTTGTTTCAGAAGTTACTAAACCCCATTTTATTGAACCAAGAATATGATTTGTTGTCTGGGAAAACACACCCACAAACCAAGCTTGAAAGTACCCTCAAAACCTGATTTCCAAAAGAGGGACACCAACATTATTCTGAAGACTAGACTTTGCTAAGTGATCTGAATGCCCCAATCATCTTCAAAATTTGGATAATCTTTTTTACGTCCATGTCTCACATTTGAGTTGGTGTTTTCCCTTTCACTATACAACTTCTTCCCCTTAGCATTGCCAAAACAGCTTGCTAGTTGGTTTCTAAGGGTGAAGTTGATATCGTGCTTTTAAGATAAGGCCCCGGAGAGTGACAGAGGTGCCGAGCAGCCACCCGCTGCGGTCGGGTGGGGAGAAGGACGGCGCCTGGCTGCTCCTGAGAAATCTGGAGCATCTTCCCATGCGTTCCCGGACTGGAAACGGCGACGGTGGCTGGAAACGTGATGAGCAGGGCAAGCGTGGCTGTCAGCAACGACCGTTATCGTCGTTATCGTGAGATGATCCCAATCGCTCCGCCGCTGCGCTCCGGCTGGATCCCGTCCCCGCCTGAGCCTGGGGGTCCAGGCTCGGCCGGTGTGCGCAGGGGCACGCGCTGGGCACGCGGTGGACATTCCTGCTGCCTCTCCAGCCCCACCCCGAGCAGAGCCGAGCGGTGCTGGCAGCAGCCGGTGGTGCGCTCTGTCAGTTCGAGGGTGAGGAAAGCGGGATGCAGCATGGTGGGTGCGGTGGATGAGGTCCGGTCTGGCAGAAGGCGGCTGCCCAGGCTGGAATTTGGCAAGGATAGATGGGGTCACGTCCGCGAGCAGGGCCGTGGGAACGGCAGAGATAGCCGCAGCAGGTCAGGACCTCGTCTTTGTGTCCTCTCCGAAAGTACAGCGAGCGGAGAAAATTAAAGGCAGCAGCAGGGTGCGCGATGTGCACAACCGCCCGCTGTCAAGAACAAGAGCAAGTGTCTTATGAGACAAAAGAGATGAGAGCAAATGTAGAAGTGAAATGGATGCAAAATGGAAACCCAAATAAACGGGTTTAAAAAAAAAATTACAAAGAATGGACATAGGGGTGAGATGGCTGGAAGGGGCACAACGTGGGCACCAGGAGCGGTGGAGACCCGGCCGGGAGGCGTGAGCCGGCCGTGGGACGGGGCCGCGGCCGCCTGCGGAGGCAGGTAGGGCTGCGACGGTTTCCAGGGGCTGACTACCTACATCCTTAAAATGCTTTCAGCCATTTTTGTGTGTGTCCGTCCGACGTGGTGCCAGGGCAGTGCCGAAGGTGCGGGTTGGGCAGGACTTGGACTATTGTGCTGCGAGGGTGCATTTCTGTACAGATGCATCCCGAATATGGGGACACCTACTTGTTTTGCGGAAGCATTTAGGAGAACGGCTTCTAATCGGCTACAGATAATCGGGCAAATCCGGCGTGGAAATAAATGTCCGGAGAACGTATCTGATGGCAGTTACAAGGCAAGGATGGAGGTGGTTTCCCTGTGGATGGCAGGACATTTCCTTTTCCTTTTCTTGGCCGCTGGAGGAAGGGGAAGTGCCCAGACCCACCATTCCTTCTCCATGCCCTCTGCTACGACTGCGCCTAACGGAAGCTCCAGAAAATTTGGTTTTCAGCCACGCTCCTCGTCCTACGTTAGGTCTCGGTTAGAATAACAAACAGCATTTAATTTGAGCACACGGAGCAAAGGCTCACTAGGCCTGTGGTTTGCTATTCTGGGCAGGGCTTGGTATTTTGTCTCCAAAGAGACAAAAGGGAGGATTACCGTGGGAAGTGGCTCATAAAGCTGATGAAGCGTTTTCCGTCTCGGGCCATAACGTTGCACCTTGAGGACCTGCCGTCGCTGGGCTGCAGGGCTCTCTGCACAGAAGAGCTGGTCAGCCGGCGTCCTGCAGGAGCAGAAATCCCCACCTCTGCGGCATCAGCTCCGACATCCAGGTGCCTGAGGAGTGTGGGGTTAAGAAGGAAGTTAGAAATCGGCTCTAAAGTGAGCTGTCGTTCCTGCCTTGCAGCCAACCGACCCTGAACTGCTTTGGGCTTTAAAATCATTCAGTAGGGATTAACGTAAATAAATCTTTGTGCTTCCTGATGTAGTTTTAACTCAAAGCAGGGACCCCAGTGAACACGAGCACATCTCATTAGTGCCGGCGTCAGGCAATTAAACAAGCCTGCAAAGGAAGATGCAAATCAGATGCATTTGTTTCAGGGTGAGACCATGGGCCTGGGTAGTCGCTGCAGCTCATTTGAAGTTTGATGGTGTGTCGGTGAGCCTGAGCATTAAGATGACGTCCCGGTGGCTGGCGGATCCCCGGGAGAGGCACTCGCCCGCTGCGAACCACCGATGCTGCCGGGTAATGTGGGTGCCAGCAGGCGAAGCTCTGAGCAAGCCCCACGGGGAGCGAGTGTCTCTGCCTTGCTCTGCCGGTAACTGCTGTCCTGGAAAGACAGGTTTCCTCCTCGGGAGTTCTTCCACATGCAGGAACATCTAGCAAAACCTGGACCTGCAGCGTTCAGCGGCTGGCATGATGTCAGTGATGCTTGCATGCAAATTCAGCGTTACTGACTCCTCGCCACGTGTCATTGGGTTAAACTGTTAAAGCTTTCGTGTTAGAGGAGCAATAATATTGCGAAGAACTTTCTCCGTGCGGCGGCAAAGGAGCCAGGCTGCTGCTGGGTGGTGACTTGGAGAGACATTGGTATGCAGGGATGAAGCAGGTCATCATTCTGTAACATCTTTAATCAGTGAACTGGTGTGGCTGCAGATAATTACATTGCCATTGAAAATAAGCTAACGAGCCACGCTACCGCAATAATTGGAGCATTAAGATAATGAAGCAATTACTTGGTGTAATCGAAGAAAGACAGAACAGCTATATGACATGTTAAATACAGACATAAATCAAACTGGTTTGCTGACAACCTGTTGAGGTTCTTTTTTTTTTTTTTATATCGTGTATCGTTGAAGTCACCCTTTAAAGTCAAAAATGGCTATTTTTGCTGAAGATAGAGATTTTGTATTCACTTCATGTGCCGGTTGTAAGGAACTTCACCGACCTCCCAAGTTCCTTAAACTCTTGGGATCTTTCCCAGGCAATCGGTGCATCACCTCGTCCCGCGGCTTTGCAGCAGGTGGGAGGCTTTGTGGGTCCCTGCGGGGTCGGTCCCCTGCTCTGTGACGATGAGTGGGACGAGCAGAGGCAAGCGGAAGGTTGGCGTGGGGCCGGAGGCAGAGCAGGTTTTGTCCCTTTCGTAACGAGTTGCGAGTCGGTGCCGAAGGTGGGCAATTTTGTCTGTACCTGTGCCAAACCCGAGCGGGGTGTTTGGACGTGCGGAGCGGCTGCGGAGGCGCGGGTGGAGGCTGCACGGAGCAGACAGCCCTGACAATCTGGAGGCTTAGGAAAAATGTGGATTTGATGGCCGGGTGCCTCTCGTTCCCGTTCTGATGGAGCAGGGTGCCCGGGCAGGACCCGCGGCCACCGGCGGGGTCTGTGGCAGCCCTGCCCGCACGCTGCCGGCCACCGTGCCGGGGCCAGCTCCGGCCACGGGTGAGCGCTGCCGGATTCGGCCTTTGCCGCGGGTGTCTGCCGGTCCCCTGGGTGCCATAAACGACTCCTCTGGGGCTGTTTGCTGCACATCTCTCAGCAGCCCTAAATTCACATAAATTGGATAACGTAAGGGAAAAAACAACAACGGCGAAGGAAACGCAGTGTCCTCGCCACGCTGTTCCGTCCCCTCGCTCCCTTGGGCAGCTCCGCTGCTCCGTCACCGAGTCAAGGGGCAATCGGGGAGCAGTCGGGGACTTGTGAGCAACCGGGCTGGGGACAAAAGTGACAGCAAAGAGGAGCAAAGGCAGTGCTTAAAAGCTCAGCAAGACATTGATACGCTTCCTCCTGCCTGAGCATCACCTTCGCTTCAGCAGAGCCGAGCTGCGTCCCAGCCCCCAGCCTGAACAAGGTTGGAAAAGGCAGAAAAAACCCACAGTTGCGTTTTTGAAGCGAGTAACCGTAAAGTGGGTTACCGCATTCTCTCTTCACCTTTTCATTGGGTCGATTTTGAGCGGTGTCAGTCACGCTTTATAATCACGCACAGCCAGTGCCTTGTGCTGGGCTTGTCCTGGGAACCCCCCCCCGCTGCAGATCCAGACCCTCTCCAGACATCCCCAGCTCAGCGGATCCCGAGCCGGAGCCCCGGCTGCTGCAGCTCGCTGGGATGAGGGGGGAATCGCAAGCCGGGTAGAAGTTCCCAAGGAGCCCGTATTGCTGCTGGCGGCCGGGGGCGACGCTGGCAATGCGAGGGGGGGGTCGCGACCAGAAAGCGGTGGGGAAGGCTGCTTTAGGCGCAAAACCCATTTAGGAGAAAACTAATTTAGTCACGTTGGTTTTGTCAGGCAGGAACGTCTTGGAAACAGAAGGAATTGCCACAGACTGTGACACCCATAGCTGTTATCTAAAGCCTTTTCCATGCCCCCGTGAGCGACCAGGGGCCGGACATCCCGGGAAAGCGAAATCCTCCAGCACCAGCTGACTTGGGGAAAATGCAAATGTTGCGTTTGCATCTGCTTTACGTGCTGACAAGAGCAATGGGCTTATTCTAATATTGCTCTTGGCCCCCAGGAACGCTAGAGTTTTGGCGGAAATAATAAGGAATTTGCTTCTCTTTCACCATGTCTCGCTCTTTTTCCAGAGCGGCCCATCTACCTGCAGTTGGGTGGATGTGCTGCAGTTCCCATTGTTTTCCTAAAAGGCCTGATTTCGAAAGAGAACCGCACTGATGGTCAAATTCCTCCTGTCTTTGTTTTGATGTTCTGCATCAGAAATAATAGAATAGCAGCTGTGTTTTGTAGGTACTTTAGAGTCTGAACAAGATGAAAAATGGTTTAATTTTCTGAAAATTGCTATAGGATCAGGTGATTTGAAAATTTTCCATCTCAACTTTTAGCACAGGGGAAAATTTGTTTTCCCAGTTACTGAAAGCTTTTGCAGAAAGTACTTGCTTGCTTAAACTCATGTTGACTTCTTTTTTTTTTTTTTCATTGACTTTCCAGCTCTAATGTCTGGTTGAATTTTTTACATGTTAGACGGTTGGACTCTGTGATCTTAAAGGTCTTTTCCAACCTAAGCGATTCTATAATTCACATTTTTTAAGACAAAAAGGCAATGTTTTCTGTGGCGAAAGCATATTTATTCACCAGTGTTATAGTGGGCCTTTCAACGAAGGTCTGAAAGGCTTTAGTTAAGTGTTAAAGCAGTGAATATTTCTCCTGTTTCTTGCGATTGGCTCTTGGCAAAAGCCCGGGTTAAATGCAGGTTCCACTTTAACAGAATCATCAGACAGAAGGCTAAAAATCCCAAACATTCATTTGTTTCCTGGGAAAAAAACCAAAATTATTTGGAAATGAAGCAGAAACAGTTTACCTGCAGGGAAGGGGATCTAGCAGCATGTGCCGAAGGGAAGAGGAACTGCAAAGAGGCAAACGTGTGTCTGTGTGTGGGTACGTCTCCTTCCTCCCCTCTCATTCAGCTGAAATAGCTGAAAGCGATAGGATTACATAAAAATGCTAATGAAGAAACCAACTGGATAAATTGTAACATTAAATACGACATAGCTTGCATTAAATCAAACTTCAGGAAACAAACTCTTACAAAGAAAAGTATTTTGCGTCCGTGCGTGCCATTCTGCCTTGGTCGAAACTGCAGGAAAGCTGGGGTGGGAGCGGTGGGAGCGGGGGGATGGCCCAGAGCAAAGGCCACGAAGAAACACCCGGCGCGACCCCCCGAGCAGCAGGAGTGGGGTCCGGGCCCCATTAACGCTGCTCCGGGGGAAGGCGAGGGGACGGCAACGGGAAAAGCAGGGGTTTGGGTGGGAGAGACCAGCTCCGACCGCGGGGCTCGGTGCCGTGGCCGTTTGCCAGGCAGGCGGCACGGCCGTCCCGGGAAGAGGCTTTGCGCTTGGAGCGGAGTCTTGCACGGGAAGCAGATTAAGCCTAAAGGGAAGTTTTTGATGCTGGCAGCGGAAGGGAACGTTCCCGCAGAGCTCTTTACAATTCAGCGTGTCTCTGAGCGACGACGCTCATCCTCACCTGCTCCCGGCGGGATGAAGCTGCCGGCAGCCTGTCCGCCCTCCCCGGCACCGCGGGGCTGGATGCGGAGCTACCCCAGCGCTGCCCCTGCGGTTAGTTCACATTTGAGACGTAACGTTAATTCTAGTGACGCACTCTGCCCTGAAATTCAAAAGATTTCAAATCACGTTTAGTCTAACCTCTTAAAACGGGCATCTGGTTTCTCGCTTTGCCCTCGCTTGCCTTGGAATACGTGATTCACAGTTAGGAGATGAAGCAATGCCGTGGGTGAAGCTGTACACGTAGGAAGACTTTTGGGCAGAACCTTTGGTTCCCCCAGCACTGTAGCTGGGGAAAAAGGCAGTAGCTGGGCAGTGCTGAGGATCTGCACTCGGGAATTAGACACGCGTGGTCTTTTTGTTCCTGGGTCACCTCGCTGTTCTGGCTGACTCCCCTTTGGCTGTACGTCTCAGGCGGTTACTGTCATGCGTATGAGGTGGCTTGATGAAATTTCAGTGAAGCGCCTTTGTTAGTAAGCAACTTTCCCTTAAAAACGATAGCAACAAAAATCTCTTTTGACTCTTCATCAGCTGTGGGGCAGACGGGTCACAGGTACGTCTCTTGGCCAGCGGAGGCAGAGGTGCTTGGAGGTGGTCGGTGGCAATGAGTGCACTGGACCTGGTCTCCCGAAACCAGACTGCGATCCCAGTCGATCCACCCGGGCACGGGCAGGCGTGGGCACGCCAGGATCTCCAGGTGTGGAACTCGACTGCCCCGGGCCAGAGGCCGTCGGTGTCCCCAGGGAGCACAGAGCCAGGCTGGGTTTTGGCCGCTTACGGGGCGGGATCTGTCATCGGGCACGGCAGCCCCCTCTCATCGCATCACCGGGGGGTCTGGAAATACTCTGGCAACGGTGTGAGCTCAGCGAGCAAGTTGTCTGACTGTGGTACAGAAAGAACCTTTTTTTTAGGTTGACATCTGAATCATGTCTCTTTTTATAGCCAGGCGGTTGGGTTGCTGTGGTTGCAGCTCCCAGCCCAAGCCCAGCGCCTGCTTGGGTTAACGACCATCGTCACGCGGGGCACAAGAGAACATATTTTGCTCGTTTCCCAGAAAAACGAGCCTCTCTCTGGGGATGCTCTCTCTGCGCTGGCTCTGCTTTCCCAACGGGATCCTGTGAGCGGTCCTGGCTGCCGGCTGGAGATGGGCTCCTACTCGCAGGGCTGCACCAGCCAAGGCGCGTGCCGGGCTTGATCCTGCGCCGGCGCTGTGCCGTAGCCGCGCCGGGGGCTGCACCCGCAGGCGCCCGAGAAAAGGCGGCGAGGACGACGTGTCGCACAGTGGTGTCTTCCAGGGCTCTACGCCCCATGGCTTGCAACAGCCTTTGGAGTTCAGGAGAATCGGAGCGGGGCTTCGACGGGGTCTGGAAGGCTCTGCCGCCCCGTGGGCTGGGGTCTCCGTGGCTTGGGGCTGCGTGGCAAACCCACGCCTGGCTCTCCCCCAGGGTCTGTCGCTGCCGGCCAAGAACCCAGTTTCCGTGTTTCCATGGGGGATCAACCATTCCTCACCCCCTGTGCTCTGGAAAGGCTTTGGCAGGGGACCGCAACGTGCTGGGCTCCTGTTTGCACTTAGTGACAATTAACGAGCTGGCTGATTTCCCTTTACCTTGATAATGGACGACAAATCACAGCTTGGTTTGCTCGTTAATTGCTAAGTTTGTTTGTTTGGTTTTCATTCGTGCACATTAAGACATCTTTGGCTGCTAGCTCCCTTTACCGGTGATGGGCTGGATTCACCGGAGGACAACCCCATCGCTGACCCTGATGGAAAGGGCGCGATTTAAAAGCCAGCCGAATATGTCTAGATGCGTAAGGAATAATCAGTATAAAAAAAAATTTACTTCATTTGGACTTGGTTTGCATACGCGAAAATTGCTGTACGTGTAACATTAAGGCCTTTTAGAAAAATTGCTGCTACCTCATACTTCCTTCCTTGTGTTGACTTCTAAAGCAGTGGTCATACATGAGAAAATTTAACTGGAGGGTTGTTTTTTTTTTAAAAAAAAAAGCAACACATAAAACAGGGAAAAAATTATGATTACATAGCTTGAGCTGTTGGAAGGACCGTTATGACTGGACCCCTTTGCTCGTACAAGCTGTCGTGGCTCTGTGGGAATCCCCATGAGGAGAGTCCCACCCGACGCAGATTCGGGGCACCGTGCTCCAGTGTGTAGCTCTTGCCCCGGTGTCAACACACGTTTTAGACTGAAATGTTTAATCGGCAGAAGTATTAATTTAGACGTTAGGGAATTTTCCAGTCAATGCCTTTCTTTTTATAAAGCAGCTATTTAACTTCTGATGTTAAAAAGATGTCTGGGTGGAAGTAGTCCACGGTGGGAGGCATTTCAGTGTGGTGTTTCCAGTTTGCCGCATGCGGTGCAATGGGGCGAATGCCAAAGTGCGTGCGGGTACTGGTATTCTAACGGGAACAGCGCCGTGCACACAGCCTTGCGAAGCAGGGATCGGCCCTGCTGATGAGGGCAGAGACCGAGAACTCACAAGGTAACCAACGTGTGAGATGAGAAAATGGAGCGTAAAACCGCACGAACACACGGACCGCGAAGCCTGCAGTGACTGGGGGGGAAATGCGTTATCTTCTTGAAAATTCAATGCGATAATTCTGAAAAATGCCTTTAAATCTGTCTGTTCAGTGCATGCCGTGGGTTTTGGGTGGTGGTTTTGCACAAGTGGTTTAGATATTTCTTCATGCAAGGTTTCAGCTGAGAAAAAGTTTCATAATTTATTCTGTCCCAATTAGTTTAGGTATAGCAGAAGCACTGAGTAGTACCTGCCTGGAGTAATAAAGGCTGAGTAAAGGTAGCCCACGGCTCCGTGATCGTTCCCAGGAGGTTTGAGCCGTATCTTGCTGTGTCTTGCAGGTACTGAGCCCGGCTTTGCGAGGTCTCCCCGGAGCTGCCGAACCCCGTCCGGTGCTGGGCGCAGCCGTGCGAAGCAGCCGCAGAGCCGCTTCCACCAGCCGGCCGAAAAGTATCCCGCTTCCCGCATCCCGCAGCCGTGTTCGGGGCGCCTGGAGCACCTCGGGGTGAGCGGGGCCGTGCGTGGGAGCGTGCATGGTGGTGGCACGTAAGCGGCACGCTTCCCATCGCCGCACGGGCGGCGGTGGCCGGGAGCCCACGCAGCCGCCGCGTCTTCTTCTCGAAGGTGGTTTGGTAACGCTGTCGTAAAAAGGAGAGCCAGGAACAAGCCGTCAGGGAGCTTTTCTGCTTATATAAAACAGGTATTGCTTTATTGCTTAAAAGCCGTCTGCAATAAGTGGGCGTACCTGAGCCTTGCGGGAGGATGACCTTCGCGCTGAGGGGTAGGGCGGTCTGGGCTGGATGCTGGCTGCATTCCGGCCAGGTTCTGCTGGGAATTTGAGAGGTCTCCATCGCTGAGGACGCGGCTGGTGGGCCGTGTGCCCCGGCCATGGACCCACAGAGGCTGGAGGTGGGCAGGGGACGGGCAGGGTCTGTGGTGCCTCTAGGCCACTTCTCCGAGGGCGGCGTGTTTGCTGGCAGGAGTCAGCAGTGATCCCTTCGGTTAAGGAGAGTCCATTTTGATAGAAGAACAGATAGTTTGGAATTTGAATGCCTTACCCAGGTGAAGGAATTTAAGGTAAATCCTTACTATTGCCTGTTGGGCAAGCCTAACACCAGTCATTTTCTGTTCAGAAGAAAGTAAATAATTGGGGGTTTTTCACACCCTGGCATGGAGGAGTTGCCGCGAGCGCTCCGAAGGAGAAGACCCGAATTCAAAATGATTCCAACAAGTTGGCGAGTTGGCTCAAAATCAACAACCTGAAATTAAATAAAGGGCAAATTGCTAACTTTGGGAAGGAGAAGGTAAACGCATTGCTGCAAATGGGGAATAATTAGCGAGGCAGAAAAGTTTGTATAAATGTAGCTGGTCTTCATTTTTGGAGCAAAAGCTCAGTGCCCTGGTTAATCGTTTGGCCCCAGAGATGCATT
>JANZLQ010000037.1:23782617-23797531 GCA_026212715.1 Elanus axillaris | reverse complement strand
GGGCTCGGCCGGTTGCTCCGAGCCCCAGGGCCATGCTGGGGGTCAGCAGCGTGGTCCTGCTTCGTGGGGCTCTGCCCCACCTCTGGTATGGGATTTCTAACAGCGTGAGTCACTTGCTGTCTTTAGGCTTGGGCTGGTCCTTGCTGTCTGCACCCAGGCACGCGGCTTTGCTGTCCCAGGCGTGGGAGTAGGAAAATGTGAACCCACGTAGTGGTTAACGTGCGGTTCGTAAGCGTCTCGAGTAGCCATGAGAGAGAGGAGGAACGTTCTGTTGCACTGTAGATACTATAAATAAATCTATTTCCGAGTACTTTAAGGTTGTGAATGGGACACCATGGAAAAGCTTCTGGTGTGCAGAGGCTGCAGCGGACTACCAGTAATATTAGTTTGTTAGTAACTAGTGACAACCAGAAGTTTAATTGCTAAGTACAGATGATAAAACAATAGCAGTTTTAGCAAATACTAATGCTCCCCTGCGGATGGATCTAGATGAGAGGTGCATGGAAAGAATTTGCTGGCCGCGGCTTGGCTTGTGGAGACCCTCTCCCAACCTGGCCATGCAAGAGACGGCCTTTAATTTCCTGGCAGTGCCTTTCACTAGTACCAGCTCACACGTCAGCTGCGCAGCAATAAAGCCATTGTGCCTTTCAATATAAAGTCCAGCTTTCGTATAGCAAATGCACTCCTCCTTCCAGATCAGGGGCTTCTCCTTGCGAAGGTTTTCCTGCACCAGCCTGCCCAGGCTCATGCAAAAGACTGAGCCGGGTGCCTGTGGGCACCAGTGGGAGCTGCAGCCCACCTGCACTGAAATTCATCTTTCATCTTGAGAACATCTGTTAGGAAACCTTGTGAGAAGTTTCCCTCTGTAGAAACACATAGTTACCATTGCCCCCCCCGACCAGCCTTACATGTGATGGCAAGGGGAGCGTTGCTTTTGGTAAATACATTACCAAAACCTGGGCTGGCTGTGGGCTAGAAGGACTGGTGCTATGAACTTGGAAGCCTTCTAGAGGCCCGATAAATAACCTGCGCCTTGGTCCCAGCAAGCAAAATACATTTCTTTTGAGCAGAGAAGAATAAAGCAGCAATAAAGCTTGCAGAAATGAAAGCTGTTATGAAAATAAATTGACCGGAATTGCAGTGAAGGAATAGTAAAGAAGGAGGAGAAATTGGGAGCTTTTGCTATCAAGTCCTCTGAAGCATGCGGTATGCTGTGGGAGGGAGGAGAGTCAGGTACAAAGTGATGCTGGTAAATTAAGCCATAGGTTAAAGCAGGAGGAATGGCTCGGTGTGTAAGTTCTGACCTCAGGGGCTTTTAATCCTTCAGCTCAGTTTAGCGTGTGTAACAAGGAAAGCAAATGAATGAGTATTTCAGGCGAAAGTGCTGCCAGGTGGGAGTAAGGGTAAGGGATCAGCTCTGCCTTCAGTGCTTGGAGCAGAGCTCGCCTTTCATCTTTTTTTAAGAAGCAAAACAAAACTACCTTTTATGTCGCCATCCCACGAGCATCTTTTAGTTCTTCTGGCTATTTGTTGCAGGTTAAAGCTCCGTTTTAATGATCTGTTCCCTAGAGTTACTTCTCCCTGGCAGGGGTAGTGCTGTGTGATCCTCTCTGGTTTCTCTCGCATATTACCACCGCGATGCTGTAAGTCGGAAGGTAGAGGCTGGCTCTCCTCTGGTGGCAGGAGAACGTGTGTGCAGGCTTGGGAGTGCTGGGGATGAGGTCCTCTGGTTTTGGGTGGAAATCCGCAAGCCTGGCCAGCGAGTCTGCGAACGCCTGATCCTCTCCTTGCCTGTCTCTGCTGGCTTGCGAGGGCACCAGGACGAACAGTGGGCAATGACTTTGTGCCGTGTGAGGTCTGCGCTATGCAGCACCTCGAGTTTCATGTACAGAAATCGATTATTATTAAACAAGTGGGACTGAAACACACAGGAGAAGCAAAACCCCTAGGTAAGAAATCTGTTTAATCCACACTTTTCCTGGTCAGCTTGAGAGCACTATGTATGCTGCCAAGTGAATGGGATGCGTCTTCTCCACCTGCTTCAAATTCCCTCTCTCTGTTCCCGGTCTCTCCTCCCTCTCGCAGGGACTGCAAGCCAGAACGTTCCTCGGTCACAAACGGCACCTTGCCCTTTTCCTGCCTGGATCTCCTCTCCGTTAGCGTGAAAGAGCAATCTGGTCTTGCTGGAGCTGCCTGTGTCAGAACCCTTGGACGAAAAGCCTGGCTCCCACAGGACTGGTCCGGAGCCAGTGTCCGGCCTCCCTGCGAGAGCCACAGGGTCTCCTGTGCTTAGGCTGGTCCTTGCTCTGCAGCCCTCAAGTGCTAACGAGTACTGACGATACAGAGGGCAGGGGTTTAATGGCATTACCATTTCAGAGGCAGCTGAAGTAGGTGGCTGGCAAACAAAAGTTCGAGTAGAAGCTCTGTCATGTTTAATATCAATTAAAATTAAATTTCACTGAGGAAGTACAGAAAAACATTCATTTATCATTCGAGGCGTCGCCTTAGTTTGTTTCAATTCAAACTGTTTTGCCCTTTAAAGAGAGAGAAAGTCTATGAATATCAAATTCATGCCCCTGTGGATATACGACCACCTAATCTTTTTGCATTCTTGCCTCTGTTGTACGTGCTGGGATAGGAGCTGGAGACCTTCTCCCAGCAGGATGCCGCTGGGCCGGGGAGCGAGTGCTTAGGGCAGGCGGGTGCTCTGCCGCTTCTGCAGATGGGGGGGGGGGCAAGTTTAGGGTCACACAGAGCAGAAGCTGGACTGTCCTGGTGGAAATCCTTTTCTTTATTTGTAGCGGAGCCCCTCAACGTAGAGTAGGGAGGGAGAGCTCGGCTGTGACGCAAAACATGTAAAGCTGCATTTCATCCTATGGTCTGCAATCAACAATTCTTCCTTTTGTCTTTGAGTTGCGAGCTGCTTTTTCGCTTTGGACGTGCTCGCCCTGAATCTCCGGGGTGCCCAGATGCTGAGGGTGCAGCCGCTGCCGTCAGAGCCGCGGGGTCCGGGCTGTCGGTGACGTGACGCTGCCGTGCCCGACGGCTGAGGGAGAGGGGCTGCCCTTCAGCGGGGACGTGGGGGACCTGAGGAGATGGTCTCACATTAAGACACCCCAGGTACCGAAGAGTTTCCGCTTTTAGCGCTGTGTCTAACCATACCCGTGCACTGGGTATCGCGCAAAACATCTACAACTGTGTTTCTTGTTACGCAGCTCGTCGGGCACTAATTGAGCCTGTAAGGAACTGCTAGCTATTTCCTAATTCCCTCTTAATCACATTTTTATGGCTGCGGGCAAAGCTACGTTTAAAATGTTGAACAAATGGCTGTGTCCTGTGTCAGATTAGAGGAAAATAAAAAAAAGTGCCCTAGGTGCTGGAGTAGCCGGGAGGTTTCGGGGGAGCAGACACCCTCCTGCGATGACTTTGCACGCTGTTGCAGCCCTGGACCGAGGCCCATCCGTGCTGCTGGGGGATGCCCAAAGCCGGAGCGCTGCCCGGCCGCATCCTGCCCGTCTCGGGGACGCGGTGCTCCGACACGGTGCTGCGAGCCCCGGCTGGTGGATCGAGGCCGAGCAGGGCTGGGGGTGTCTCGCCAGCCCCCGCCAAGCCGGGCTCTTTGCAGCGCTGCTGCCGGACGGTGCCAAGCCTGCTCCAAGGAAAAACCAGCGTCGAGTCACTCATGGGATGTTGTTCCTCCTCTGCTGAAGGCACAGGAGGACAGTTCTGGAGCGGCCCCCCTTCAGCTGGTGTTTTTATCTCCTCTTAATCTCAGCTCTCTTCTCTCACACCAGCACTCTAAATTCCTTCGGATTTTCATTTTAAAATAGCCTTGCTTGGCTTTTCCTTATCAAGAGAGAGTCTTTTCTTGATTTATCGCTTGTGACACTACCAATTGGGTAGTCTGATAATCAGATTTAACTAGTTGGTGTGCTGCTGATTAGAAGTAGGGTCCAAACTTGCCTTTGGCTATTCTTGATCCTGGTGTCATTAGTTTTTTCTTTAATCAAAAACCACGCAGCAGTAGAATAATGTTTTCCCTTTCAGCAAAGAGAAACAAGCTGCAAGATCAGGAGCCAGGTAATGAGGGAGGGCGCTGCCAGTGTACAGAAGATTGCAGTCGCGGCATGTTTTGCATCAAGCTACAGCGAACGCAGTGGGAAACCAGACAGTTAAAACTGTCTTGCTGGCAAGAAAACGACCCCAAATAGGGACTTTGCAACAGAAGTTTAAGGTAGGAAATAAAGTGTCCGCGTTTGTGTATGCCCTGAGCAGGGGCTACCTGCTGCCTTGGCCTGGGCTCAGAGCTCAGATGGGCTCAGCCCAAGCTCCAAAGACCCGCTTCTCGGGAACACATATCCCTGCGGCAATGCTACGGAGAGGGATTTGCAGTTTGCAAATCCGCTGGGACGCGGGTGGGTTTGGGAGCCAGCGGGAAAGCTGGACACGGCTCTCCCGGGGCAGAGAGGAGCGTGGCGAGTCCCGGGAGGCACGCGGGTGGCAGGGTGGGTTTTACCCCAGTTGCGTTGTTCTGCTCTCCCGACCCCAGCCCGCCCTGGGGGGGCAGAGACCAGCACCCCTCATTCCGCTGCCCAGCAATCCCACGGGAAGCCAGGTCGGTGGGACGTGGCTGCTGCTGCTCCCGGGTGGCTGCGGCAGCAGAGGTGAGGCTGGGAGCAGATGAGGGTGTGTGATGCCCTACTACTTTATGGCTATATTTTTGGAAATGGCTAATTTTGCTGTCTGGTTTCCCTGTATTTTTTAGCTTTGCTGCATGGCTCCTATTGCCAAAATCACGCAGACCTCAACCAGAGCTGCAGCTGTAAAAATAAACAAATCCTCCCGTGACAGCCCAGGGCAGCCGTTTCGGCAGGAGCTGGCTGACCGCTGGTGTAAAGCGGCACTCGGGGACAGCGAGGCCAAGTCAAATTCGGGTTTCCAGCTCTGTTGGTTGAAGTGGGAAGAGCGTTTGGCTGGTGTGTACGTAGGAGAGTTGGCGTTGATACCGCTCGCCTTGCCAGCCTTGGTGTGACAGTGGAGGCTGGCTCCTGTCCTGGCTGGCCACGGGGTCCCTGAGCTGCTGCAGTGCAGAGCAGCCCCTGTTGTGCTGTAAGGACAGACCGTAAATAGACTTTTGGTTCTGCTCCTTCGTGAGCACATGCCACCCTGCAGCAGAAGGACCACACTGACTGGCCTGGGCTTGGTGGAGGAGGCTGGCGGCACAGAACTGGAGCACGTCTCCTGGTAGCCTGCCCCTGGGTGCAGCAAGCCTGTTGCTGTTAAAAGGAAAGTCTTTACCGATGGTGTCAGGACTCCACTTTTGTCCGCCAGACCGGCGTTTTTTGACAACATAGAACAGGTCTGAGAGGAAGGAGAGCAAGTGGTCCGCCCTCCTTGAGGTCCAAGGGAGAGCAGAGGAAAAGTCACCCTGCTGCAATGAGACGAGCAGGGCGTGTGAGATGGGAATGCCAGACGTCTGACCTGGTCATCTCGGGGGGTTGCTCTGGCGTCTGGAAAGCCCTTTGCTTCCCCACAAGGAATGGCTGATGTTTCTTCCCCTTTCCCGCCCGGAGGTTCTACAGTGCTCTCGCGTTATACGCTCAGTGCAGCAGCGAGGTAGCACGGTTTAAAGAGCGGGGCTCAGAAGCCCAGCCTTTCCGTGAAAGGAGCTGGGCTATGCTGGGCTTTGTCTGAATAAGGCACTGCATGAAGTGCTCGTGCGAGGCGGCCAAAGCTGAAGTGCAGAAAGCAATGCCTGTTACCACTCATAAATAAGAAAAGATGCTGCTCTTTGGATGATGTCATGGCAAAGATGTGCAGAGGGATTTTTGCAGCGTTGATCGATACTGCTGGGCTGTGGCGTGTCCAGGAGGCTCCTAATGCCTGCAAATAAAATCCTTTCAAGCTCTGGAAGGGGGGGTCAGTCTCTTAACACAGTGCAGAATATAGATGTCTATTTCTAGCACTGGGAGCTTTGCATGTGAAAGGTTTCAGCTGCTCTTCCCTGTCCTGTTCTTGTTCTGATCTGTTGTGGTACTCCTCTGTCTGGCAGTGGCTGTCGAAAAGCTAAATACTGGGGTGGATCCCAGAATGGCAATTTTAGAGCCGAGGTCGACAGCCAAGCGGTGTTCCTGTGCCACTGGCAGGGCTTGGGGAGTGGGGTGGGTGTCCCTGTAGGTAGTGCAAGCCCTAAAGTAGCAGTGGGGTTACTCTAATCCAGGAGAAAAGATGTCAAGCTTGTGAGCACCTAATATCCCAGCTTAGTATGCTGACAGCTGCTAAAAACCAGCGCTAAAGAGACTGGCAAATATAGTAACATGAAAAGATAGTTTCCCATCTCCCTCTCCTCTGGGTGAATGCTTCTTCTATAGCATTGCGTGTTGCAACGTGCAACTGGAAAAATACTGTCTGCTCAGGTAAAGTACATATAAAACCCGTGGCCCAGTTCTGTAAAGCCAGAGTGAGCTCTCAACCCTTCAAGTCTTTGTTAAACATGAAAAAGACTTTATATTCTCTGAAAGATCAGACTGTCAGGAGCGGATTGCTGTTTGATTGTGCTCTGGTCCAAGTTACTTTTCTCTTTCCTCCTGGGCTTTAGCAGGGTAATACCTATGTTCGGTTTTCTGCAGTATCCGTGCCTCGCGTCGAGCTCTCCAGGGGCCCTGACCGCCAGCTGCAGCCCCCGGGACAAATATTGCCATGAAAAGCAGTGGGTGGCTTGACGGGTGCCGAGCCCGTCCGGCTCCTCGCCCCTTATCGACTGCTGCGGGCTCCGAGCCTGCATCTAGCAGAGTCGTTCCTATGCGGCTTAAGTTGCTGTTGCCACTCGTGTTTTAAACCTGAGCACCTCCTGCTGCGCTGCGAAGGTGAGGGCTCTGTGGCAAGAGACGGAGTTTTCAGGACTTCAGTATAGCTCATGATTTTCAGTCTGATTTACAGCTTGGGAAGATGGGTTTTGGAGCAGAAAGGGAAACTTGGTGGTTATGGCTAGACCTTCATATCAGTTTTGTTCTAATTTTTTTGCCCTTGGTAAATGACAGCATGACAGGTATTTTCTCCTGCATCTGCCATTTCATCCATCCGTCTAAATGTGGTGTATGTCCTTGCAGCCTGCCCACGGTCCCGTAACCGAAACGATAACGGCCGATTTGCCCCGAATCCCCCGCGCACTGAGGACGGCCAGCGCAGCTGAGCAGAGCGGCGGCAGGTACGTGGGGGGAGAAGGCGCGGAGCTCGGTGCACCGCAGGAAGGCACGGATGGTTTTGGCAGGGGGGTGGCTGCTCCGGCGGTGTTGGGGCCACTAGCTCCTGCCGTGGGAGCAGCAGGTCCGTGTCCGCAGCTGCCCTTGGCCGTGCCGACGGCTATTCCCTGTGCCTTGGCAGTGGGCTAGCGTGGGAGCTGGGCAGGTGCTCCGAGAGCGGCTTTTGTGCTAAAATTGATGATAATGGGAGAATTAACTCTTGCCAGTGTTCCTGTGGCAGTGCCTCTGGAGGCTGAGCAGGTGCCGTGCGGCGGCAGGTGGAGCAGGGGACGGGTCAGGATCCGGCCGGGCTGGGCAGGGATCTCGCCGTGGTCCCAGGGCCGGAGATGCACCACGGCTCCGCGGGAGCTGGGCTTCCTGGGGTGCTGCGGGGGTTGTAAGGCAAGTGGGCAAAGTCTCCGTGGGCAGCACCTGATGGAGGGTTATTTCTGATGGGGACACCATGGATGTGTCTGGTGCTACCCCCTCCGGCTTTGAAGAGTGTCTGAAACCCGCTGGCGCTGATATCTTTCCCCTTGGCTGTCGCTGGCGGTGGGAAGCTGCTTCAGAATCGGCAGCCAGAGACGCGTCTGCAGAGCATGGAAAATGGGACTTGGGCTCCAGAGCGTGTCCCTGCAGGTAATTCCCGGGGCTGCCACCCCGGTGTGATGACCGGTTCTGGCTGATGAGAGCCGTGGACTTCTGGGCTGCTCCTGGGCTGCCCGTTCGGGGGCTTTGCATGGCTTTAATTTTGCAGCGTTGCCTGGAGAGCTGAACCCGGCCCGGGCTGCTGAGCAGAAGATGCTGCCTGACAGGGCCAAGCTGGATTCTGCCCCAGGGAGGTCCCAGGTACCTTCCTCCCCTCCAGCCCTGTCAATACAAGGTCTGTTTCCACTAGTGGATACCAAATAACACTGAGACAAAGTATTATCTCTTTTTTTTTTTTCTTTTCTTTTTTTTTTCTCCTGCAAGACCTTGGTTATTGAAAGCAAAATAAACCATGTGTCTTGGACAAATATTATGACATTTCATTATTCACAATAAGCATGATAAGTGAGCTGTTTTAGGGACCATGGTACATGATTTATTTAGCTTGGATGTGGATATAAATCCAATCTTTGGAGGAAGCATTATAACTGTGTAGGAATGCGGATACTCTCATGTCCACTGGAGCATAGCCAGGACCCAATTTGTGTTGTTTTAATGTAAACGGGGCACCCAAGACCACTTGTAACATGTTATAGGAACCGGGTGATTTCACCAGTGTCTGAGGAGAGCTGGAAAGTGGGAGGCACATGTCCGATCTTTAAATGGAGAAGGGAACTTCCATCTGAGAGAAACATTTCTTCGGTGCATAACATTATTGATTACTATGCTCAGGATAAAAGGGAGAAATAGAAGAAATGCTCTTTGTTTTGTTCCATTGCCTTTATCTTACAGGCAGCGTTTTGGGATTTCAGCTTGGATTGTCCACATCCCTGGAACAAAACCGGCAGCGCTGTGTGTGTGTCTCATGTTTGGAGGGGAGGCTGCAGCTGGAGCCTCATCCCCCCTGGTGTGTGGGCAGTGCAGATCGGGGCACTTTCCCCTTGTGCCACTGGTTTTCCATAAGATGTTGGCCAGGCACAGCTCTCCAGGGAGCCCTCTCCTGCTCAGCCTCCTGCCTCCGTGCGATGGGGCACAGGGCTTGGTGTACCCAGGCCTGATACAGTTGCTTCTTCTAGGACTTATTTTTGTGTCTAGCTTTTAAGTTTGCTTCAGAGCCCGGGGTGCTTTCCCAGGTCCGAGGTGGATACCTGCTCCGCGCAGCGAGCTGCGCTCTAGTTAAAAAAAAACCAAAAGAAACCAAAATAAAACCATTTCGGCGCGGGAGGGAGGCTGCAGGCGGGCCGGTTAGCTCAGCTGGTTAGAGCGTGGTGCTAATAACGCCAAGGTCGCGGGTTCGATCCCCGTACGGGCCACTGCTTTTACCCGCCGCGCCGTCGGGAGGACAGGACGGACGGACAGAGCTCGGAGCGGGGACGCGAAGGCGATCAGGGGCGGGAGCACCGCTGGAACTGGCTGGCCCCTTCCAGCCCAAACCCTTCTTCTATTCATCTGTGTTGCGGGCTTGAAGAGGAATTGGTTTTCCTTTGCCTGTAAGTATGCAAGAGCCAGATCCTGTGCGGTGCTGGCGTATCTTCCGCGTTAACGCTGCCTGCGGTCAGTAACCTCCGCTGGGGCTGGATTTGTTCTAATTTTTTAGAACGGGATCTCTGCTGGAGATCCGCGAGCCTGTTCCAGTTTTATGCTGGAGTTTTCCAAGAGTTAACGCTGGGCTATTTGTATTTTTATGGGTGTTGGCTGACGGGCTATTTATGACAGCAGAACTAAATGAATTATAATATTCATAGACTTCCCCTGACTATACAACACAAATCACAAATGGTTGCGACGGTGTGCCCTTGCTCAAACCACAGCACGGCGGTTCCTTAGATGTGGCTGGAGCATCTCTGTGCACGCGTTTAAGCCTTCCTGGAAGAGCTCTGCCGTGGCCTTCAGCGGCGCAAGAGCAAATCTGTGCTGGTTGCAGAGCGACGCAGCCCTCGGCGCGCACCTTGACAATTAAGGTGACCCATAATTAAGGTGACCCTTCATCCCTTGAGCGGTGATGGCAGCTGGGCTGTGGGGATGTATCGATGGAGACTTCTGGGCTATCACATCCAGACCTGGACCCGAGTGGCTTTCCAGGCATCATGAAGTGGCTTTATAGTTCGATTTCAAATCTGAAGGACGTTACGGGAAGCGGCATGAACCGACACAGTAGAAAACTGTCCGAGTGTGCGCTGGCACTGCAGCCCGCCCACCGCAGTGGCGTGGTCATGCTGAGCACAGCGGGGCAGGTAGTCACTGCCACCGAGACCCTGCCTGAGCGACGACGGGACCGACCTGACAGTGGATTCGAGGAGAAGGCTGGCAGCAGTGAAAGCGAAGGACGGTATAATTGTCTTTGTAGTGCTCAGGGCGGGTGTAAGCGGGACGGGAGCGCCCATTCGGTGGGTCCAAGCCCAAGGCAGAAGAGCCATTGCTTCGTGGGGATGTGCAAGAGGAGCTGTGACACCTGCCTGTGGCCAGGCTGCGGGGATGTGGAGACGTGGCCACCTCGTTCCCGAGTGCAGGTCTGGGGTGGAGGCAGAGCCTGGTGGCCCCGTCGGCACCAGGTGAGGAAGGAACAGCAGGGGGTGCGTGGGGGTCTGGAGGAGAAGCCGTGGTTGAGCCACAATGAGGTTGAGGCAAAAGATAGCCAAAAATAGAGGGTACAAGAAAATGAATTGGCAACGATATGATAGACGGAAGGGAAAAGTAGAAGAGGGTCTAACAAGATCCTGGCTATATCGGAATCAAAAGGGATTATATATATATGTGTGTGTGTAAATCCCTCACTGGAACTGGTATCCATATGTGGAAGAAAGCAACACTGCTTTTCTCCTTCCACACACTATTTCTGGTGCTCTGTAAAGTCATGCCCAAGACTCACTGGTATTTAATGAAGAAAATGCTCAGTCTTTAGGGAAAGCAGTGCCAGAGTCCAGAAAAACAGACACTTTAATAGCCATGTGATTGAATAAATGTTATTCTTTCCCTTGTTTTTATAATAAGAAAAAGCATTTGGTGAGAAAGTTTTATCACTTTGAAGACTGACATCTTCCAACATTTAAGCCCTACTACTCAGATATGAAGAGGGGAAAGGGGCAAGTTGCATGTCCCTGAAGAAAACAAGCAAAACATGCCGGAGCCTCCAAAGTGCCGTGATGCAGCTGGTGGAGAGCCTGCAAAGGCAGCTCGAACCTCTGAGCCAGGGCTCCCGCACCTTGGTTCGTCCGTCCTGCGGGGAGAGGGTGCCACGTGTCCTTGGGGAGAGGGGCAGGTGGGTGCCTGTTCTGGCCAAGGCCAACTGGCTGAGCTGGGCTTCAACATTCGTCTCGGCGGTGGAGGTGGGAGAGCCGAGAAGTCATGGGATGTGCATGGTCACATCCACGGCTGCCCTGCCCTTCCTGAAGAATTGTCAGCCGGAGTCGACGGCAAGATCAACCAGCTCTGTCCCTTGGTGACAAGAAGTAGCCCGAAGCCCTGCTGTTATTGTTGATTTGGAGCCCTTTCTTGGAAAAAGCCAAAATTATTCATCCTCGGTACACAGTGGTTATAAGCAGAAGGGTAACATTTTCCAACAGTTTTTTCCCAGACAAATATAAATACACATATGAGTATTTCGTGTGCTCATGTCTGTTTTGCCATGTTCTTCGTTGCAAATGCCCTTCCCCTACCTAAGCAGAGCAATCAAAAATCCCATTTTGACATTTTCAGCTCAATTTTTTGCCAACGATATTGTGCGAATGCTTTGAGGACTGATGCATGGATCAAAAAGGGATCACTTTGCATGTCTGTTATAAGCAGGGCAGGACATAATGGGCTTAAACGCACTAGGGAAGAGCTGGGCGTTAGGAGGAACGTGTCCAGCGGTGAGGATGGAGAGTGGTGACGGTCTCCCCATTGCGGATTTAGCTTGTGCGGCTGAGTGGCGGTGGAGGAGTGCGGCACGCTCGTACAGCTGCATCCGAGCCTTCTTGCCATGCGAAGTGAGGTGAAATGTGAAATTGTGCTTCGGAGGCTTTCTCGCTGTACGCTGATGTTGTTTTTCTTTGGCAACAGACACAGCTCCTGCTTTGGACAAGGGAGCAGCAGCGTCTGCTCCATCTGCGAAGGACGAGGGTGGCTGCTGAGCCGCATTGACCTGCGAGTACAAAGGCAAGGCTAACAGCACATGTCAAATCTCAGGTGGGTCTTACGTGGGCAGAAAATCCCTCCTTTTTGTAGTAAATACACTGGCAAGCGGAGGAGGAGCGGGAGATGTTGGTGTCCCTTAAGGAGATGGGTGAGGTTTTTAAAAGGGCAGTCGTAGCACAGCTGGGCTGCTCGGACGTGCGACGGTGAGTTCATATTCCCAAGGTTTGCTGCAGCTGGCGGACAGCTTGAGGAGAGCTCTGTGCCGGGGCTGCGTGGCGGCTGAGGGCGAATCTCCTTCGCTCCCTGAGCTTTCGTTCCATGTGCTCCCACCTCGCCCTCTCACTTCCTTTATTGTAACAAGGGTATTTGCTACTCACCTCGCCATTAGAGACGGTCTCAAACAACACCGGCAGCTTCAGGTTTCTGGTTTGCGAAGCCACATTACACGTTTTTCAGTTTGGCTCCAATCTCCAGTTCATAAAGTAGCTGGAGCTGAGGCAAAGCTCCCAGATTGCTCTGTGCTGCTTTGGAGTTAACTCTCAGCCATCCTTCTTTTACTGTTATTGCTTTTGAGGCTGTATTTTTTTTTTTTATCGTTTGGTAGTCTTTGTAAAATGAAACTAATAACAGTAACCCTCTGAGGCTTTGAGCCTAACACCTGCTGGAAGCAGGGCTGGAATCTGCTGCACTAGTTGCCGGTTTGCTCTCCAGCACTGCCTGCCTCCGGGTTGTCATTAGGAAGCAGAAACTTAGGATGGCAAAGTGTCTGCCCTGGGAAATGTGGGAGAGGAGGAGGGGAAAGCTGCTAACCTGGGCTGCCAGTGTGCTCGCAGCAGGAGAATGCTGAAGGAACTCCTCAGTCGGACCCCGCCGGGTTTCCTTTCCAAACCTAGGTGGCCACAAGTGTGGCTTTGTTCCTTTAGGAAGAATAATATTTTTGAATATGCAGAAGACCAAAGAGCTGGGTTGACGGACAAGCTCTTCAGGGTGGTTGTTGGATGGAGATGCTCAGAGATGAGCAGTGCCTGGTGGTGAGACCGTGCTTATTAGCGCTTAAAATGGCACAGCTACAGGTCTGGAGACAGAACAACTCGTGTAGCCTGAGGTGAAGCTTAAAAAGAGTTTGAACTGTCAAAAGCAGAAAAGGGCACTTGAAAACATAACACTCTGCTTTCCCAGTTACTTGTGTAACTAAATCAGCTAACCCATGTGTCATCTACAGTCCAATTCTCCTTTTATAGTAAAAACAAATATCGGAGGGACTCGGGGCCAAATGCTGCTTTTTTTGTCAATCTACATTGTTGGCATGGTTTCCAGAGCTGCGGAGCTATCAAATCTTGACCAGAGGCAGGAGAAGTGGTGATGGTTTGCACCTTTCGGAGCTGGGCTGCATCACTCCCACCTTCCAGGGAAGACCTTGGGCATCCTCAGCACCATCGATGCCCGGTGTTTGGCGCGTACTTCACCTTCCCTGTGACTGCTGCGTGGACACGGCTGCGGTTCTTCTTTAAAATGTCATGAATGAGCTACGACCTAGTACAAATGAACTGGTGCTGGCCACCGTGTTATATCCCTCCTAAAACTACCCATTGGGCACTTTCTACTTGGTGTAGAAAGTAGAGGGGGGTGGGAACAGATGTAAGCAGTCCTGACCTCATTTTGGACGGTTTAAATGCAGTGGTGGTTGGTGCAGGAGCTCTAGAAAATCTCTTTAAGTGTGTGCAGAGTAAGGACTGAGATTTAGACTTTCTCCTGTGGAGAACTCTTATGAAATAGTCTTTCTTTTTAAAAAGCTTCTGTGTAGACTCTTTGAAGTAGGTGAAAGGAATATTTTGTAAAGGTGACTGAAGAACAGAAGTGCTCCTAGGGGCTTTGAATAAAAAAAAAAAAAGATGTTGGTAATAGATACGTCAGCCTTAAATACTTTATCAAACTGGAATTATTTAACTAGTTTTGCTTTGGATCAATATGGTATGGGGGACTGTAGGAGCTAGTTGTGGGGGATTTTGATGCTGCCAAGATGTTTCAGACTTTGATTTGGAAATGATTTTCCACTCCAAAGTGCAGTATTTTGTAAGTTAGGTAACAAATAACACAAAGTGGAAAGCCTAAATGTTTGACTGGCATTTTTTTTTCTTCTGGAATCTAGAGGGCTCGTTTTGGTTCAGAAAGAAGCCAAACATTTGAATCTTTCATCACGTTTTTCAAAACGGACATGAGGACTCAAGGTCCTGACTGACTCCAGAGGTCGGGGGGGCTTCGCATCCTCTGTCTGTTTGTCCCATCCCTGAATCCCTGAGGAAGGCCGGGAGCGTTACCCAAACCTCAGCAGAGGACAGCTGCGGGGCAGCCAGCCCGGGTGCCTTTAGCAGTAGCATTAGCGAACACTGCAAAACTTCCAAACCAGGCAGCGTTTCAATATCGTTCTTTGAAGCCGATTTATGCTCTTAGTGGCTTTCTCCAGGAGAACGTCCCGGCATCCACGTTGCGCCGTAGGGAAGCGAATCGCTCCGGGGAGCGAAGGAAAAAAAAAAAAACAAACCTGTATATTTAATTTGGGGTAAGAAAGGCCCGTTCCCGGCCGCGCAGCTCCATCTAGCGAGGTCCCGCCCGGGCATCCTCCGCTTCGCCGGGGAAACCTGGATCTGGTGGATTTGCTTCCCAGGAGAAGGAGCCGGACTCGGCCGGGGCTCCCTCGCAGCGGGCGCGGGCAGGGCAGCGGGAAGCAGCTGGCCAGATGCTCCGGGAATTGGGGATGGGGATGGGAATGGGGAGAGTGGGAGGGGGATGGGGATGAGGAGAGGGAGAGCGGGCTGGGGACGGGGATAGGAATGGGGCTGGGAGAAGAGACTGTGATCATGTGTGTGTTTGAAGAGAATTAAATAGAACGGGGAGCAGGGAGCAAGGGC
>JANZLQ010000037.1:23764240-23782517 GCA_026212715.1 Elanus axillaris | reverse complement strand
ACGGGGCTGTGGATGGGGACAGGGCTGGGAACGGGGCTGGGGATGAGGAGAGGGAGAGGAGGCTGGGAGCAGCCCGTGCCTCTGTCCCTTCAGAAACGGGGCTGGGCGTGCAGGTGTGCAGCCGTAGAAGGGAAGCGAGCCATTCTCTGAAGGGCAATAACTTCAGTCTTTAATTGTACCTTCTGCAGCTGCGCTTGCGGGCATCATGGAGGCGAGTGCTACCGGTTGAGCTGCCCCGTTGAAGCAGAGGAGAGTTTCCGCCTGACTGGGGTGAGGACGCTCCTTTTGGAGACCCCAACACCCTGGAGACGCCGTTTGCAAATGTGCCTTTTTGGTCCCGCAGCCTCCAGGAGCAGGGTGTCACCAATGGTGTTTTACGGGTCCAAACCCGGAGCATCCCAGCGGAGCCCCGGGGAGCCTGGAGGCCCATTGCGAAGGCGACTTCCCCCGCTGGCATGGCATTGCCAGCCCAAGCACCCATGTGAGACGCTAATTTCTCAAGCCGATGACAGCTGTGTCTTTGAACAGCGATGGAGAAAGAGACTTGATGGGGTGAGACTTTGAGATGTAGGAAATTATCTTTTGAGAAAAGCGTGCAGCTGAAAATACCAGGGAGAGAACGATGCGGCTTCACCCCGGAGCGCAGGCAGGGAGGGCGGCTGTGTTGGGGGACAACCAGGAGGTTTATTCCAACAAAGCATTTGAGGAACATTTGTTAGTCTTTCATAGCTGGGGTTAAAAATGGAGAAAATACTATTCCCTTCATTTTTTAAAAGCTAGGTGGAGCCGCTGTAGCAACTGGGAACATGATTAATGTTGCCTCTCCTTTGTGGCATTTGAAGATGCGTTCTTTCCATGTTGTGTGCGTGTGAGTCACTCTCAAGGTGTTTTCACCAAGACCTCCTATTTTCATGGATTTTATTGCTTGGGAATATAAAATCCATTTGGGGTTAAATATGACAGGTTTGTTTTGTCTGAGGTGTGAGAAGAAAGTAGCTGTGTAAAGTGACAGCCGTAACTTCAAATATGTTGAAGGTGGTGTCTGTAAAATACCCGCTTTTGGGGAGGATTGTATTTTCATTTGAATGAAACTATTGCCCTGATTTTCTATCATGGACCCAAAAAACAATGAGTTTTTGAGGAAGGGATTGTTATATGGCAACCCGTTTCATGCAAAAAATTTGTCAAACACGCTTCATTTAAAATCCCACATCTAATGACAATGTTCCTACAGTGTTCCCCACCCTTCTTACGGAGTAGTGTTGCATTTCTCTTTGAGGGATGCTTCAACACAATACCAGCATCTGTGTCTGCATACTGGATAAAATCATTGACCTTAACTTTTAAACGCTTCAAATACTTCTACTTAATAAATAGTTTTGAATTTCCTCTGTAGGCAGAATTGGTGCGTTTACAGGGGTAGCGTTGATTTATTTTTTTATTTAATTAGTTCTAAAAGCATTTCAGACTTTGAGACTCAAGCAGTTAGTTTGTGCAGTGATGTAAATCGGTGGATCTCAGCCAAAGCCTGTATTGACTTGATCCTAATCCAGATTAATGCGTCTTGTCTCTTAAACAATTTCTTTGACCTATTTCACCAAAGTTTGGTGATCCAAGATATTTTTTCCTAGTTAATCAGAATGAAACTTAAATCAGACCTTCATTCCCAGTTATCTCTTGGTCTTTCTATGCTTGGGTTTTCCTTGCTTGGGCAGGGATGAGCTGAGGAAATCCTTCTGCAATGCTGTGAGCCCAGCTGGGAGCACAAAGCACCCCAAATGCCAAAGAATTCCCCCACAGCATTTTTAGCAATCTGAGCAAACATTTTACCACTCACACCGTTAATTCAGCGGCAGAAGATCATCTCTTCTTGCTGCTGCCCTGACTTTGGTGTGGGAGAGGAGAATTTGGTTCTTGCTCCTCCTGATAACGTCTGCAGTTCAGGATGGCAGCCAGCATACTGGGAGCCTCGGAATACTCTGTAGTAAGAGTTTATGAGCAGGAAAAAGAGATGGACTTTACACATCTATGCAGAGGGAACAGAAAATCTGAGAATGATTTTGTAAGGCTTTGTCACCAAGAGACGAATCTGAAGGGAACCAAACCTTATTAGTTCCACTGCTCCTGGAGATGCTTTTGCTTTCTTTCGTTTCCCCTCTGTCACAGAACAGGTCGCTTTCTCCTTATTTCCTTTGCTGGGATTCATTATCCCCTTGCTGGTGCTGCTGCTCTGAAGGAGAGAACAGGCTGATCTAAAGCTTCCATGCCCAGCCTGCCTGCCTCCAGAACGGATTTGATTTGTGATGGTTTATGCATGCTTTTTTCTGAGCAGGAATGAGGATCTAGTGAACTGTGGCAGCCCAGACTCCCCTGCTCCTCCTCTTCCCCCCCAGCAAGCCAGGTATGGGCAGCTCTCCGGGGATGGGATGATGCCGAAGCCCGGCTCTCCGGAGCAGCTGCCCCGGTCAGCCCTGCTGTGTCTGTCGTCAGCTCAGGCTATGGATGGGCCATAGGGTGCTGCTTGGCTCATAAGGGCTATAGGGTGCCGGTTTGCCCGTGCTGCTGTCTGCTGTGGGCTACTGGAAGGTGACACTGTGAAATTCTGGTTTTGCAGCAAGAGCAAAGGACAGAGCATCCTCTCTTGCGTGGCTGGGTTGCCCAAGGGCTGGGTGTCAGGACTTGCCAGGACGGGGGCACTGCACGAAGCTGCCCGTGCCCCCCCCCCGCCGTGGTCCCAGCAGCAGCCGTACCCCGGCATGGGGCTGCCGGAGCTGAGGACCAGGTCGGTGTCCATCCAGGCGGGGACAGAAGGTGCAATACTGGGAACTGGGAGAAGTCTGACAGCGTGATCCGCAGAAGGGTAAAACACCAAGAGTTTGCTGGGTGGGTGCTGTAGACATCACGTAAACTATTTCTTCTAAAAGCAAGAAGTTTTAGGGCTGGTGTTTCCCACCAGCGCAGGGGTGTGCTGTCGGCATCGGGCTCTGCCCCGTCACGCTGGAGCAAAGGATGCTGCGGCGCCGAGTCAGCTGGGAGGCAAAGCAGGACACAAGATATAGCAGTGACTTTATTCCAGATGATTAGGAGAGGGCTGATTCACAGCTGACTGTTTTCTGAGTGAGTTTGAGATCATTGAGGGGATTGCTCACCATCAAAATAACTTAGTTTGGCAACTGATCTTGATAAAAGAGCACTGAGCTGGACAAATCTGCCTGAACAAATTCCCCTGGAAGATAATTTTCTGATTCACTTCTCTTTCTCGTCTATCCAATATTTCAAAGCAGTGGATGAGACGAAAAAGCCGAGGAGGCAGGCAGCCCGGGACTTGCCTTTGTTCTCTGCTGCGGCTCTGTGCTGCTTTCCAGCCACCTGCCTTTTCCCTTCGTTTGCTCCCGCTCACCAGCCTGAAATGCTGCAGCCCCTGCGAGGTCCCTGCTGCTGCCAGGGTCAGCTTTCCGTGGCTCAGAAGGGAAGCATTACTGTGGGTTTTTTTGCCCAGAGTCCAGGGATTTTGGCCCAGCAGCTTCCCCAGCTCCACGTTGCCCTGTGACCACTGTTCCGTCTTTGTTCTTCCTCCGGTTGTTCTCATCCTCCCAGGTTTTGGTGCCACTGAGGGCTCCTGAAGCCAGAGCCTGATTCTGGATGAATACAGCCATGGACTGAGGATTTGGAGCAAACGGGTGGTTCCCGAGCCTCTGCACCCCAGGGTGCTGGGCTGAGCGCAGGTTACCCCCGGGCAGCACGGCTCCTCGGGCAGGATCCCTCCTCGCTGCAGAAGGGCTGGAAAAGATCTCATCATCCAGAGTGTTAAGTGCTGCGTCAGATACCGTAACACGTGCTGCTCGCAGCGATCCTGGGGACCTCTTCCTTGCCAACCAGTGGCAATTTGTCACCGCGCTTTGGGAGCGTTTCTAGACGTCGCCTCTGTTGAACCCCTCTGTCACACAGGCACGGCTGTGGCTCCCCATATACTTCTGAGGATGAAGCCGAAAATGCCTTTGTACGGCTTGCAGCCAGCAAATGCTGCTGTAGGACTGCTGCAGCAAAACACATGGTGCTCCGGTGCCTGGCTGGATTAAACACGTATTGAGTAAGGAGGGGATGTTAGTGTGCACAACTGTGCGATAGTGCGGCGGGCTGAGATATGAATCTAAGATTGCTTCAGAGATGTTTTTGAGGGGTGTAATATAAAATGAAAAATTCTTGAACTTCCAGCTTGTGTTACGTTGCCAATGCAAAAAAAAAAAAAGTAATTGCACAGCTGTGGTTTTTTTTTTTCAGCGAGCATAAGGACTCTGCAGAGGTCTGCGTCTGAGCACAGGCTGTGGTCAGCAGCGCGGCACTCCGGCATTTATCCCCGGACTGAACACACGTGCCAGGAGCCCACGGGGCTGGAGACGCTGGAGGGCTCGTGCTGTGCTGGTGGGCTCGCTGCCACCCCTCTGCGGGACAGGGACAGCCGTGTGCTGGCCTGCACAAAGGCAGCCTCTCAGCAAGGCAAGAGCCGTTTTTTCACTTTTGTTCTTTCCCAGCTGCCGCTCTTGCGGTGGGAGGTCAGTGGCTGCAACACAGGAACTGGTTCCAGTGCCGTGAAGCTTGGCGCATGCTGGTGTTGGTGGGGAGCAGGGCTGTGCCCACAGCTCTGTCCCCTTCCAGCAGGCTCTCTGTCACTGTTTGTTCTCATTTGGTTTTGCCAGTAGCAGCTGCAAGCGTTCACCGAGAGCAGGAGCAATCTTCCAGCCCGCGAGCCCTACGAGGGTAAGCAGCTCGGTGTCCTCAGGCAGTAGGCAGCTGACTTTCCTGGGGCCTTGCAGGACAGGGCAAAACTGCCCCTCTCTCCTCCTTTGGGCCACTCAGCAAGGCTTTCTCCAAAGGAAAAGACAAAGATGTCGTGCACGGGGACTGCAGGAGCCAGCGAGCTCCCCTGCCCCTGTACCCAGGCTGCGAGGGGTGATGGGTCCTTCCTCCTGCCGGGTCTGCTGAACTTGCTGATGTCCAGTCTCTGCAACTGGTGGTACCCGGGGGACTGGGCTCAGCTTCTTAGGAAAGAGCTACAGCCGAAATACAGGCGAGGGGAGCACCGGGCTGCTGGCGTGGTTTGGGCTCTCCTTTTGTGGGTGGTGATGGCAGTGGCTGTCCCCAGTGCCAGAAGAGGAGGCCCTGGGTGCTGAAGGGCGTCCAGGCAGGTTCCCCATGTCCTTACCACCCCGTGTCTCTTCTTGCCTTCTTCCCCCACCCCAGGCAGGTTTGTGGACTCTCTGGATATGGCAAGGCGCCGGGACATGGCCGTGGACCCCCCTCCTCTGTTTGCTGACTGAGAGATGCATCTGCCAGCGCTTCACACCTACAGGTTCCAGGTGAGCTCCGTGGCTGCTCTGCTGGAGCATCCATCGTGGCACAGGGTGCTCTGCAGGCTGCAGCGGGCAATGCCGCCAGTCTGGCATCCCTGGTCTGCCTGGAGAGCTGCCCCACGAGGGGCCGTGCCCGGGGTTTGGGCTACGCGCGGTCCAGCGGGGAGATGGTCCGAGTCTTCGTGGCCCAACCCTGCACCCGCCGCAGCCCGTGGCCCCGCGGACCCCCCCGTGGGACCAGAGTCTGGCAGCATCCTGGTATTCCAGCTGCAAATGCCAGAGCACGTGTTCAACTTAAAACCACTGGACTATTATATTCAGTTCTGTATTTTTGGATAAGTATCTGCTGCATGTACCTATTTTGACAGAGTTATTTTTACTCATTAAAACAACCATTTTTTGGTGTACCGTTATATTTATTGCTTCTTCCCTTCATGACTTAATGATAAGAAAAGATAACTCTGGTTCTGGCAGGAACCATTGTTTTTCTGCTTGAACTAATGATAGTGTTTTAATAGCTTCAGATAAAGGATTAGCACTTGGTTTTGGCAAAGAACTGCCTTTACTGCTTGAAATAGTCTGGAGTGTGCATTTTGAATGGGCAAGTTGCCATTAAAAATTATTTGTACCCACCCAAAAGAACAAAGCCCGACTATTTTTACTCCTGGGATAAAACAAAACCAGGCAGAAAAGCCTGTCCTAACTGGGGTTGGGGTGAACACAGCTAGTCTGGAGAGAACGCCTGGCCAGTCCTCCTGTTCCCACTCAGTGCTGCTTTACCACGGGCCGGAGCATCCTTGGGCTGGTATTTCAGCAGCCACCTGTGTGCGGAAGAGACTCTTCCAGCCGGGTACAGCCCTGCTCCTTCCAGCGCCTCTGCCAGATCTGAGCAAGGATGGGGCGTGTGGGTTACACGGCAGCCCTTAGCCCTCTGCACCCCGCGGTTCGAGCATCCTGCTCTTCTAGATCAAAGATGATCGGCAGAGCGAGGTTACTATGAGGCTGGTTTAAAGGTGTTTGCCAACGAGCAGTGCCGAGGGGTGTCCTGTGCATCTCCTGGCTCTGTGCCTGGTGAGTGACTGCCCTGCTCCATCCTCTTGGCTTCCAGGGCTTGTCCCAGCTGCTCCGGAGCCAGTCCTGCCCCGTGCGGCTAGTGCTGAGGAGCTGGCACGGTACGCTGGCCTGGGATCCTCATGGGATTGTCATGGGATGCTCCGGATATTGTCTCCACTGTGAGAGAAAACAAAACGCGTGTATTTCAAACATACTTTAAAAAGTGCATGACACCAGCTAACGTTTCCCTTGTCATCCTCTTTCTTTTTTTGAGATGCAAGGCGAGCAAAAAGCTTGGTTGTGTGAAGACAACAAGGCAGGATCTCTCCTCCGGGTCTCTTGGATGTTGCCTTTGCAATTGTTCTCCCAGGCGGACGGGACATACAAAATTGGGAGTTTAACATGGGATGATGAAACAATTTTCCTCTGCTTTCTGAAAGGAGAAAGCTACTGTACGTCTCTGACAAGTTTCTCAGAATGAAGAGGGAAGTGCGAGGGAAGAGACATAAATCATTGTACAGCGGTTTAAGAACTGAAGATGATGAGGCTGATTCAAAACCTATAAATCTCTGGAAAATTGTCAGCTGGAGTTAAATTGGGCCCCATCTTTGAGAAAAATAAGACCCATTTTAAAACTGAATTGGGTCAAAACTCCTACCGCCCTAAATTGAAAACCTGGTCATGTAGTAAAACCATTCAATGTGGCTCCTCAAGGAAACCCAGAGCATGAGGAAGCATCAAATAAAAGCACCTCAATAAAGCTAGAAATGCAGTTAGGCTTTCCCGGGGGTTTTGGACAGAGGCTGGTTGCTGTGCCGATGTCCCTTCAAACAGGTTGCACCGAGATGGAAAGATAAAGCCACAACGTCAATAGCGAGGTTTTAGTGCTGCTGATGGCTGGAGTAGCGTGTCGGGACGTGCCTGAAGGTCCATCATGTGAGTATGATGCCGAGGTCTTGATAAGGACTAATATGAACCAGTTTCCCACTGAAAGTGCTTCTCTTGCATCTGTAAATATTATTTTAGTTAATTGTCCATCTGTAGTCCGCTCAGTTTTTAGTTTCTTAGTGTAAATAAACATCTAGAAAGGTCATCTCAGGTGTTTTTTTAGTGCTGGGTTTGGATAAGAAGCTGTTTTCCAGCTGTCGGGAGGGGCGGGTGTCAGGCGAGGAGGTGACGTCTGGGGATGGGAATGACTCGTCTCTGGGGCGAAGGGTCCGGGGAGATGGTGGCAGCACCTCGTCCCGGCTGGGTGCCCGCTTCCCCGCCAGGCGTCTTCTTGGGAATGCTGCCTGAATAACCAATCCAGGGGTTCAGTAATGCTGACATGCCCAACGGGTTAGCTGGTTTTGAACGAAGTGTTCCTGAACAGGCGCTGGCATACAACGGGTGACCAGTCACCCTTGTGACGGGGCACGCTCGGACTTGTTCCTCCTGGAGACCCGTCCGAGCTCACCCAAATACAGCCCCTGGGCAGCACGTGCAGGTGAAATCAGATTGTCTGGGGCAAATTATGCAGCAGAAATTGCCTTTGCGGGTCCCAGGTGGAGGAGAAGCTCTCGCCCCGCGTTGCAGTCGCTGCCAGAGCCCGGCACCCGAGCAGCAGTCCTGAGCCAGACGGGTGTACGGTCCCTGCGTGGGGGTAAATCACTGCCCTTGCCGAGTTCTGCTTGTCTGTGTGTGACCGCGCGCACAGCTCCCGCTCTCTGGGCCTCTCTAAACAGGTGGTGCTCAGAAAATCAACCTCAGCCATTCTAAGTGAGAGAAGTATTTTTTTTTTAAATATTTTTTTATTCTTTGTTTTCTTTCTGCATATAGAGTACCTGTATTTTCTGTGGAGGAAGCGGTAGATACACTAACAATAACGACATTTATAGCGATTGCCCACGCTGTAAAAATTCAGGACAGATGAGGTAAGAAAAACTCAAATACCAGTCCAAGTGGCAGCTTGGTTACTAGGATCTCATTTTTTTCTCTGACAGCGGAGGTGAACAAGCAGATGCTATCTGCAAACCCAGCTAAATGAAGAACACGCACCAGTGTGCGGTGGGGTCGAAAGGCCTGTTTCAAGCAGGCAGTTACAGCGCGCGTGCCGAGCTTTACAGCTACGGAGAGAGCCCCAGCGCGTGGTGGCTTGGTAGCACGCAGGGTCCTTCGCGAGAGCTGGCTTTACACCTACCCCGTGCAGATTGTTATTAATGGATTACGCCATTTTAATGCCTGGTTTCTCCCATCAAAAGAAATCTGTAAATCCGTTCTTTGCTCTGCCGAGACACCCAGTAGGCAAGGCGTGGGGGTTTCCCCCTCCCCGTTTAGAGTTATTACCTGGGCGCACAGCTGCCAGTGCTCAGGTTTGCTCAGCTCTCCTCCCCTCCCACCCGTGAGTTGCAGCTCCGCCGCCGCTGTGCTTTAAGTCCCCTCGCACCAAACGCCCCAATTCACCTGTTTTTCCTTGCATAGCTGCTTTTCCTGCCGTGGGGAGGGCCAGGTGCCTTCTGCCTCTGGCTCTGCCCCTTGGAGCTGACCATAACCTGGTAAGTGGGAGCCAGACGAAGCCGAGCCGGCGGGTTGGTCGTGCTCTCGCCCAAGGACTGGAGCCTCTCAGCACGGCGGCATTATCGGGACAGGCTCCGTGTCACACCTTCAGCTGGAGCAGGAGCGGGAGCCTGCGCTGGCTCTGGGGCTGCGGGGCTGCCTGGCACCCGGTGATGCCACACGCTGGGGGCCAGGCAGGCTCCTCGTCCCGCTGCTGGTAGCGCTGATGTTCAAGGAAAAGGTGAAGCTTTGGCTCAGGGTAGAGGAAAACAAAGCGTGTTGTAAGCCAGGCTGCCCCGCTAGGAGCTGGCGATATCTATGCTGAGCTATGCAGTGTGAAATGGCAGTGTTTACAGTACATGCCTTCGAAATATTCAGAGATGGGGAAGCTGCAAAGCTGGTAGAATTAGACAGAAAAAAAAAACCCAAAAAACCCCAAACCGCTCAGGCCCCGAGCAGTTGTGTTGAATAAAAATAACCCAGGATGCTAAACTAGGTTACTTCACTCTGTCCTTAGAAGGCACATCCCTATGTCCTGATGGGCATTTGGTACTGCTCGGCCGTGCTCTGCTCAAGTCTTGTGGCTGCTTTTCCTTCCTCGGCACAAGTCACGCGGGTCCCCACACACGCCGTGAGCACGCGGAGGGAGAGCTGAGAGCTGCCCTGTCCCCCGTGGGAGCTGGGGGTGTCAGGCCGGCCGCAGCCAGCGGTCCCACCTCCCCCGTGCGTGGGGAGATGCCCTCATCCCTGTGCCTGGCTGCAGGCTTCACGGAGGAGGAGAGGTTAAACACCAAAGAGAAATTTGAATGTGCAGCTGAATTCTGGATAACAGAAGGTGAAAGGAGACGTGTGGAGCCTGAAGCAGCCGTCCTCCGTGTGCTCCGGCTGCGGCCCGCGGGCAAGAGTGTGCGGAGCAGCCGAGGGCAGCTGGGAGCTCGCCCCGCTCTTTCCTCCGGGAAGATCAGTGTCACTGAATATGTCGTCGACAAGAACCGGGGGTTTCCTCTGTCCTGCCTCCAGGACGTGACAGGGCAGCAGCTCTTCAGCCGTGAACACCACTTGGGAACCTGCGCATTACACAGCAGCTCCGTCACTTGTCTGGAAACTACACTGATGTAGTTACGCACTTTCGCCTAACCAGAAAGTAATTTTCAGATGCAGAAATGGAGTCGATTTAGGTGGTGGAATTTATCCAGGAGAGTTTCACTATTTGTTAGTGGAAAACTGTAACGGCAATTTTGCAGTGGCTATATAACACGGAGCTGTTCACAGGGCTCACCGGATCCTTGCGGGTCCTTATCGCCTGCCTAGATGTTAGAGACACCTGCACGTACACGGGGTGGTCAGTGAGAGGGACAAACCCGAGCTGTGAACCAGAATCATGAATCTCAGCACGTAGGGACTTAGGAAGCCGCGGCTCTGCAGCTCGGGCCGGAGGAGACGTGGGAGCCGGTGAGGGTCGAGCACCCTCGGGTGCTGCTCTCCTGCTTTGCCGCGGGGTGCCAGTGCTCTGGAATATCGCTGTGCACCATCCTGCGGACGAACCACCGCAATTCCAGTGGGTGAAACGATTGTCTCTAGAGCACAGCTTGTCCGTGAAGCTTCTGCCAAGGAGGACGCAGACTGTCAGTATTTGTCTTTTTGTGATGAACAGAGATCAAGGCGTGTGCGTTGCATCTTCGTGAGGATTCTCCCTTAATTTGTTCACACGGTCTCTCTCGGGTGCTGAAGCGCATCCTCTGCCTCTCGCCCGCCTGGTGACTCTGGACTTGCCCCAGGCTCTCGTGCCGGGTGCGGAGTCCTGCCGTGTCCTGCCTCAAATGCGGGCGTCGGAAGAGACGTGGATGCTGAGGCAGGTAGGGATGCATCTGGGGACTGAGGTTCGTGCGGAGGGGCTGCAAGGGGGATCAAATACCGGTGGGGACCTCCTCTCCCCAAACCCGTCGCTAAAACAGACGTGTCTGATGGTCACACAACACAGCAGAGGAGCACTGGCCGTGGGTCGGTCCCCTCTAGTCCAGGAGGACTTTTTGCCTTGGGGTTAAAGCTCTCCCAGCTCAAAATGTCAGCCTGCACCAAAACTTCTGGTCTTGGAAAATAAGCTGACGTTTGGCTTTGCTCATACCTACAGCCATGTCGTGTTTTCTAATTGCAGATGATAATCCTCAAATCCCATTGTTTAATGCTCTTAAGCATAACCCGTTATCCTATTCCTCAGAATTAAGATTTTCCTTTGGTGTGGGTTTGGTTTTTTTTTTTTTTTTTTTTTTTTTAGTAGCTTGCATTTTTTCCAGTGGAAGGGGACAATTCAATAACAATGTTATCATGATCCGACAGGCTGTTTGGTACAGCTTTGTTTTCCTTTGTATCATACTATTCACATGCGTTTAAGGGGGCGAACACTTGTAAGCAGTTATGTTTTTGAGCTCTTAAAAATTACACAGAATAATTCTACTGTTGACACATTTCAGAGTCTCTGATACAATATGCAAAAATAGAAAAGAAGCATTTTCCAAAAGTGCGTCCCTGGCAAAGCACAAACGCCAGCAGTAAGAACCTAGCGCATCCAGAAATGATGCTTCATAGCTCCACAGTCAGTGCAGCCATTATAAAGATGCTTGTGAAATGTTCTCCAGGCATTTGACTGGGTAGGGACTGCATCATGCATGTAAGTCGCTGCAAGGTAGACAATATGTAACGGTATTTGCCGTACAATGGGGCTGTGCGGCTGCAAGTTCACGCTGGGATGTCGAGTTCTTGGACGATAGTGGAGCTCAGTGATGCTGCATAGCTCAGGGGAGGCGACAGCAAGGTCCGTACCAGCGTTAGCTCTGCACGCTTTCTTGCTAAAGGGAAATAATTTTCCTTTCTGTCCCGCTGTTCATCCTGTGTCCCCTGCGAGAGCTGTGCAGAGAAGCTCTGCCGGTGGTTTAATGGGACAGGTACTGACGCGGGGAACGGGAACGCCTGTGTCGTGACTCACCTACCCGGAGCCCTGGTAAGCTGAATGATAAATTTCTGTTCTCTGGTGTCATTCACGCTGCTAAACATAACCGCGTTGGAGGCTGTCCTTGCATAGACTGCCTGAACTTAATTAAAACCAGCTTGTGTTTGCAGGGTTGATAGCCTTAGCTACATTATATTATATTCCCAAACGAAGCTGCCAGTCTCCTCTGCCCAAGTTTGCAGCGTGGCACAGCGAATGGAAAAGCAAATCTCGCCCGGCTGTCATTACAAAAGGCTTCAGCGCTTGGGGCTTGAGGTTCACGTCACAGCCCAGCTGCCCTTGGGGGACCGAGGTGGCTAACTAACTCCCCCGGTTAACCGCCCTGGTTCACTCCCCTGGCAGCCCTGCTCTGCAGGGCAGCTCTGCCCCGCTCGCCTCTATCACTCTTCTTTGTAATTTTTAAGAAACTGGCCGGCCTGCCAGCCCCTGGCTCCGGCGCTGGGCTGCAGCAGCCCCCGCTAATGTGATTAACGCTGCCCGTGACACCGCACAGACACGGCGGCAAGGAGCAGAGCCCCTCCAGACGCACACGGCTAAAGGGCTTTGGGAACGTGAAATCCAACCTGGCATTGACCGAGACGGGTTTGGACTTGGACGGGGAAAGGATAATCTGGTATTAATAATCATGGCCAGGCCCTGCCCCTTCTGCTGTCCCTGCCAGCGGGCGCACTGCGGAGCTTCACTCCTGGTCTCCGCTGGCTCCCGGGCTGGCTCCGAAGCCCCGGTGGTTGGAACGAGGCTCTAATCTTGTAAGGAATGTGGTGTAGTTGGAGCCTTGAACGTATGTAGGATGCTTAAGCCATTGATTTAAGCTCTAGTGGAAAAAAAAAAAAAAAGCGCTATTATCAATAGCTGCACAATTTCATTTGGAAGGACCCAAAGGGACGGCAGCTCCTCCAGCTGCTGCTGTGATGGAGCAACAGCTGCATCTGGTGAGGCCACGGCAGCCTCCAGGCATCGGTGGCTGTGGCAGGGCTTGGGCGCGTTGGCTCTGCCCTTGCCACAACAGAGCTCTCCACCGTTTACTCGGTGCCTTCCACCAGAGCTTTCAATTCTTTTCACTTTTTGAGCTAAATACTGGACTAAAAGGGCCCCCTCGCCAGCTCGCAGGACCCCAGTGTGCGCTGGTGGCACAGTCACTGCCGCGTTAACTGGGCTATTCAGACAGCAATCGGGGTGGACAGATCTCTGCAGAGAAGCAAACCCTTCTCCCCCTGTTAGAGCCCACGCACAGAAATGCTTTGGAGTGAAAGGTCAGGCTTTTGCAGACCGTGTTGTTGGGGCAGAGGTTGGTCCTTTTGGTGGAAAAATGCAGCAAACTCTAAGGAAATCACCTGCTTTCTCCCAGGTACTTGTGTGCACCCTGGTGTCTCGGTGCAGCAAACCTTCTCTTCTGACTATCCATGTGGATAGCAGCCTTTTGACTACAAGAACAGCTACGGGAGGCTCCTAAGGTCTGGTGAGCAGGGACAGCTCTTAAAAACAGGCTTTTTTCATAGTTTATGATCATCTACTAACTGGCCAAAGTCTCTCGTTAGCTGGTTTCTGAGGCTGTAGTTACCAGCTTATTTGCTTAACAGCAACATGTTGCTCCCTCTCGGTGCTCATGGGCTGACGATGGGCTTGGGGAGAGCAAGTGGAGAAAACACAACTGTGATACACCCAAGAGGAAGGTAGGAAAACTGAGGGCAACTCGGCTGCTGTGCTGTCGTTATGTCATTGCACAGCTATCGTGTTCCCCGGGGACTCGGCTTCGGTAACGTACAGGGCTCACCCACAGCCTGGCAAAGAAAGGCACGGAATGAAGCGTTGCTAATGTCTTCTCCAGTATCTGCACCAAAGTTAGCAGATATTTAATAATTATACCAGATACTGGAAAAAAAGCTAACACCGAGAACTTTGAATACGTGGAATATTCGTGTCGTGCCCCAGAGGCACCTGACTGTGTGCAGCCGTGGGGCATAGATCTCGTGCCTCTGAAAGATCTTCTGGTCTCTTGACATCTCTCTACCTGTAATTTCGTCCCATGTGCAGTCTCCGTGATTTCTGAATATCTTCCTCTGCAGTGGGGCTTCCCTTTAGGAAGCCAGCATGGTGTGCGTGGGCTGTCTGGCGCTTTCCTTCCTGGCAAGCTTCTGCTTCGTCCAGCTTTGACATCGATTCCTTAGTTCCCAACGTGTGCATTGTTTGGCAGAGGGGAGTGGCTCATGGGGGCTGGGTTTCATTGCTGCGAGCACAGAATTTGCAGAAAACAGTGTATTCCAGAGGAGACTGCTGGGACGGGATCATCTCTCCTCCTAGCCTTTGAAAATGGAACAAGAAATGAAAGCAGACAGTAAGTAAAACTGAAAGAAATACATTGCGTGCCGTACTGACGAGTTTCTTGACTATTTTTATGCAGTTGTACTTCTTGATTAGGATATTCATAAACTGTGTTTTCAAGTAATATGTTAAAAATAACTGTTTCCAGAACTGAACTCTCTTCCACCAAATGTCAGCGCATGCACTCATCCCGTCCGTGTTTGTGGAAGGAGTGGAAAGGGTTGGCACCTTGGTTGTGCCACGTCTGTGACTTAAAGCTGTTGCTACACTCTTGGGCACAACGCAAAGCCCACTGATTCCAGCGGAACAGGGACTTGATCCTCAGAGGTGTGAACTTAGTCCCTGAATCTCTGCTCCTGGGGTGCTTCCTAGTTCTGTCGTTAAGGTAGGATTCTTGGAATCCGCTATAAGATGCTTGTCACGGCTTAGAGATTAAACTGGGATTTGTTATCTTTTAACAAAATGCCGCTAATCAAAATATCTGTCACGACGGAGCTTTGATCTTATGCCCTTGACTATATCTTTTTCATTAGATGTTAATATGGTGCCTGAAGAAACTCTAATTATGTGGGGCCCCAGTGAAATATTGCTGTCACTGACGTTACTGAAAGGTAATTGAGTTCGGAGGTTCCTTAATTTATGAATGAGAAAAGCTTTGATTAGCTTAAAAAGAAATAATGATGCTACAGGAAGTTTCTGTTAATCAGATGGAACCCCCCCAACTAAAGAAGCCTGTGGTGCTGGAGGTGCTGCGTGGAGCACTGACGTCCAGCTCGACCTGCCAGAGAGCGAAGCAGTGGGGGAAGTGATTGATGGGGACAAGAACTGCAGGTTAACTGCTGGGGTTCGGCAAAGAGTGAGACTCTCCCGAACTTTTGGCTGTGGGTTCCAATCCTAAATGCACTGAAAATGGGGGTCTTCCCGCGGCCGTTGATGGGCTCTCGTGCAGTTACTGCTCACCAGCTGCAGTATTCGCTGCCCGGAGGGGTGTGTGGGGAAAGCAGCCTTTGGCCTTGGTTTGTACCTGGCCGGGACGTGTCCCTCTCTGCAGAAGGATTTCCCCAAATGATAAAATACAGTTACTGCTCCAGTAGGAGGAACCCAACCCTGGTTCCCGTACAGAGGTGTGTTTGTGCCAACTTCCCCTCTTTTGCCTGTTCTTTGTGGCGGACCAGCAGTCACGCTCCACGTAGTATCGAGCCTTGACGTTGCAAACAAGCACTTAGCAGACAGCACCCTTGAGTGAGAGACGGGGGATCTTCCAGCTGAGACACAGTCTGAGTGCATACAACTGTCAAGTCTGGTTTATGCATATGCATAAAAGCCTGATTTTAGACACCCGAGGACTATAAATGTTAGGTGCAGATGTGCCATGTGGATCTTGGGCACCTCGGGAAAGCGAACAGAGGCTTCCACCCGTGTAGGTCTTTACTCGGCTTGCGGCATCTCACCCTGGTTGCAGTCGATCGCTGGCAGCGGCAGGGAGAGGCGGCAGTTTCCCGAGGGTCATTAGAGGACAGGGAGTCCTTCTGTGGAAGAAGCTGAAAGCTGTTGGTGTCCCCGTGCAGGAAGGACAGGAACACAGCAGTGCACGCAATTGCCCAGAGAGCTTTGGTCATATTTTTAACAGCCATCCAGCGTTGCCCTCTTTGCTTACAAAAAGGCCAAACCTCTGATAACCTGATTTTCAACCAAAGGTGAAATCGCATTTTGATGCCAGCTCGGACGAGCCCCGTGAGAAGCTGGGCTGTGCCGCAGGAGCCGCATGCTCGGCGCCCAGGACCTTGCAGCACACCGGGTTTTAGGGGATGCTGTGATTTGGGTCGTGCATAGGTCTGACAATCAGAGCTTCTAGTCTAAGGCCGGAGCTCGCTCCTCCGCCACTGCGTGCTGCGGGAATTCTGCTGGCCGTTTTCATAGAATCACCGAATCGTAGAATGGTTTGGGTTGGAAGGGACCTTAACGATCATCTAGTTCCAACCCCCCTGCCATGGACGGGGACACCTTCCACCAGACCAGATCGCTCGAAGCCCCATCCAACATCCATTTTGGTGTGTCTAGAGCTGGATCCCAACCATACAGAACAGAACCTGAAATATTGGATGAGTAACAGCCTAAGCTCTGGATTTCCTGGCTTCGGTCAAAGTCTCTATCTCAGACTTATTGTTGTATCAGAACAGAGCTATGTGTTCATGTTTATAGACTATTGTGATTTCCAACAACATCACCGTAGCAACAACCATGCAGTCGATTTGTTTGCTCCAAATTTGGGAGGTCATTTAAACCACTTCCATTGGACTGGAATTTGGTACTCGTACTCTTATCTCCATCTTTTGTTTTAAAGAGGTTTTTGTTTAACATTTACACATTAAAAAAATAGGTGTTCAGGTTCTCTTGGTAACGTGTGCGGAAATCCACTACATTTTGGAATGAAACCAGAGGATTTGTTGTGATATAATCGTCAAAATAAGAACCTGGGCGTTCACGCTCCTGGCCCGTTTCGCCTGCAGCAGGCTCAGGGAAGGCACTCACCCTCCCTCTGCCCTCCCACCCGCCACGCGCCCGGCGCAGCACTGGCCCACCCGAGCAGGGCGGCGGGAGTCTTGGTGAACTGAAGGAAGGCAGCCCTCGCTAAAGGTGTGCAAAGTCCCTTCGGTCCTTCAAGGTCTGTAAATGCCGCGTTTTCTGAATGAGGGGATTGACAATGTTTTCAGTCACAGGTGCGTGCCCTCTTCCTTAGGAGTACACAAGTGCATACAGACATATCAAAACGCTGTTGAAACCAACAACCAGCAAGGCAACACCAAAACCGAGGGAAGGAAAGACACCTCTCCGGGGCGGTCTCCCACCCCGCGGCACAGAGGAGCTTTATCACGGCTGAAGCCCCCCAGTAGACGCACATTGTCTGTGATGTAACCGGCCGGTGAATCCAAAATTGTTTGAGATCCTTTACCCACCGCTTGAAGTTGTTTCTGTTTGGTCTAGACATGACCGAGGTAATCACACTGGAGGCATCTTCCTGATTTATTTTTCACAAGGAAGTTCTCTGTAGTGCTTATCGCTCACCTTTGCTTGGAAACCCGTTCTCCTTCAGCTCAAGGACAGCCTTGTCTTCTCCTGCAGGAGGGATGTGACGTTTCAAATGAAGCATGTAGTTTCTTATTTTCATAGGAAGAAATAACGGAGAGGTTAATTTAGCTTTCTGGAAGAAAGGAGCATGCTCTCAGAAGAAAAGTCTAGTAAATCAAGTTGATGGATGACTACCCTCAGCCTCTCTCTGTGCCGCTCAGACCGTGTTGTTGCCAGGCTGGCATTTCCTGGCTCCTCCGTGAGCTCTTTTCTTGCACAGACTCAATTTTTGTAATCAGCTGCTGCGATATGAAAGGTCACTGGATGAAAGCCTTAATAAAAAGAATTGTTTCTGTGTTAGGCGTCAGGAGGACCGGTTGCTACCAGTGGTTATTTTTAGAGCCGTCCCTCAGGAAACAAACAACTGATGTCCCACGAGCGGAATTAAAATAAGCCGGAAACTTTGAGAAAAAGGCAGTCCTTTCAAGAGCCGAGTCGCTGCTGGCCGAGCTAAGGACCGACGTTTCAAGGGCAGCCGCGAGGTGCTGACCTCACCTCTGTTCACATCCCGCTAAAGATGCACAGCTGCAGTTTTGAACTCTTCGGGTGCAACTTCTCCCCTGCTTTACCCGCCAAGCTCTCTGGTCTTTGGCAAGCTCCCGGTGCTTTTCCTTTTCCCTTTATCCTTTTTTCCTTTTCCTTCCCCCCCCCTTCCCTTTTCCGTATTTTTTTCTTTTCCATATATTTTTTTCTTTTCCGTATTTTTTTCTTTTCTGTATTTTTTCTTTTCCTTTTTTCCCTTTTCCCTTTCCTTTTCCCCCTTTTCCCTTTTCCCTTTTCCTTTTTTCCCCTTTTCCTTTTTTTCCCCTTTTCCTTTTTTTCCCCTTTTCCTTTTTTTCCCCTTTCCTTTTTTTCCCCTTTTCCTTTTTTTCCCCTTTTC
>JANZLQ010000037.1:23727324-23763634 GCA_026212715.1 Elanus axillaris | reverse complement strand
GCCGCGGGCACAGGCGTGGGCACGGTGCCCGGCTCGCCCGCCCGGCAGTTGCCCCAGCGCTCCGCTGGAATGCCGCTGGCGTGAGCTGGGGGGGCTGCTTGGCCTTGAGGCGAGCTGCTCGCCTGGCAGCGGCTTCAGCTGCTACGGCCGAATCCTGCTAGACGTGAGCAAAACCTGCCTTGGCTTTAAACTGGGCTTGAATTCCCCCCCTTGCCCTTTCCCATAGGAGCAAAGCCCCTGGCACCCTCTCCGGACCCGGTGGGCGAGCCCGGGGAGCAGCGGAGCAGGCCCCCCCTTGTGCAGCACAGGTAAGCGGCTTTGGGGAGCGAGTGTTTTAGGCTCTTCTCTTGAAAAACGGCCCAGCGCAGCCCTGGGGTGGGAGGGGAGCCCTCGCACCGGCCCCCTCCCCCCGATACCTGGGGTCCCGGGGCCCCAAACACAGCAAAAAGGCTGCACCCCCCTCCCACCCCCCAGGTATGGGCAACCTGCGGCGTGCCCAGGGCTGGCCCCGGGGCAGATGCGGATCCCATGGCACCAACCGCACTGGCATCGTCCTCGTGCCATCTCCTGCCGCCGCCGTCTCCAGCCCTGGGGTCGGTGCCAACAGCTGCCGTCCCTGCTCCGGGCACCGTGCAGTGCTGGGCAGCGAAGGTGGGGAGAAGGTGGGTGGGTGTTTTATGGGTCCAGCGATGCGGAGAAGCGCCGGCGCCGACTTGTGCCTGGGAGAGCCTTGGGGCAGGGGTAAAAATGGAATTTACAGGCGTGGGGCTGCCTTCCCCACAGCCTGGCATCCCCAGTGGCAGGGCTGATAAAATAGCCTCTGCCTGAGCACGACCAGAGCAACTCCTCGGAGGTGGGGCCCAAACTCTTGAAGTTTTCTTTGGAATATAAGTATCACACAGGTATGTTGCTAGTCCTTCTCCCAGGGGTTGGTTATTCTACCTTTTATGTTTTCATTGCTTATTGCCTTTTTGCCCTCCTGATTTTCATCCTGAAGTTAAAAAACAAAACGAAGCAAACCCAACCGAACGCACATACCCCCGTGCGCCCCCACCCCCTTTTTCCTTTGCACGTGGAAAAAAAGCAGCACAGCTCAAAAGGCAACATTTGATCCGTGGTAGTATAGGATGGTGGGAGTCTACTCCTGCTCGTTTTCTTCATCTGCACAAAGGTTCAGACTGGATATCTGGTGGCATTACTTTTCTCAGCCTTAATGAGAGGGGAAAGGATGACTGCAGGACAGTGATTTGCCTAAACTTCTCGGAAACACAGTCCTGGAAGGACAGGAAAGCGTCTAAATAAACATGGGAGCCTTGAGTTTAATCAATGCTTGAGGAACGCTTGTTAGAGAAACAAACCTCTGGTCAAAAAAAGAAAAAAAAAAAGGGAACGTGAAGGTTCATGGACACTTGTTAAGAGCAGATGTGTGTTACGTTTCCTTCGGATGGCAGTGGGCTCTGGGATAACAGTGGAGTCCCTGGCCGGCGATGGCGGTGTCAGGGACGGAGCAGGGAGCCAAGCCGCCCGTCCCTCCCTGCGCTAGCGTCCTGCCAAACCGAAATAGCCGTGGGAGCTGTGAGATCGGCTCTTGCTCTTTATCGAAGAAGGTTTTCTTAATCTCTGCTGTCACCGTATTGAGAGGGAGGATTCTTAATGAATTTTGTCTGGGGTCACAACGAAACTCTGGCCGGTGCGCTCGGCCACCGAGGCTGGAGCCGTCGTGGGCTCTGAAGAAAGGATTCATTGCTGGGTATTCCCACAGAGCCAGTGCTGACACTGTCTCCTCTGTTACTCTTTACTTCATTGCGTTTTAATATGCTCTCCAAAGGTGTTAAATCAGAGGGATGAACAGATACCTAATGGACGGTCAGATGTCCCAGTGAGGACAGATGGACCTCTCGGGCTCAGGCAGTTGCTGTAGGTTTTTCTCTTGTACTTACAAAGACAACTGATGAGGGTTTTTGAGGAGCCACTTCTGAGAAAAAGATTTTTGGCTTTTTTTTTTTTTTTTTTTTTCTTCTTCTTCTCATAATTTTAATCCAGCCCCATTGGCTGGGGAGGTGGGTGCCCCTGACACTCCCAGGGACCGGCCGCCCGAGCCGCGCTCGGGCAGAGCTGCTGCAGGGGGCCACGGGATGTGCTTCCTGCACAAGTTTGTCTTTCTGCTGTTGTTTCTGTTAACTGAAAATAGAAACCAGCTCAGAGTAACAAGGGTCTTTGGGTCTGAAAAAAATCAAGAGTGCCGTTTCTAATCCCGTGATCTGACAGGGAAGCTATTGATTTGCAGCTCGCAAAGACGTGACGACATTTCGAAATGGCTCGCCTTTACCCGGCCTGCTGAAGGCGAGGGTTTACACACACACGCACGTATTTATTTTAGGCCACTCTTTAATACTAACTTTGCTGATATTACATGAAGATATTTTTTAGAATGCAAATCTCCTTTTCTTTTGTACTAAGAAAGGTGCCAGCTGTGATTGTGTAAAAGAGGTGGGTGCTCCCAAACGGGCTCTCCTTCACTCTTTGGCAGTAGGCTAAACGTACGGAATGTTTCCAGCTAATTCTTTCGGAGCAGTTAAGAGTATAAACCTGTTTTGTTCCTGTTGCCTCCCAGCGTGCCCCCGATGACAGAGGCGGCGGCCAGGCGAGCCCTCCTGCGCTTCGTGGCCTCCCGATGCTGCTACGGGAGCAGAGCCGCGGGAGAGCTGGCCATCCGGCGGCTGCGGCAGCTGGGGACCTACCGGGTGAGCACCTCCAGACCTGGCCTCTCGGGCACCTCTTCTGAGCGCTGGGGTAATTTCCAATTACATTGTGACGTCGGGCCACGAAGAACCATCCATTCATTAAATTAAATGGCTTTCATCCTGCTTTAAATGCAGACATACAAGTGCTTTCCAAAGAAAAGTCTACCTAAGAGCTGGCTGCAGGCTTTTATAGCTGGAAGGTCCGTCCTCCTCTACAGTAAAGCACCACCTCGGAAAAACCCCTGGAAGCCCTCTCTGATGTCCTAGCTTTGGCAAAAGAGCCCTTTCCTTACCTAAACCCCAGGAACCTGCCCTGCAGCTTGGTATTTGGGGCTGAGGCGAGCACAGAGCGACCTGTAAGGCCACACACCCCCCCAGCTGTAAATCTATTCTGGCAACGTTTAATTTCACAGAAAACCTGTGGGCTTTGACTCCCTATTGTTGTTCCTCTCACTGAAAATAGTTATTGCAGATTTGGTGCTTGCTGCAGTTAGTAGCTGGCTCTGGAGTCAGTCCTGGTCTGGGGAACTGCTGCCCATGGGGCAGCACCCAACAAACCGAAATGGTGGTTCCGTGCCAGGCTTTGGTGTGGGTCCCGGTGGGCAGCCGTCCAGGGGAGCGCTGCGCTGCCCACCCCTGCTCCCTCTCCTGGGGCTTCTTGGAGGCTGTGCCCACCCCTGCTCCCTCTCCCGGGGCTTCCTGGAGGGGATAATGCAAGAGAGACTGAGGAGCAGGGTGCTGGAGTGCCCTTTGATAGGCACTGTGGGGCGGATCCTCCTTTACGCAGGTGTTAGTTCCACTTCTGAGGTTATTCAGATTACTCACAAACGTTATCTGGGCCTTCTCTAAAAACTAAGCCCCAGGATTCTCCAAATAATGGCAAAATACGCTTTTGCCGTGAAAGTGCCAACCAGTTTTTCTCATGCCAGTTGCACTCGGAGACAGAAGAGCCTGGGAATGCCCCCGAGACCCGTTATTAGCAAGTCACGGTTCAAATTTAAATGCCCGCTTTGTGCAAATTGTCTTTGTGGCGAGCGTATGATTTTTCTCTTCTAGTATCGACTGGAGACGTTCAGTGAGTCGAGGTTAAGCGAGTGGGCGTTCGAGCCCTTCACCAGTAAGTGGCTGCCCCGAATCCCGCTGGAATAGCTCTCATGGGATGTGCTGGGATCTGTGGCGGTGCTCACCGTCCAGGGCTGGTGTGGCTCCTGGAGATGACTTGAGCCTGCTTTAACGTGCCTCAGGTTTATCTGATCCCTTGTGGCTGTTTGCACTCCGCAGCCGTGACGCTGGGGCAAAACGCCTTCCTTTACAAGCTTAGATTGCCCTCCTCGGGTTAGGGGAGGTTTTGTGGCATATGCCTGGGGAGCAGTAATTTCCTACCAAGTGCCATGTATCCTCAGAGCTTGCCAAGACTTGGGATGGGCACCTGCCTGCAGCGGAGCTCTTCACCGACCTGCTGGGGGGGCTTTTGGATGACAGCTGATCCCAGGCTCCCGCACTGGCCTGGGGGGGTCTGCTGGGAGGGCTGGGGGGAGACGAGGGCTGCGCCGTGGTGGCAGGAGGATGCTCAGCACCTCAGGGTGGCACGGACCGCGTCGGATCAGCCCCTGGTGCGATGCCTGCGTGGGGTTGGGGAGCGAAGTTGGCCGGTCCCCAGCAGCACCAGGAGCCGGCCAGCATCCAAGCACCCCCGCCAGCAAGGTGGATAAGATGCTGTCCCTCCCGCAGAGCCCAGAGCAGCTGGATCCCCCCGGGATGCCCCCCTGGACCCCTGGGACGTGGAGGTCGGGCCCCCACGGCTCTTCCAGGGCCAGACGCGGCGCTGCCGGGTGCCTGGCTCGGCGCTGGTCAGGGTGAGTCCTCGCTGGCATCGGCCGCTCGCCGGAGCAGCCCAGCCGGAGCAGTGTCCCTTCCCCGGGAGATGGACACCCCACGGCGGTTCTCGTTCTCTTGGGTTTTTCTTCATTACAGGCCAGGGAAATTAGCCAGAGATCCCTTCTTCCTGGGGTTTTCTTCCTCTAGAAGGTTGAGGACAAAGCTTGCTCCAGCCTTTTCAAGAAACCGCACTGGATAACCTTTCCTCTTTTGTTAATTTCTTTTTTCAACATTAGCAGAACATTTGTTTGCATGACAGATCCCATTTAGCTTTTGACAAGCTCTATAGCTGGTCATTTTATTTTACTTTTTAAGTGAAAGAATGAATAATGAAAAAACCCAAACTTTCTTGTGCCAGCACTACGTAGACATTTGCCTTTGTTAAATAATTATTATTTATGACTCCTTTAATGGTCGTAGAGCACAATTTTATGGTGTTGGATTCTGTCCTGTTAGGACCAGAATTTTATCACTGAATTTAGATGCAGGAAGAGTGCATGAGCATAATATGAGATATCCAAAATCCCTGGGCAGCTCTGTGCATGAATAATCTTCTGATTTCAGGACTGTCACAGATGCCATGGTCACGGCCGGTCCAAGTGCGGGGTGTGCCACGGCGCGGGTCGGGTAAGGCGCTGCGAAACCTTCTGCCAGGCAGCCTGCATTTCCTATTCCTCTAAGTTTGGGGTCCGTTTGCAAAATTATAGCGCGTGCTGTCTTGTTACTGTACTTATTATGAGGGTTGGAAATCTGAGGGCAAGTTCTGCTTTATTCCCCCTTTGGCACCCGGCATCCCAAACCCACTCCTGCTCAGTCCAGTTCCCAGCGGATGTTCCCGGGTCCCGCAGAGACGCTGAACGGGGCTGTCAAAATCCTGCCCGGGTAGCAAAGATGTCTTACCCCGTCCTCAAGCGATAGCCTGCATGTTACGATGGTGAGAGGAGAAGGAGAATTTGCTTCTGCGCTGTTGTATTGAGGTCAGATCTTAGGCACGAAATGCAGCAAAGTGTTTGCTGTCCTTCAGGTATGCTCAGTCCTGTATTCAGGGTTTCCGAGTGGGAGAGGAGGCTTGACCCGGGGGTGCGAGTGCAGCTCCAAATCTGGCCTCCTGTCTTTATTTGTTCTTCTGCACAGATATTCCCAGACAGCCAAAAGATGTATTGTCACTGCACAAATTTGCCGCTTAATTAAAGTTAATCTGATTAAACACAAATACTTAAATAGAAGTATATTATTAACTACAGGACTAAATAACAGTGGAAAAACAAGCATGTAAGAAAAAAGGCGTTTCAGCCTAGACTGTGTGTCCAGTTTGCATCACTGGTGAGTTTGACTGGAACACCTCGTTAATCCAGGGTCACAATTTATGAGCTATTTTGGACACTCTTTATTTGCAATGTACGTACTTGGCATACGCCTTTCTCTGCAAGCCTGAGTGAGCAATTATTTTGGTAATGCGCATAAAAGCTTTTGTTTTATAAACCTGACATGCTGTATTCCAGCAGTCACCACCTATTTTAATTCTTTGGTGTATTTGTAGATGAGGTGTGTAACGTGCAAGGGATCCCGGCGGAGGCTGAAGCAGCAAAAGAGATGCCAGCTTTGCTCAGGTACAGGTCGCAAAAGGTAGGATGTGCTCCTCTGCGCGTCAGTTGGTGTGGCTCTGCTCCGAGCTATTGCTTCCCTTAGGCCACGTTTAGTGGAAACCAGTCATCCCGGTCCCACGGGCTTGGAGGTTATCAGCCGAGGGTCTGCGGTTAGGAGGAAAATACTGGAAAGTTGGTAGGGGGAAAAAAAAGCCCTTAATCTGGTATGTCCGAGCCAAAACGGCTCCAGTTGCGTGCTGCTGGCAGAGGTTGCAGTGCAGAGCAGGTCATGCTTGACGTGCCTGGGTGCTTCTTGTATTTTCGGCCATGAAGGCCACCTCACAGATAAAGCGGTACAACAGGAGCTTTATTCTCCAGGAAAAATGGTTAGAAATAGCCTTTTCCCTCTCTGATTTTCATATGAACTTTCATTTTAACAACTATTAGTCATTCTGTGTGGCCCATCCTCAGCATTCAGAAACCAGGCCGGTATCCCAAATTTGTGAGAGAAGCTCTTAAGCCTTTGGAAAATAATAATTTTTCAGCTCGCCTTTCTTCCATCTGTTTTACCTTTCTGTTACAAGACTGTCGCATTTCCCAGCTTCTCTGGGAAACTGGAGAAAGCTTTGGGTTTTCCAAGGAAAGCAGAGTTGCTCAGACCTTCAGGAGCTGCGGCTTTGAGCCTCTCCAGGGCCATGCTCAGCCTCCCATCCCGGCGGGCTTGGGAAGGGGGTGGGACAGGGCTGGAAGGAGCCGGCCTGGGATGGCAGCAGCAAACTTCAGAGCTGCTCTTCGGTCCGGTTCCTGCAGCGCCCGCTTGGGGTTTGGCAGGTTTCACGGCCAGCGCAGCCTTTTTCCGAACATGAAACTTAACAGGCTTAAAAATGATCTTTAAGTGACAAAAAAAAAGGCAGCACTGTTCTGTAACTGTTTTGTTTATGCGGCTCCATTAAGTTTAAAATAACAGAGATGGTATCGTGCATAATCGTGGCAGTCATTTTAAAGCATGAATCCACTGGGGCTAATGATGGCTTGAAGAGCCTTAATGAATCAGTTGTTAACTGCTGCTAATCTGTGTTGCTCTGATGCAATCAAAATGCTCCATGCATAAGCATATGCCTCCTGCATCTGTTAGAAGCACAGGCAGCAGCGTCTTCAAAGTGACACTCGCCTTCCTACCGTTGCGTGGGGAAATTGTGATTATCCTTAATTAGATGTACAAATACATTCTTTGACTAGTTCCACATTTACAAATAGATCTGAGGCTGGCATTAGTCATTTGTTTTTCCAGCAAATACGTTATATCCCTTGAGTCACAGACCAGGGGAAGACGTATGTGCGGTGCATGTGCGATCATAGGCTCCTGTAGCTGCTGACCCAGCTGAGCTACACAAACAGTCTGAAATAAATCACCCTCAGGTCTGCAGGCTTCTGAAAGCGGGCAGTGTTTAAAAATCCTGTTTAAAATCCTTTTTGTTGCATCCAAAGGTGCAATACGTGTTCTGGCCGGGGCAGCAAGACCTGTGCGACCTGTCAGGGAGAGAAAAAGCTCCAACATTTCAAGCAGCTGGTGATAAGGTGGTAAGCAGCACCAGTAGAAGTCCAGAGCTGTTACTTTTATTCCTTATTTTACTGCAAGGCTTGGGAGCTCAGCTGGGCTCCCTACGGGGAAGCTGGGAGGGTATTCATTGCCTTTGGTCAGGCAGAAGCAGGGGCAGCTTTAGTCCTTGGTGATGGCAGTCTTGTCCGTGGGGGTGGTGGGAGCCGAAGAGGGTTCGCAGAGGTAAAGGATGGTCCGCGGTCGCACAAGAAGCGATGAACGGAGACGGAGCGGCTGAGCCGCTGCGTGGTGCGAGCTTGGACCCAAAGCCCCTGGCAGGCAGGGGTGATGCGGGGCAGCGGCCGAGCTCCTTTTTCTGGGGTTTTCTTTAGTGACGGCCCAGGGATGGTGGCTCTGGTGTTGCTCTGGCATCTCCCGTTTGGGATCTCTAGTGCCAGAGATAACAGATGGGGCTGAAAAAGGTCTCGGCTTCTGCGGTTTAGCAAAAAGCCATTACCTGCCTTGCTGGGTGCTTCCTGAGCACTTTCCCATTTTTGTACAAAATGCCTTCCATTACCCTGCGTGAAGACCTTCATTTTTCAAAACACCATCGTGTCCATCCTGAGACGCTGGAAATCGCCCCAGCCATGCCCGTCACGCTGGTGGGACTCCTGGGGGGGGCCCGGGGATGCCCCAGACCAGCACAGCTCTGCCAGACGAGACGTGCAGCTCCTCTGGAGCCACCACCAGCCGCTAACCGTGCCCATGTCTTACAGCTGATGGAGCCAAAGGGTTCACTGTAGTAAGAGCTGTGGCTTTGGAAAGGGAAGGCAAGACCTCTCCTGGTGCAAGGCGTCGGAGGCTCTGAGCCCCGTAGGGCAAGGTGATCACCATCAAGGTCTGATTTCGAGATTATTTACGCAGGAGTCATCCGCAGTTGTTGCCTATACAAGGTTATTAAGAAACTCATGCGGGAGCGCACAAAGGTTAGGCAGGCGCGATTACGGTCCTCGGAAATCAGGGCGCATCCAAGTATTGCTCAGGCATTTAGAAGGAGCCTGGAGATAGCTCAGTGCCCTGCAACCAGCCTCAGATCGTTCAGCTGTCTTCCCACCCTCTTGCAGGAAGAACAATGTCTTTGAATTTGTTTCTGAGCATCATCTGAACTTCCCGAGAGAGCTGCTCAGCAAAGTCAGTGGAGAGAATATATTTAAAGATGAAAACGTGGTGGTGAGTGCGACTCTTGGGGACGGAGGGGGACCCTCCCGGAGTGGCTGTGAAAGAGGGGGGAGGTGGAATGTTTTTGGCAGGAGCAGGGGGACGGCACCAGGACCAAAGCTACGAGGTGGCTGGGGGCCGTTGCCCGTAGGCTGTACGGAGCATCCTTAGCTCCCTCTGAGGACCGGAGAGCGGTCGGGTTTTCTGCCCGACAAAACGCGACCAACGAGTGCCGCAGCAGTCGGCGCTCAACCGCCCCAGGTTTCTTCTGGTGGCCGCCGCCAGACGAGCAGAAATCCCACCCCAGAGTCATTCTCCGCAGCTCTCCAGCAATAGCGGGAGACATCCAGCAGCACCTCCATCCCTGGGGCTTTTTGTATTGCCCCTTGCACGTTTTTCCACTGCCTGCACAGCGTCAGCGCCGTCGGCTGCAGGCTCTGCAGGGAGAGGCCGTGGGACAGTGGCTCTTGCCCCTGCGTGGCATTGCCGTCAGCCTGCCTGCGGAGCCGCTGGGAGCTCTTCCCGCAGGCCGGAGCTGATCTTGGCCAGCTTTGGAGCCAGGATCGAGTGCAGAGGTGCTGCTGCGGGCTGGGGCTGCTCGCTGTGCTGCCGTGGGGACCTGCTGGTGCAGGGCCCTTAAACAAGGTGTTCATCAGTGCCGGACATCTCTTCTCCAGCTCCTGTGGTACAGGGCTCCCGGAGGGAATCTGCCTCTGTGTGCCTGCAGGAGTCTGGGGTGAAACAGTCAAAAAATGGCTGAAGCACAGTGCTCTCCTACAGCCAGTGCCATTTCTGTACTGCTCAGTCCTCAGCTTGATTTTTTTTTTTTAATGCAAATGAGTGAGGATTTAACTGTGCCTTTTTATTATTTATTAGTTGTTTTGCAGTAACCTGTAAAAACTTTAGTCATGAACCAAGACGGGGAGATAGGCACCATCCAAGCACGGACCGGCTTTCCCCCAGAGAGCTATTACTCAGCGTCATGCATCTGTAGTGAAGGCTTTGCATCTGGTGTTGCAGAATCCCTTTGGGAATTGAACGATTCTTTGGCATCTGAGTCACTCTCCAACGAATGCTTTAGATCTGAAGTCCTATGAGCATTAAAATCAGCGGGCCTCTCACTTAAACAGCTCTCACTCCTGGCTATGTGAGAACTAGCTGCGTTCATGACTAGTTCTGCTTTGCCCACAAGCCCAGTATTTCTTCTGTAAATTGTCCACACGCTGGGGGAAAACAGAGAGGCTTTTAAAAAACCTTTCAAATTGGAAATTTGCACTGCTGGAAGAAGGCAACGGTGAATCCTGTCGGGCCACAGCACCGCCGAGTCGCCCGGTGCTGGTTTTTGACCAAACCTGCCGGCTTGGGAGCAGCAGCTCTGCCCGTGCCGTCCTGCGCCAGCGGCGGCTCTGACCCCTGTCCAGAGGGCACGGTCCCTGTTTTGGAGCCTCCTACACTTCGCTGGGGCGGGATGGACATGCCTTCGGGACCCAGAGCTCAGCATTTACCCTGTGTATTTTCCATTACATGCCCAGGTCTTTCCTTGCATGTGCCGGTGGCAGGTGAAATGAGTATGTTTGTGCCAGACAAATAGGGTCTTTCTTTTGCATGGCTGGGTTTATTTCTTACAGGTGTACCCTATCGTTGACTTTCCCGATCCCGAGATCTCCCTGGCTTCGCAGCGAGCCATCGCAGAGCACAGCGCGGCGTTTGCCACATCCTCCCGCATCCTGCAGCAGGTAAGGAGGGAGCCCAGAGCGGAGCCGCCTGCATGTCCGTGTCCCCCCCGCCGCCTGCTGCACACCCCTGCACCTGGGGGGTCAGCTAATGACGGCTGATTAACGGTTAGACACAATGAGATGCTGAGAATAGTAACTGATTTCACTTTTTATTTAGCGGTGATCTTTAGCAAGTGAAAAAGAAATTCAAAGAAATCTTAATTATCAAGTGAAATACCAGGGAAATAATTTTTCAGGCTCATATTGAAAGATGTAGGCGACTGTGGTTATTATTGTTCCTTTTACCTTTTCAAAGCCCCGGCAAGCATTATTTATTGCCACTATTTTTATCTTAGAAGCTAATTTTGAATAAACATTAGGATTCCGCTCCATCTGATTCTCGCTGGAGTGTTGTAATCTCTGTTGCTGCTCTTATAAATGTGATTGCAAATGCAAAACTTGAGCTAGAACATACTGTCTTTTCACCCACAGGAAAGAGAAGGTTTCACATTAAAAATGCAAGTAAACTGAAAGACCAAAATAAACTTAAAGGGAGATGGTTTGATTTTCCATGGAGTCTGTCAAAACCAGCTCTTTGGCAAATTTCTGTCTTCCAACTTAATTCCAGCCTATAATTTCCACTTCTCAGCATCAAAGGCAGTTTGTTCACTAGATTGCTGCAGACCAGCCAAAGCATCCTCTAGCTGTATGGGAAAGCAGGTGCTGAAAACCTCCTGCCCTGCCAAATCCCCGGCACCACGTGGTATTTATGCCCATCCGGGCTGCCTTCTGCCGGCACGTTCCCCACCATTGAATTTTTCATCCCCTCCGCTTGTCGTTGGCTGAAGTTCTTCCGCTTAATAATCAACATCTTTTGGAGAAAGCGGAGGGGAGGGAAATCTCTTCTTCTCTGCTTGGCTGACGCTGTTCTGGCTTCTTACGACATTGGCCGTGTGTTGGAGGTAAATAACAGGACCGCGTATGCTCTCTGGGGCTGGAGGGGCTGGAACCCGGCAGACCTTGGTGGGCTCATTGAACTTTATTTAAAATGGAGACTTTGTGCGTAATTGCACGAAGAGGCGAGAGCTGGGGGGGGGGCACCTGCCCCTCGGCTCCGTGCGGCTCCTGGTGCTGCACCGGCTGCTCCGGAGACCTGACCCGGCACCGCTCGGCTCCCTTCCTTCTTCCATCCCGTCGAGCAGCACTGAGGGGCTGGTGGATGTCGCTGGGTCTGAGCTGGCAGCAGTTCTGGCTGGTTACGGATGAAAAATTCACCAAAACTTGGGTTTTGCGGGTGTTAGGGAAAGGCGGGAATTGCTGAACTCGTTCTGCAAAGGAAAGGAAGGAGCAAAGCAGGGGCCTCTATGAGGAGATGAATTGCCACCGCAGCACTGACACCAGGCTGTCTCCTGTAATTCAGCCTTGAATAATAATTGCCAGATAAATGGAGATGAAAGCAGCTTCCTTCGCCCCCAGCGAGGGAAGGGAGCAGCGCAGCAGGGGTTAAATCTGCAGCAATTTCTGCTGCAGTAACAGAGCACGGTGCAGCCCATCACCGGCATCTCTTCCTGCTTCCAAGGGCCAGACGTGTTTCCACGAAGGTGGGGATTCAGCACCGGTGTTTGCTGGTGCACATCCAGTCTCTCGCGGCTCCTCCGCCTTCTCAGGGCAAGGAGAGGGAACCGCGTTCGCACGCGGACCTCAGCCGCACGTGGTGCAGGGACATGTGCTGGCACACCGAGGACTGGAAACAAGGGCTTAAAGGATTTAAGGAATTTGCTTAAATAGCTATAAATGCAGTAAAAGTGGTCTAGGATGCCGGGGCCGAAACGTGCTAGGTCCTCCCTGCTGGCTGCAGCTAGGAGCGTTTTTGACGGCTGTGGTGGTGGGCTGGTGGCTCTCCATCAGGTTTTCTTTCCTCCTTTGGGAAGCAGCAGCTCTCCCGGAGCTGCGAGGCTTGTGGCTAGAAGCTGGGGCTTTTTTCCTCCCTACATGGGGTGGTCAAAAGTGAGATACAGCATCTGCTCCAAACTGCTTATGTAATTTGAGCTTTTCCTTCTTTCCTTTCCCAGCGCCAAACAATAGAGCTCATCCCCATCACAGAAGTTCACTACCAGTACTCAGGGAAGCTTTACCTCTACTACATCTATGGGCTTGAAAACGAGGTGTATGTGCTGGATTACCCCGAGAGGTGCTGCTGCGGCTGTGCCGTCCTCTGAGCACCGGTGCTGGGAGCAAAGCCCGGCAGGATTCACCCAGCGACCGCCTGCGGAGACGGGGGATGCTCCGGGACCTTTCCCACTGCGCCCGTGGGCTTGCGTCTGCAGCAGAGGACTGGGAACAGAATGGAGAAGGGGAGGAAAACCATGGTGCCTCTCCCTCCAAACCACTTGTATCTCAGAGCCGGGGCCAGCTCCAGGCCTCCCACCGGGCGCAGGATCGGGCCTTTGGGTAAAGATTTCCCCCTGTGGATGTTTTCCTTTCTTGTTGCAATGCTGTATCGTTAAAGTGATGCATATTGACAGTGACCTTTTCAGTCCAGCGATGCAGTTTATGACTGGTGCCTTTCTTCCCCTGTTCTATTTGTCGTTTTTTTCCTGAGTTACAACATAACCTATAATGATCTGTTTCAAAATCTCTGCAATTAGCAAATCTAACTTTAAAGGATTTCATTTGAAAATACCCAGTAACACCATCTGAGGGGTGGTTGTGCCAATATGAAAATTCTTAGCTAAGACTGAAAGGCTCCCGCTGCCTGTGATGCCCTCGGTGGCTGCGGAGGGGGGAGAGGACGTGGGGTCACCCCGTGCCTGTGGGCTTGGGGGGGACGAGTTCTGCCCCCGGGGACAGCACCCACTCCGGGCCTCATCCAGGCAAGGGGCACTGGCGCAAGTGCCTGCAGGAGGCAGTTCTGCCACATCCTCCTTTTTTTTTCCCAGTTAGCAATCTTGCAACATTTGTCTCGGAAAAGCTTGCAGGAGAACCTTGGCTTGCTTTGGGTTTAAGGCTAATTTAATTGAAGTGCAAACACTTGTGTTTGCAGTGTAGAGCTGGAGGAGGTGAAGCAAACGGACCCTAAAAAGTTCAGAAATGTGTAAGCAAACAGAAAGATACCAACCCTCATATTTCAAAACAAACCAAACAACCCTCCTCTCCTCCGCTGTGATTTTTTGCATAGTTCTTGTGCTGTTTGGGGCCTGACAAAGGGGTTTTGCATGGGTGGCACTGGCAGCCCCCAGCAGACTGCTGCATCCAACGGGGGGGGGGGGCGGGTGCTCGCCTGCAGCCTGGCCCTCATCTGTCACTGAAGTGCCGGCTGAGCTGGTAGGTTGTCACAGCAAAATCCACATGGGAGGAACACGGCTCAAGGACCTGGGAAATTTTTAAAAAATAAAGACCCATATGTTGGCTTGAATGAGGATTGTGAGGGGTGAGAGTAAGGGAAAAATGACGGGGGAAACACAGTTAGCAGCCGACAAATTTTAAACAAGTGAGTTGAAAATTACTTTGTAAAGGAAGTGTTTTCTAATGCTAATCCAAAAATGAAAAAAAACCCATGTGGTTTCTGCTAAGGTGTAAACAGAGAGAATGAGAGGGAGCAAGAGAGGAGCTTTGCTGATTTTGCTGTAGGGGGACAGACACAGGCAGCAGCTGCCATCCCGGCACAGGGCGATGCTCTCCCGCATCCGTCCCGGCACAGGGCGATGCTCTCCCGCATCCGTGCCGGCACAGGGCGATGCTCTCCCGCGTCCGTGCCGGCACAGGGCGATGCTCTCCCGCGTCCGTCCGGGCACAGGGCGATGCTCTCCCGCGTCCGTCCCGGCACAGGACGATGCTCTCCCGCGTCCGTCCCGGCACCGAGGCTGCTCCCAGGGTGGGTGTGCTGGGGGTGTCAGGTCAGAGCTGGGTTCAGCCTGTCACCAACCCAGTCCTACGGGGGGATTTTGCAAGCAGGAGCACCGTGCAGCCCTCCGAGGGCTCCGTTTGGGCAGGGTGCCGAGAGCCACAGGCAAGGAGCCTTCCCAGGGCAGGAGCCGCAGGGAAGGCACGATCCAGCCTGCGCTCTCTGGGGCCGGTGTGGCTCCGAGGGGCCTTCGCCGCTGCCTGCTGCAGCAAAAGGGAACACAAAGACTTATGGCCTTCTTATTACAACACCTATTTTAAAGGGGATTTTTGATGGCTGGTTCTGGACTGGCTCTTTACCCTAGGCATCCCTATATAAGTGTGCCCCAGAACAACGCCCAGGCTGTTCCTAACAAATGTTTGTTCAATCTTTAAAAATCCACAGGGATGTCACTTCTTTTTTTGGCAAATCCTTCACTTCAGACCTTTGAGACTCCAGAGCACAAAGGAGGTAAGAGCAGGTTTTCCTAGACAGCGCTGCAGGATGCGCAGGCAGAGTTGTTCCTTCCCATACATCCAAATATATATATGTGCATATATATATAAGTGTGTGCGTACTTACATATAGATACATACACATTTTCTATAGCCAGGCGCAGCGGAGCAGGCTGGTGGGGCACATAAATCAAGCAGGCTGCCTGCCTGGCAGTGACAGATTGCTTTCGGCAGATGCATCTAATGCAGTTTTAGTCGGGCCTTACTCAGGTTAAACAAGTCCCTGACCTGTGTAGGGCTGAAAAATGACCCGAGGAGCTGATCCTGCAGCTCATCGTACCGGGTGCCCCGTGCAGCGCAGGGCAGTGGATGCCAGCGTTGCTGCTGGGGCCCCTCGGAAAGGGCTGCAGGACCTGAGGAACCACCAGCCGTGGCCACGCAGAGCCCACGCCACTCGCCCAGGAGCATCGTTGCAGACCCTGCGACCGCAGCCAGGGCCTGGTTTTGTCTTGTCTGAAGGGTTGAGCCTGGGCGAGAGCTGAGCTGCGGCCCCCTCCTGCACCCCCAGAGCCCGACAGCTTGCAGCTGGGCAACAAAACGCGAGGGGAGACCCGGACTGCTGTGCATCCGCGTAGAAATGGGTACGACTGGTGCACACATGCAGAAGGTAAATCCCTGAGAAGAAGAGCAACAAAGGAGAGTCCATAAAGAGCTGGAAATTGCTTGCAGAAGGTATATCCTTGAGAAGAAGAGCAACAAAGGAGAGCCCATAAAGAGCTGGAAACGGCTCCCGTATGCCGGGCAGTGAGGGCTGGCAGGGGAGAAGGGATGCCCAGCCCCTGGGATGCTGTGGGACACAGGGACTATGTGTCCGGATGGGACCCTCCGGCTGGGACCCGGAGAGGGCGCCGGCAGCCGGGCTGGCTCCCCGGGGGCTGCCCTGCTAAGGTGACCGGGCTGGCAGCGAGATGCAGCCGGCATCCATCCGCAGGCAGGTCCCATCCTCTGCGGAGGGCTGGCCCTGGGGCTGTTGGGAGGTACCTTGCCGTCGGTTGAGAAGACCACACAACACCGTCAGGGCAAAGAGGAGAGAAAGGAGGGCATTTTTCTGCTGAGCCACCAACAGAGAGGGACCAGACCGTTTGGATAAGCTTTAGAAGCAATCCAAATAGCCTAAATAATCATCAGGCCACATTTCTTCTGGACTGAGCAGTTGCTAGTGGTTGTTCAGAAACAAATACAAACCCCACTGTGCTCTCATCGAGTCATTCTTGAAGCACGAGATAAACTTCATCCTCTCTGCTGCTGCTGCCAGGGTAGAAAGGGCCAAACAGCGGTTTCTTACCAAGCGGGGCCCTGATCCGCCGTGGCAGCCGATGGACGGCTGGTGGGACGTGCTCCATCTGCAGTATCCGGGATGACAGGCAGGATGAGCATCCCTGGATGAAGGCAGACGTGGGAACGAGGGACTGACACCCAGCGCCGGGTGCCGCCTCCCCGCGCGGCTGCCTCGGGGTGGGAGTCCTGCCATTCCTGGTGGGTTTTTTTTAATAGAACTTCAACTATATTTAGATAAAAAATAAATACATTCTTGGCTTGAGCACACTTTTCAGTGCCTGATGAATGAGCAGGACCTCTTTCACAGGAAACTATAAAATTCCCGGGGTGAAGGCTTGCCTCTGCCGGGGTGAAGGGAAGCAGAGCTCTGTGGTCCCGCTCCGCCTGCCAGCCTGTGCTCAATGGCTTCTCTCGCAGAGGGGACCGGTCGTTGCTGTTATTAATAACTGCACTACCGTGTTTATTATTAATGCTGCATGGGAATGCGGAAAGAAACTCGATGATGCTGAAGGCCTTATCCTGTGTTTTAAGGAAAGCGAGGCTTTGTAAGGCCCTGCTGGGTGGGAGCAGAGGCACCCTGGCCTGGCTGGACCATCAGAGATGCTGTTCGGGGTCAGCACACGGCCGTTGTCAGCCGTCTCTTCCCCTCATGTTCCCCAGCACCATAACTAGGGATGTTTGGGGGCCTTGGCTAGTTCCTTAATTTATGGACTTGCTGCCCGGGAATTGATCCAGCCTGCTCCCGAGCACACCCACCCGGCGTGCCTGTGCAGCCGCCCGGGGAAACAAACGCCATGAACGTGGGCTGCAGCTTGAGCACAACTGCAGGGTTGCTTAAATAATTGACTATTTCAGTCGCCGCAGCATGTGTAACCTCTTGGTGGGGGCCCCATCTGCACCAAAGGGAGCAAACTCTGCCAGGCAAGTCCAACGCTTCCCACCGCCCCCTTACCCCCAAGCCCTTGAGGCTTTATCAAAGAGGTTCGACCTTTTGGCACAACGGCCCTTAAATGCGATTTCATCCAATAAATATGATAAATTGGTGGCGGTGGCCGTGCTTTCAGCTCCTACTCCGCTGTTCTTGGTGGCAGGGGAGGGCAGCATCACAGCAGACAGGAGGCGGATGGATTCCCAGTGGATTGGCTGGGCTCCCCCACAGCACCGTTCCCTCCAGTCCCCCTCGGCAGCTGCGTCCTCCCACCGGGATAACCCAAACACCTCCTCCGGGCCAGGAGGGATGAAGCCTTGAAGCCCACCAGCTTCCTGCCACCGGTGCCTGCTCCAGCCCTGGGACCTGCAGGCAGCAGCCTGGGGGTCCAGGGGGGAAGGAGCTGTGTGCTCCCCTTCCCCACTTCTTCAGCCCAGTTTAGCTCCCTCTGTTTTGGCTTCTAGCACCTTTAAAATAACATTTCTTCTATCTGCTAGAGCAGGTTCATCGCTCTGAGTTGGAAAAGCCAAAAACATACTGAAGAAACTCTTCAAAAAACAGGAAAAAAAATTCTCACTGGATTGATCTCTCCATCTTTCTGTCATCTCAGCAGCAAGATTCTTCTCATACTGACCTCCTGACACAGCCTGCTTTTGTGGGAAAACTGCTCTGAATTAGGCTGCTGCTTCTCTCATCTTTCCGGGTCCCGGAGGGTTTTTTTTTTTTCCAGCATCTAAGGCTGTGCGGAGCTCTCGCCCTCTCAACATGGTAATATCATATCTGCGTTCTGTGCTTGCTACTCATCAGTCAGACTCCCATCTTAGGACATATTTTCACTAAAATGCTGCCTTATTTGGCCTTTTCCTCCCTGTGATTCCGGTGACATCACCCACCACGCAGTCGATTCAAACAGCCATCGCCGCAGCGAGTCCCCGCGCAGCAGAAGGAGCCGCTGTGCTGGGGGGGTCTGGGGGCTGGCGTCCCCTCCCGGCAGGGACCCGACCCCAAAACACGTCCCGAGCAGGCTGAGCCCACCCGTCTCCATCACACAGGGTGCGTTGCAGAGCACGCACAGGGACGTGGGTACCACCTAAGAGCGATGGAGGGTCAGATCCAGCTCTGCCGGCTGCAGCGAGCCGGGTTTTTTTTCCCACGTCGGTAGTTTTCCTCTCCCTGTCCGCCCTGCGGCTTTGGCTGATCTGGCAGCAATATTTACTGGTGACGAGACCAAGTAAATTGGTGGCAGCTCTGCATTAAATTAGAGGTGCTATTTCCTCCGGTACCAGCCAGACATCTTTTTCCCTCAGAATAACAATAAACCAGCCTCACAGCTTACATGAAGGTTTCTGTTCTAAATCCTACTCCCCCCCCAAACTCCACTATTTACTGAATAATCCACATGTACAACGTCAAACTGTTTCCAGCCTCGTCAGAAGATCACACACCGGGGTTTTCTTTTGCTGTCCCACTCACAGAGCACCGTGACTGCTCGGCAGCTGGTGGTTCTTGCCTGGCGGCTCTGGCTGGAAGGGGAACGCTGGTCCTGACAAACCCCGTGTGAAAATGAGACCAGTCCCTTAACTTACCCTCGGGAAAGAGGCGTTATCCTACTGGGACAGGCTCAGAAGCTGCTACCGAAGTCCTGCCGTCGCCCGTTTGCAGGCAGAGGGGCTGCTCTCCGTGCCGGTGCTCCCGGCTCTACCCCCCCAGCAGACCCCACACCATGCCGGGGCAGCTGCCGGGCACGGCACGGCTGGGATGGCACGGGAGAACTGGCTTTATTTCCCTGGGATGCCTTGGGACAACCGGCTTTATTTCCCTACTCCGGAACTTTCTTCTTGCCGTGTCAGAAATTCACAGCCCAGCTCTATAAATCGCCTTTTGGCTGAAACCCCACTGTAAAAAAATGCTGTGCCAAGAGCTAATTAGAAAGAAAAAGAAGATTAATCTTGAAAAACCAGATGAAGTGGGGTATTTCTGGGTTAGGGATATTTCCTGATTGCATAAACCCAAACAAAACAAAACTCGCGTATTAATGACTCCTAAGAGATAAACCAATTTATTTTACTACATTTAAGAATTAATCTGAGTCATTTTACTACAAGAAGTGGTTTTGCCAGCTCGTGCTGTGGGTGTTTCTGGCAATAAAATGGCTGAGGACTGTGTAGTTTGGGATGTCCATCGCCACCGCCGGGGCCACGGTCACACAGTGCCCATCCCTCATGGATGCTCCTTCACTCCCGCCTCAGGAAACCCTATTTTTCAGTGCCTCGTACCATGGAATGGCTCGGAGAGGCGTCCCGGGGGAAGGGAGCCGGACGACCTTGGGGCCAGCTTTCAGGCGGGGACGCGGGAGGTGGTGCAGGTCCCGGTGGGGGGGTGTTCCTCCGGGCACCCCTCCACGTCCCTGCCACCAGAGCGCGAATAGGACCCTGCCAGGGAGTCAACAGAGAAGATAAAGCACATTTTTCCCGTGTAAGCTGCTCTGACTATTTATAATGAGAACCTAGAGAGTGGGAAACCAGAATAAAATCCATATTTAAGGCAATATTCATGAAGCAGCAGCAAGAACTGCTGTAATCCCTGTGGTAACGCCACGGGTGTTGGAGTCCCCTTGACTTCTTGCATTTATTTTTGACATGGACCAGCTCAGATGGTGAAGACATCAGCTAGCCGCGCTCGCCCTGCTTGATGAAAAACAAGGAAATACCTCTCCGGCACAGGAAGGGAAGGGAAAAAAAGCCCTTGGAAGTGAGTGCAAGGGTCAGCCCAGGAAGCCCTGCTGCCCTCTCCCTCCCCAGGAGGGTCCTGGGTGGGCAAAGGTGGGCTGGGGCTGGGTCCCCGCTCCGAGGAAGGCAGAGCACACAGCGGCCCGTGGGTCAGGGCAGCTCCTCAGCAAGGGACCCTCCTCCGGAATATGCCGGGGTCCACCGAGGGCTCTAGGGAGACGATGCTGAAGATGCTCAGCGCCCGCTCGGGCAGCCTGCGAGCAGCACCGGCGGCTCGGGCAATGGTTTCCCTGCCAGGGATGGGAGCAGGGTGCTGAGCATGGGTCTCTGCTGAGGACACAAATAGGCAGGGCCCTGCTTCGGTGCCGTTCAAGACCTTGTAGCAAAATATTATTTTTTCCTGGGGGGGCTGGTGGTCTGAGGCCGGGTTGTCCGGCTGGCTCCGTTTGGCTGGGAGGGCAGAGGCATCGTCTACAGCCACCGAGATCACAAGGCTTTCACCATGCCTGCTAAAGCAGAGGAAAGCAACAGAAAGACCAAATCTTTAATATGGTGCAAGGCAAACACCAATTAGACACATTCTGTAGCCGCCTGAAATGCAGCATTATCAGGCCTTTGCTTTTTTTTTCCTTTTTTTTTTTTTTTTCCCCACTCCTGGCCATCTTACTCCGTTTCCCCAGACAGATGACATGTTTATTTGCCTGAGCTGTAGCTGGGAGCTTGTACAGTCTTATCATTGTCAAAGCACAGCCTAGCGGAGAAGCGATTTTATCTTTTGCTCTCTGCTATTTTTGCTCCTTCAGTGCTGCCCTTGCAATAGAAAAGTAATTACTAATTGGGCAGCAGCTCAAAAGAGGTTCTGTGATTGTCTGCAGAGCTCCTTGCTTTCCCAGACAAGCAAACGTTTCTAACTCTTTATTTTGTGTAGTGCTTGGGTTCAGAATTACTATGAATTAGCTACCGGGCTCTCTATTGTAAAAGGGTATGTTTTTAAGGACGAGAAAGTACATTAATTGGTTCAGGCACTAAGAGCATATGAAATAAATTGAATTTCATTTTGGGATTAAGGAGGAAAATCTAGGGAGGCTCCAAGACAAATTTGAGAAAATATGATAGCTGCAGTTAATTGAAGTGTTTCAACTGCATTTTTTTTTCTCAGCCGTTTGAAATTTGTTTTCCCAGAATCGGGATCTCTGACACAGAGCTGTGATTTGGGCTCACAGACATCACTTTATATTTGATACTTCAAAACTAACCGGAATTTTGCATCCAGCTGCAGTTAAGTGCAGTGCCAGGATACGTAGATTACTGTCAGCGTTTCATTTTTGCAGGGCTTTTCTGCCCGTCCTCTTCCTTTCCAGTTCTCCGCTGGCTTTTTCCCAGCTGCACAACCCGGCGGCAGCGCTGGCAGAGGGACGCAGATCCCGCTTCAGCCCGACCGCGGCTCCTGGGAAGGGGGGAATGCTGCAGGGGCTGCGCGGGGCTGGGACCACCCGGGGGGGACCACGGTGGGCACCCACCGTGCTGCTTCTGCCGGCCGGGGAGGCTCCGGGGGCACGCACAAGCCTTTGAATTGCTTGGACCACTGTTCCTCTGCTCCGGCTGCTCCCACCTCAGCTCCTACCATTTCAGTGGTGTTTCACCACCGCCTGCAGATGCGGCCTGAGCACTTGCTGACATGACCGGGGAAAAGATTTATGAGCTGTATGGAATAATAATACAAATTTCTGTTTTATTCTAAGCCACCTGAAGGAAAAGAACTCATCTCTGCATTAAAACAAACAGAACAAAGGAAATACTTTGGGTTGTGTTCATTCTCGAAGGCACAGGCTGTAACAGAACTCCTATAAAATTAGTGCAAAATGAGGAACCTGCCTCTGGAGCAGGCCTTGGCAGGTTGCAAATTCTGTTTTATGCTGTAAATCATAAAAAAAAAAAAAAAAATTCTTTCATCACTACATTACTGACATTTGCTCAGCAGACATTAAAAATTGCAGTTAAAAATGAGAAAGCTGAAATCCAGCTGGAAGTTACCTGGAGCCCTGGAACCGCTGTTAACGGTTGTCTGGTCGCAGGGTTGTTTCCTGTGAAGAGTGTAGGACCAGCAACTGCACACCATTACGCTTGGGCCAGACTTGGAGGATAATTAAGTTGCAAGAAATAATAACATTGGACGAAACGTGGTGCGAGCTGGACCCCATCGACGGTACCCATAAAGCCAGCAGCAATCTTCCAGCATCCCGCTGGACCTGGGACCACCGCTGTTAGAAAGCCCACCCGGAGAGCCCCTCGGAGCAGGGCGGCTGGGGCCACCGAAGGAGCTGGCAGGTTTCTGGGATTCGGGCAGAAGCCCCAGGAAAAGCCAGTTGTAGCCGTCTCGTGACTTTTTGCTAAAAGCAGGCAAAACAAGAAGAAGATCCCAAATCCCGTACTCCCAGCGAGGGGCTGGTGTTCCTGCACAGATGTTGCGCGCTCCGATTTCTGCCGGCCGGGAGCGGGCTGCGGGAGCGAGCTGCGGGCTCTCCGCAGGGTCTGTGATTAGCATTTAATACCGAGAGGCTCACTGCCTGAAGCCATAGTCACCCCTTTGAAAATATATTTTATCGGAGGCCCAAAGCGATGCAGCGGCTTCCTGTTACAACCAAATGCATCTGGTTTGGGTTTTCAGATTTATCCCTTGATCCCTGCCATAAGGGGCTGGTGCTTTGCCAACCCATTGTTTCTCAGTTGGAAACAGATGGTATGGGCTGAAAATTTGATTGTGTTCAAAACCATTCCGAAGTATTTAACGTCAACCTGCTGGCCAGATGCATTTTGAGAGATCTGCCCCTCCGCCACCTGAGTGCCTTCTTCCCGGGACGGCGGCCGCACCGCGGCCCTGGGGACACACGAGCAGGATCCATCCCGCCCCTGCTCCGACCTCGCGTTCCCAGGGCAGACAGACCTCGTGCCGGAAAGCCATAAACCCAACCATCTCCATGCTAGAACTCTTTAATTTTCCAGACCCCGATTCAGCTCTGCTTGGAGTTTTTTTCTCAGACGAAGTGAAATCAAGAACCAAAGGTGATCCGAGAACCTAATGCTGATGGAAAGCTTTCTCCTTCTTGGAAGAGGATAAATAGGTTAATACTCACTTTCACGGCAGCCTTTCTAAGTCACAGTTTTGGTTACTAAGAAACCGTAAAGAACAGCTGCTTCAGGGAAGACACTTTTATCCTGATACGACATTTTCATCAAAATTGGTCAAAACTTAGCTTTAGAGTTTTGCCAGAGCTACTGATATTTCAGAATTTGTCATGATAAAAAAAAAAAAAAAAGACTTTTTTCCCTCAGGCAACAGCATTTGTAGGAAAACCCTTGAATAATCCTGGCTTTCTTTTGGTGAAAGATTCTGAGGCCAATTTTCTGGTGCTGTAAAAAGATATTCTTCCCTAAATCCTCTGTGCTTTGCCATGAAGAGTGTGGACTACAGCCTCCATCTTGCCAGGACTTGTGCTTGCAACAGCCCCGACTCTTTCTGCAGGCTGTTATTCAGCCTCCAAAACCTGATGCCAAAATACTTCACTCCAGGCAGAGCGGGCCAGGTTTTCCCTGCCGCTACTCAACTGGCTGCAGCAAGTTTCCACAGGGGAATGTGACCCAATGAGTTTAATCAAAGGGTACTTTCATGCTCTTTCAAAGTGGAGACGCAAGTCGCACGAGGGACTATTGACTGGGATACGACAACCAGAAATCTGATGCAAAATCTAAATGCCATGCCTTGCTGAAGTGTTTGAAGCCAGACCAAGATAAAAATAATAATAATATAAAGGGAAAGAAAGGTTTATTCTTGAAGACTTAAGAGTAGGCTGCAGCCTCAGATAGATCAGTTGCATTCAAACTGCCCATGGGGTATGAAAGATAAAAGGACGGGCTTTCTGGAAAAAGTCAAACAGGACAGAACAGAATTGGGCTGCTGATGCCATCCGCTGCACCCTACTCCTCCCAATGGGAAAAAGCATCGCCCGTGGCACTCGCTTGATTTCCACAGGAACCAAAAAGAAGTTCCTCTTTAAGAGCCGCTTTATTTCCTACCCTAAACAAATGTCTGTGCCACAATATCATGGGCTGAGCGTTTCCAGCCAGTAGGGAAGGGCAGCGTCGGTCTTAATAGGCTGCGGGTAGGTGCTCCGCACCGGCGGTCTCCCAGCCAGACCCAGCACACCGGAGAACTGGAGAAAGCCGGAGCGGTTTGCACACCACTGGCTGGCGCGTGGGTGCGTGTGGCATTTGCCATGGCTAGCGGAAAGCACGCACCATTTGTTGAACTTTTATGGTTTAAATATTGTGCCTGACAGTCAAGTAAATTCTTGCGTATTCTGAACAAAGCAGAAGATGCAGTTTCCTTGCTGGTTGCTTTCAACTGTAAACACTAGGCTTTGATTTGCCTAAACTCCTGCCCTTTGGGGGGGGGAAAAAGTCTTAAAGGATAAGATATTTGTAATTTTTTGGGTTTGTTTGTACTAAAAAAAATCAAAGGGCTCTTCTTTTGGCTGGCAAGCCGAGGAAGGCAAACGTGGGTGCCGGGCAGGCTGGAGCTAGGGCGGCCCCCAAAATCACTGGGACCTCCCTGGGGCCTCTCCTTGGGGACTGATTTCCTGGGATTATTCCCTCTTTATTCCTATTTAGTGGTGCCTTGGGGGATTTGCTGGGTTGCTGACATAACCGGGTTTTATCAAGAGCATTGGCATTTCCCCAGGCAGCTGCTCACTGCGCTGCAGCAGCAGCAGGACGGCAAAGACCAAGGGACAGGGAGGGGTCTTGGTGTCCCTTTATTTTAACCCGATAGGAAGTATTGAAACAGACCCTCACCCCGCGGCTCCGCACATGGCAGTGACCCGGGGAGCTGCTCCCGGGATCCAGCCCCGGAGCAGCCAGCTGGGATGCTGGGCTGGCCAGTGCAAGGGTGCTTCGGCTGCCAGCCGAGAAGCAAACGCGCTTCTCCGCAGAGCAAAAGCTGGTGCTCCTCGGAGGGCACTGGGTGCCCCTGCGATCTGGTGTTGGCAGACCAATAAACCCCGCTGCAGTACTTGATCTCCCTTGAAAAGGCCCTGGAAAGTGGGTAAATATCTCTAAGGGTCCCAAATTCACATTTTTCAACCTGCAACTAGTAAGGCTCTCTTTTACAAAAAAAAAAAAAAAAAGCTAATGTCACCTACAGCAAACCAGGATCAACAGGAAATATTTTTTGTGTGTACCTCCAAACCAGAATTACTGCGGGAGGCTGGTGCAAGGACAGATCCTGAGCACTGACCCATGGTCGGAGCAGCTGGGCTGCAGCCCCGGAGACAAGCTCATCCACTCTCGGAGCTGGACGACACTGGTGCGGCAGTGGTTTTAGACGAGTCGCAATGGAAGACCTCCGAAAGAGATGTGGTCTCGTAAAGGCATCTGTTGCCCCAAAGGCTTTTCTTCCTGCTTGCTCCCAATCTTTTCTTTTGGATAGTACATGGCCAAGCCCTGCATTCAAAGAGGTGTCTTGGAGATTGAACATCTGGCCACGAAAGACGGCGTTCTGGATGCTGATACGTCAAGGCAACACCTCCACATCCTTTGGGCAGTGTTAATATTTGGACAATGTTAAAACATAACCAGCATTTCTTAGTTTAGATTAATGCCCCGGCTGCGCCCCAGTCCTTGCCAACCTGCAAGACACTGCCTGGATTTCCTCCCACTCCTCCAGCAGCACAGGGCTTAGGCCTTGACACTGGCACTCAGTATTTAAACAAAATACACATTAATATCTGCGGAAGTAATGCCTGAATCATAGCTGCAGGAACAGACACGATTAAGGGCTGTGAAGAAAAACAATTAAGCTGATCAGCCAAAATATTAGGAAAGCAAGTCTGCAAATACCATTTTTTTTCTCTCTGAAAAATAAAGCAGCAGCCTGAGGTTGCTGGGAGCTGTGCTCTGAATATTCATGGGGTATTACTGGTCCTCAGGCAGCGCTTGTTTGCACTGAGGATAAGGAAGGCCACCGACTGTTAACCTTTGCAATTTAGTCTTTCATTTCCCGCATTAATACGCGATGGAAAAAGCTGAAAGTGGCGGTCATGGTGCATTAATCCTGATAACGGCTGTGTGAAATCAGGCTGAACTCCCTTGTTTGCCCAAGGAGAGGAAGCCTGGGCCTGAGTCTGGGGGGAGAAGAGGAGGATTTTCTTTTCTCATAGCCTGGGAGCACCTGCGGCCCCACCAGGGCAGGGGGAAGCACGGACCCGGGCTCGGGGACTGTCGGACGCGGACAGACGGACAGCGTTCCCATGGGACCAACGCCGTGACCTTTCCTCCCGAGAGAGACGGAGGCGAACACGACGGATCCGCTTGCTGACCAGCCTTGAGGGCATCAGGTCCTGCTTGTGTCCTGTTCCTTTTGACTCTATTGACTCGTCAGCATTGAACTCAGTCATTTAAAAATTAGATGCCAGGAGCTGCCGACTGACCCAGCAGCCACTTGGGGATGTGCGCGCTTTTGCCTTTACGCTGTGTCACGGGTGGGCAACTAAACGTTGGTGCAAAACTAGGAGACATTTTAGTTCAGGTAGACTACTTGGAAGGGTTATTTTTCTCGCCAGGCTCTTGCCTTCCAGCACCTCCAGGCTCTCCCTATTGCCTCTCTCCTCCTTTACCGGGCAAGTCTCCCTTCCTCCATCGTTTGCAGGTTCTTCTGGGGGTCCGGTGACCAGTGATGTGGGTTTCTACGTGATGGGTGCCAGCACCATAAGGGATGGTGCTGCTGAAAGCAATCATCCTCCCCAGAGCAAAAGATCAAACTGCCATGTGGTTGTCGATTCGAAGACGGAAAAACCGAATCACCAAACAGTGCAGTTCTGGAGTTGCTCATGCTGCGTAAAGTGGGAATACGGGAAGGTATTCATTTTGGGGGGGACCTAAAAGCTGGTAGGTAGAAACAAAATAGTCTCTTGTAGCTCAGTATGAACCTAATCCGGCATGAAACGGGGACGGCCGAACGCTGTCACTGGTTTGCAGACGCAGGTTCCCCCTCACTGGTACTCCCGGTCTCCCCGGTAGGCGCTGGCAGCAGCCGGGATGGAGTGGGGCAGTGCCCACGCTGCCGCATCCCGACGGATTCACCACGGAGCAGAGCAGGTTTGCCGTCGAGGCGGCGAGACGCGTGAGCCGCAAGGCTGGAGCAGGGCACGGGGCAGGCTGCCCTCTCGTTTCGGGTCCTGTCCCCCCCTCGCCGGGCTGCCTCCACCCTCGGCCGGTGCCCGGGAGGTGCGGTTTGGCACCGCCGGGCGTGGAAACACCCCATGGAAAAAGCAACCGGAGAACAGCGTGGCTCTGTCTCTCCTGCGGCCCAGCTTGTACAACAGCCATCTGTTTGCTGGCCTCTGCGCTTGGAGGAAGCGCTGGGGAATTAAAGGCTGAGGAACAAAACGTTTCATTTCGGTTTGTGGCGTGTGCGTGTGCGCGAGGGCAGCAGGAAGCATGGTGAGGGCTCTGTTGGGCTTCCCCCATCCCAAAAAAAAAAAGGATGTAACTCCAGCGTCGTGCCCGTTTAAAGCCACGCAGACACCTTATGCGATGTAGGAGACAAACCAGCTTTTGGGAAGTTCCTGACCTCAGCCCAGCTCCATGAGGCAAATGCCACCCAAAACCACGTCCCTGCACCACCGGCTGCTGGGATGCTGCCCATCGCTGGGCTGGGACAGCCGGGGAGGAAGAGCCTTCCCGCGCTGCCGGGGATGGCACGGCCGTGCGCGGCCCTTCTCCTGCGCTGGAGACCACCCCGGACCTGACGGCTGGGTCTCCGTCAGGGAAGCGAAGGCTCCGTGCCCGTGGGGTGCGGGGCCGGAGATGCCCCTCGGGAGGAGAGCGGGACGCGGGACAGCCGCCCTGCCTGTGCCAGGCACGGCCGAACAAACCCCGTTTGTCATCCCTGGCTGTGCAAGCCTGGTCGGTAGGACCGTGGCGCTCGCTGGAGCAAGGATGAGTTTTCCATCCTAACCTGCCACTTCTTGCCTTTCCTTTAGTTTCTCACCATATGGTTTAAAGCATCTTTTGTTAGCACAGGAACCGTGGTGTTGGATCTGGAGAGGGATGAGCACAACAGACTTGGCAGTTCTGCAATGCAGCAACTAGCAGGTAACTACGCATTAGTCGTGGAGAAGCTCAGGAACACGAGGGGACTTCATTAAAGCACAGCTCTAGTCCAGACATAAGGCTTACCCTGTTTATAAGCTGGCTGGTGGGGTTTGCAGAGGGATCCCCTTGAATCACCACTTCTTTTCACCGTCTCTTCTCCTGCGTCCCCAGTGGGGCAGCGTCCCTCCTCTCCCCCGGTGCAGCGGCACTACCGAAGCTGCTCGTCACGACTCCGACTCTCTTCCAGCCTCGGGACGGTCCATCCCAAACCCCAAGGAATTTATGAAAACCCCTCAACATTAGGCACAGTCAATTTATCAAGAGTAGTTAATTAAAGGCGACTTGTTATTAATTTGGAGATTCCCAGAGTGTGTGATCGTTTAGTCCCTGTAAAAGCACCAGAAAAGAAAAATTGCTGCAACAAGTTTTCCTTGGATTTGAAGAATGATCTTTCTTTCCTGAGCAAATTCAGAGCTGCAAAACCAGAAGGCTGGTGCCTTCCAGTTGAACAGCTTTCGAGTCCTGTTTCGCTAAAAGGGTTGCTTTTGAAGCCTTGTCAATCCGAGGAAATTTATTTAGGCAGTCTCAAGGGAAGGTCTTGGCAAACTATTAATAGGTTTCTTTTATAAAAGAGACCTTTATTTGCTGGTCTTTAAGTTGGCCTGCGTCTCGTTTGGCTTTTTGGGCTCATGTGCAGAGAAAATGTCTGTCTTTGACAGTTTCCATGCTTCAGTGCCATTGTGGGGCTCCGGAGGAATTTGCTAAGCCCGTAATGAAACATCTGGCTCAACAATAACACAGCTGCGTGCGGCGCCTTCCCACCCCGGGCGGCGAGGGGCTGTAGCCCTCGGCATTACGGGCATCCCTGCTGCCGGCAGCACGCTGGGCGATCCGCCGGTGCGAAGGCACATGAGTCACACTGGGAAAACTAACCAACCCTGCTGTGCGTGCTTTCTTACCCCAGATCTGTTGCCTGCTGAAGTTGCATTGGGACAGAAACAGTGGAAAAGCCCTTTTCCCACTCTGGATGGTAGATGGAGCTAAAGCGTGGGCAGCTGGAACTCCAGGGGACCGAGCGTGCCGGCAGCCTTTGGGACCCGCAGACCTGGGCTTCCACTGCGGAGGTTTTGCCCCGTTTCACCCCACGGCCGCCTTCCCGCAGCTCTCACCGACACGGGCTGCTCACGTCGAGCCTCGCTGAGAGGGACGGGCGTGGGGCACCCAGCCGCGATACGCTGGGACAGATTTCTAACAAAGGCTGTAGAAAAGCAATAGGAGAATTAGCTTTGCCAAGCGAGTGGAGCCGTGAAATACGTCAGCGCTTTGCGCAATTTAAAAAACCCCACCCTGATTCCAAAAAAGTGTTTTCTGCCGCCGCGGCACTGGTCCCGCAGCCAGTGGGATGACGAGGCACGGCCTCGGCTCACCCTCACGTCAGGGGCTGGGTGTGCTGCAGAAGTCCTCATCTCTCAAAGGGGTTACCCGTCCACAACGCGGTTTAAGCTGACACCCGCAAGTTGCTTGGACAAGTACGAGTGGTTATTTGAACACTATCCATCATGATTTGTTCAGAAGGCACTTTGCTTTCTGGGTAGACAAAAGCTGGTTCCCTTCAGTTTTTCTTTTATTAGCAATACAACACGGTGCGTGGATGTGCAAAGCCACGGCTCGGTATTCCTGTAGACGTGCAAGGCAGGACGGGAGAAGCGGGGCTGGGCGAGCACCGTGTCACCGGGCTGCTGGAGACGCTCGCCGGCATCAACTCGTGAAATAAGGCAACAACGCATAAAAACCTCGTTGTGGAAAAGTTTACTTTTTTGGTGATTTGGCTGAAGAGTTAAAAAGTAAATAAAAGCTCAAATTAGATTTATATAGGCATAATTAACCTCGCTTTTTATAGAATAACACATAGCCATATGAACTTTATTTAGCTCAGTCCTAAAGCAGCAGCTGTTGCAAGTCTCTGGAAGAGTGTTTCCACTGAAACACACCCGCACTTCATGAGTACTTGTTTTTTCACCTCTAAGTTTTTCTCTCTGGGGCTTTTAAGCAAGTTTTATTGTAGTGTTTATATAGCCACCTCAGTCTGTCCTTGGTTTATGTTTTTCTCACCTGAAGCCACTGAATTTTATTAGTGATAGGTATCTGAAATCACATTCTTTTAAGAACTGACTGCACTAATAAAAGTCCTTAAAAGTTTCTGTTTAAGGCAATTGTCCTCACCCAGGCATTGGACTGAGTTATACTCAAGACCAACAACTTTTCTATGGCTGTTTGTTACCACCGAGGTAAATAACAAGAATCCCATCGATTCCAAGTCATCGATCCAAACCTCCACCTCTCTGGCCAGAGCAGAACAGCCTCTCCCGGGTCGAGGGGACGAGTCCTGCAGAGACTCCAACCAGCTTCCTCGTCCCTCCTCGACACTGACACCTTAGCCTTGCAGGTATAGCCCCTTAACTGTAAGATACTGTCCCCTCCTGTCACAGGGACAGCTAGTTTCCTCCTACCCATCTCAGCTGAGAAATTTTATTTCAAGCTTTATTGTTTGTCTTAGACTAGATATTGCAAATATACACCAAGAGCCAGCATGCACTTCGGCAAAGGGTTCCCTTCCTTCAAGCCCACTCTCTTGCTGAGGTCTATAAAAACATCGCTCCAGGCACGGCTCATTTCTTACTTGTTTTTCTCCCCACCTTATCAGTGAAGGCTCCCCACGCTTACGGGCAGGGCAGTGCACAGGAACTCCACCGCGGCTGGGGCCGATTCCTCCTCTGGTCCCAGGGGACGTGTGGCCCCGGAGTGGGGATGACCCCGGTGGCGAGGGGGGATGCCGTGGGAAACCTGGGAGGAGGAAGGTGACCCGAACGGAGCCGCTGTCCTTAAACAGCCTCTGCCTTCCCACTGCCAAAATCTTCCCAAATCAGAAACAGATGATCCCTTTTTCTTCCTCAAATATTTCTTTAAAAAAAAAAAAAAGACCACAAATAAGACAGCACCGCAAATATTTGTAGATTCAGATCAGTTAAGCTTTGAAAAACTTCAGCTTGCAAAACTTCAGCTGAAATGCGGTTTCTGCCCAGCCGATGGTTATTTTCTCTCTGCCCGTGGGCTCTGTCCTCCCTCACACCCACCCCGTGCTGCCGGCTGGGTCTGCAGTCGGGGGGGCAGGTGAAAGACCCCTGTGCCTGGCACAGCCCCTCGCGTCCCGGCCGGGTCCGGAGGCTGCCGGCGTGTGCCAGACCGTGGGCTCCAGCCCAGGGCCGGGGCTCCGGCACGGCCACCCTTCCTTGCCAGAGCCGCTACACTCAGTATGCATTTATCCTCCATTAAAGAGTTTATTTTCAAAGTGCTTTCTCCTCTTTTAGACCATCTCGAGAACATCCTGGGGGTAATTGCCCTCACTAAGCCCGTTAAATAATTAACCTCAAATAAGTAAGGCACCGGGCAGTGACTTAACATTATCCCAATGGAAATATTTAAGCATCCACAGATTCTGCAGAGCCAATCGGGATGTGGGGACGGCAGCGTGCCCTGGCCTGTGAAAAGCAGCAGCACCTCAGACCTTCCTCCTTCCCTCCTCCTCCTCGCAGGAGCCCTCGCCCCACCGCAGCTCCCACGCTCCTGCCCTTCCCTCGGGCAGCATGCGCACCCCAGACCGGGAAGGGAACCGAAGCAAGACTTGGGAGTCTTTCCTATCCAGAACTAGTTTATTTAAAGCTCAGGAACGCTTTCACGTATTGTCAGTCATATTTAGGAGAACCGTTATATAGAGCACTTGAGTTTAAATCGGAGCTGAGTGTTCACGCACTCCCTGTGTGCTCACCATCTTTGGCCAGCGACAGGAGGAAATTAAGGTTTGTCCTTTGCAGATTCACAGGTTAAAACGCTGGTATCAGCTACTGAAATGCGTGGTGCTAAATTGACCGTTAGACAACTTATCCCTATGGGGAGAAGTTCAGCTCACCGGTTCAGCTCCTACGGACTGGCAGGCACCAGCACTTCGCACCATCCGTGTGGGACCCGTGTGCCACGCAGCGGTGGTTGAAATGCGCAACGTCCACGTCCGCGGAGAGGTTTCACAGCAGCGGCAGCAGCACCGAACTTCACGTATTGGCAGCACCGAGAATGTTCCCAGCCCCGTGGCCCGTCCTTGCCGCTTCCCCCGGGAAGGTTGGCCGAGACCCTCGGCACGCCGTGGTGCTCGCTCGGGGCAGAGACCTGCTCCCGTCCGCCCTCGCCCTGGCCTGTCCTGTCTGGTCTCACTTGGCAAAGAGCAAACCTGGTGCAGCCAGGACGAGCAGCTTGAAGCATCCAAATGCCTGGATTTTCCGGTTAAAGGACCCCAGTGCAAAGCTTAGGGAGAAAACAAACTCACTCACACAGCCAATGCGCCTGGTCCAGGGGAACAGCTGGGTACAGCACGCCTCTGACCGGAGCCCCTCGGAAAGCTTCACCTCTGTGCGGCATCCCGACCACGGACAGAAACCTGTCTCTTACGGTCCTTATCACCCCGACCACAGCCAGGCGAGAGGCTTTACATCCGAGCTGCTCGCTCGGGGCTGTGTACAAACACGGCTTTCCTCCCGCTGCCCCCCAGGAGCACGGCGGCTGGGTGGCAAGTCCTGGGAGATGCCCACTCCCCATTGAAAGGGTGCGAGCATCCCACCGCATCCCGCTCCCCACCGACAGGGTGCGAGCATCCCACCGCATCCCGCTCCCCACCGACAGGGTGCGAGCATCCCACCGCATCCCGCTCCCCACCGACAGGGTGCGAGCATCCCACCGCATCCCGCTCCCCATTCTGCTGCCTGCTTCTTCATCAGTTTTCCTTTCATCTCCCTCTCCGATGAGTCTTGCATGTTCAAAATAGCAGTGTAATGAGATGAACCCATCTCATCATCTTGCAGTAGCAGCATTACAGGTGGCTGTAACACCGCTGTTGAGGTGCGGGGGCATTACAGGCCACGGCACGATGCAGCTGAGCTGAACCAGCAAGTGGGATTGCTGACACCGTCCTCCATCAGAGACCATTGCTGTGGGTGGCGAAGATCACGTTGACTGGGGGTCGGAGCGCTGCGCTGTGCTCGGACCCTTTCGCCGGGGGTCCCAAAGCCCCCTCCAGCAGCTACAGGTCATGCACACAGCCAGACAGCATCCAGCACTCTTGGTACAGGAGCTTTTATTTGAAACGATGGACAGGACACAGCAGTGGCACAAGATGCTTTTCAGTCACAGAGCACTGTCTTTGCCTTTAGTCTATTCCTGGCATACATAGTAACCCTATGAAAACATCTCAATTTTTATTAATTTTCTGTACAGACCCCTCCTTACATTGCTCGCTGATGGCTCTCTGTGAGACAGGCCAGGATACCCCCGTAAATTTAACTTTCTTGGAAACCGGAGCTCGTGACCTGCAGAAGGCAGCTGCAGCAGCCTCCTTTGTTCTAGCCGACAAACCATAGCAAAACAGCACAATGTCTTCACTTGGGGTGAGTATCTTCTCATGCTTACGCTGAATTTCAATTTTAGTATCAAAACTAAAGACTCACATATGTTTTGAGCTGTTAGATGTGTTAATTTCACGCTTTTGCTCCTGACACTTGAGAGGCACAGGATTTTGTTAAGCTGTTTAATTGCAGTAGATTTTTTGGCAGACAGTATTTTACAAGCCGCAGAAATACCTGAAAGGCTCAAGTGGGTGCCAGCAGTCCAAAAAGCCCGAAGCAAGCATGTGTATGCTGAAAGAGGGACTTCAGAGGAGAAGAATTACAATTTGTAGATCACAAAATCAAGACCCAAACCAGAACACGCCGCAGCGGTATTTTTTTTCCAAGTAGCCAAGTAAAGGCATTAACGACAGAGGACTGCGTTAACGGAGGAAGACTGGGTCAGAAGCTGACGCTACTGTGCGTGGGCTGCGGTCACAGTCCAGTAAGAGAAGCCCAGCAAAGGCGATAGCACTGGGGCAATCCTTGTACGTAAAGCGGACCGGACTTCTCTCGCTCCGAGCCCGTCCCACCGCAGGGACGAGGGCAGCGCTCCCCCCAAAACCCCGTCCTCTCCCCGCGCCTCCGCTCTGACATTTGCCCAAGCTCCCACCACGCACCGTCTTCCGCACTACCTCTTCTCCACCGCCTCCCTTCGGGCCCCTACTGGTGCTTTAACCCCAGGGGGGTTGGTGGAAGGGGGATCCCCTTTACCCCCCCCCACCTCCCCAGGCAGGCGAGAGCGGAGGGGGCTCCGGGAGAAGAGGGGTCCGTTGGAAATCCCACCTCCGCAGGGCTTACGAGTAGGTGCTGCCCCACAGACGTAGCGAAGGCGCCAGCCGCAGGGAGCTGGGACAAACCTCGCCCCTCTCTGCCGTACGAAGATGTAGCCCCCGTGGGTGGGTTCAGCGATAGATAGCCAAGGTCTAGACGAGCATTCCCCACCCTGGGGACATGCCCAAGCCCCCCGCCGTCCTCTCTTCTGGCCTCGATGGACACCATGCACCTCAAGCTAGCTTACTTGGTGTCAAACACTCAAAAATTTAAGGAAAAATCGTCAGCAGCTCTGGAGAAGGGACAGCCAGCATCCCCGTTCAGGCAGCCGAAGGCAGAACATGCGCTCGTCGTGTCACAAACCCTGCAAGGACCACGCCGCCAGCCCAGGCAAAACAAACCAAAAACACCCAGGGAGAAGACTGCAGCACGTTACTGAGTTTTCTGTGACAGCAGTAGTTTAGTTAATAGTCTTTCTCTTTTAAAAACTCGATGTTTTGTTGATTTTTTTTTTTTCTTCATATTTAATTTTCTTCCAGGCACCTGTGTAATGGCTGTGCACCTACCTCCTACGCAAATCACTCCAAGAGGTAACCAGCTGTGTGCGAAGATGGACACTGACCTCCCATCAGGGAATGCTGTTTTGGATGTTAATGCCTGTGCTGAAATAGCATTTCATAGGCGATTCACACTATTCCTATCACTGCTTACACCGAGCACATGCACTTTTAGCTGCCTCAACATCGCAGGGTTTAGAACGACGACGTGTCTTAAAAAAAAATAATTCACAAAGATGTAAAGACATTTCCCTTGAAACAAAATGAAGAATAGGCAGTAAAGCTAAGCGCTGGGCTTTATTTTTCATTCCCACTTTACTTACAAGCAAAGTGCCTGTATCTGAGCTTGATCCAAGGGAGCTTTATTGTTCCTAGCGCAACTTCAGGTCTACTCATCCGCTCTTGACCTGCCGCATCCGCATCCGACGGAGGTTACAGGAGTGATGCCTCCAGGCTCTCGAAGTCTCCATTGACTAACTCGACCTGGACAAACGACCCCAGGAGCTCGTGTACCGCAATCCCCCGCGACACACATCCACCCCCCCAGCTACAAGCTGCCAGCTCGGGATTTTCCTGCTCCGCTCCGGCAGCGGCATTTCATTTACTCTCTTTACATCCCCCAGCATTTCCAGGAACATCAGCCACGCAACAGCACAGGGCTGGGCAAAACGCAAGAGTCACTCGCACCCCACGTAGGGATACGTCTTTAGACCACGTCGGTCTCGCCTACTCAAAGACGGTGACGGACTTGCCTGCATCCCCTGGTGCACCCAGCAGAGGGGCAGAGTCCGGCCCGCAGCTCGCACGCTCCAACCCTGCGGCAGGTACAATTTCCCCCAACTCTCATTTGCAAGTTATTTTCTCATAGGCAAGCAAACATCCACAGCACGGTGCATGCTTTAAAAAGAAACCAGCGTCTTCTGTAGCAGAAAGAAAAGCTAGCAAGTGTGAGCTCCTTGCACGCTCACCTCGGCAAAAAATATTCCAGTTCTCTGGCCAATAACGTAGACATTTAATATAAGATAAAAGACTGAGTACACACGCAGACATCTGCCAGCCTGGACTACCTGGTATTTTCAGTGACTACCAGAAGTATCGCTCGATTTAGGGAACAAACACTATCCGCAGAGACTCAGTGCCGGATCCTGGGATGGCGTCACCCCATCAGATCCAAGAGGCGATGGGGACAGGAGCAGGGCAGAGCCCAGGGCGAGGGTGCTGCCAGCTCCGAGGGGAAGGTACCGTTCGTTCCCTTGTCCTTGGAGGGGGTCATTGACATATTACAGGGAAAAACTGGCACTGCAGCATTTCAGGCACCGTCCACC
>JANZLQ010000037.1:23694182-23727314 GCA_026212715.1 Elanus axillaris | reverse complement strand
CCCCAAGACAGCTTAGGCTGGAAAGCCGTTTTCCATAAAATTCCTGGTCAAACCCAGCCAAAATAAAGGCCCATACTTTAAATGCCTAACGACCTCCAGCATCGCAGTAGGAACACAATGCTGCTCTGTGCAAACACACTCGCCTGCAGTAACAGGCAGTCAGAGGCAGGCGAGAGGCTGGGGAGCACAGTCGGGTCAGCGGGATCTGCCAGGAATGCTTTTGCATTCCAGTTTCAGGGCTAAAGCTCACATGGGTTGGGGCCGGTCAGCGGCCCCACGGCAGAGCTGCACCCTTCCCATCTCACCAGGGTTAAACCAATCACCCCGTGTGCCAGCTTGTTGTTTTTACATTACTGCATTCTTAGGAGGAGAAAGCTACAGCTACGTGTTGTTGCAATTTTCTATCGTTTGCTTTCGGAAAGTAATCACCTGGGTTAATCAAACTCTTCAAACCCATTGCTTTAGTAGAGTTGTCAGCAGCCTGTTAGTGTAAACTTCCAGTATGGATTTAAAAAAAAAAAATACGAACCACCCTTGTTTTTGACCATGACCATGGGTTTAGCATGCCAAAAGTTACTTTTGAGATGCGTTATTTTCAAAAGACTATTGCAAGATCTTAGTCAGAAGAAGCTTAGAGAGACTTTATAAAAAACCAGCAGAACACAGAACCTCCTTTTCAGTCCCGCCTAGTCAGATATGCCGTGTACCTCCCACCCGCAGGTGTACGACTTTTCTTTGCATCCTCCCCAAGGAAATATTCTCCTGCAAGCTGTATGGGATGCAAGGGGGCACTTAGTTGCTTGCAAGTGAATAGCCAGGATCTAATTTTTTTTTTTTTTTTTTTTTTTAAACCTTCCCCTTCTCATTTACTTGAGAAATGACCCCAGTTCTGGTGGGACCTCGGGGAGCCCGCTTCACCCCCCGGCTGCTCCCCGCTCAGAGGCGTTTGCTTTTGCTGCAGGTCGTGCACAGAAGGCTGGCGTTGTCCAGAGTAAAGGGTTTGCCGGTCAGCAGCGTCTCGCACTCCAGGCAGGCAAAGTGCTTCTTGTGCCAGGTCATCCCTTCTACCTGCTGGTAATCCTCCGAGAAGATGATCTATGGGACAGACAGAAAATTGCTCATTTCCACCATCTCGCCAAGCCGGAGCGCGGCAGGAGCAGGGAGAGCCGGCCCCGTGCCTCCCACCAAGCCAGTTAGCTGCAGAATCCAGGCTTCGGGAATGGATAAATAAAGGCACAGGGCTGCTCCTGAGCAACCGCGCCAGAGTGACGGGCTGCAGCTGAGCCCTACAAACCCATCAGGCTTTACATGCAACTAGAGCTGGACCGTCGCTCCGAGACGGATAGGGTGCAGCTAGCCGAGACCATCATTACCATCCCGCTGCTTCGCCCCGTTTTCTTTAAGCCCCTGCAGCTCCCCGGAGCAGCCTCCGGCCAGCCCCAGAAGGATGCTGCTTCCCAGGGGAAGGGTCCCTACCTCGTCGCAGCCGGCGCAGCGCGGCCGGAGGCTCTCGCAGTAGTGCCGTCCGCACCAGGCGGCCCCGCTCTTCCAAAAGTAGATGAGGTCAACGAGGGGCTGGGAGCAGCGGCAGCAGACGAAGCATGCCGGGTGCCACTGGCGGGAATAGCCAGCCCTGTCGGCATAGACCACCGGGCATTCCGCCGGCACCGCCTGCTTGCAGGTCTCGCAGCGCTGAAAGAGAGAGACGGCGGGTGAGCGCGGGGCGGGAGCAAAGCGGAGGTGCTCGGCGCGCGGGGTGGGTATTTACTGCTCATACTGATTCGTGGCATCTTTTCGGGGCATCGTTGTTAACCGCGCTGCTGGGTTAGCAAAACAGAACACCACGATCTCCAGGCACGTCCTCAATGCTTTGCAATTTTTTTGCAATTCTGAAGGACTCGCTGTGTGGCTGCTCGACAGCCCGTAGCACCAAGGAGGACAGTGGAAATAAAACATCCAATTCCAGGACCGCTAAGCTGTGCGCCTTAGGTTGTTTTTTGTTCGAGCGCTTGTTCTGTGAAGGGAGACTTGAGAATACCAAAGCCAGATTTTACGGCTGTAGCAGCTGGGAAGGCCCAGCGAACACACCGGTCCGAAATGAGGCTATCGAAACAGTGCAGCGAGGTGGAAGAGCAAGGAAACACTAAACTGAAGGCAGTGGTTGCAGCTCCAGAAAAGCGCTGGGAAAAACATCTCAGTTGTGCAGCAGGACTCGGGCGAGACAGAGAGAGCATCACAGGGCACCCATGACCGACAGAACCAACGTCTCCAAGTCTATCGCGCCACATCCTGTGCAAACATTTGGGCCAGTGCTACGTATGGACAGAGTGTCAAGCTGTAATATAATTGTAAGTCAGTATAAAGATAAATATTTGCCAGCCTTCAGCGGGAATACTGTTTACTTTCTTCCAGCCAGCTCCTCAGGCAGGTAAGAATGGCACTAGGCACCATCAGCTAAGTGTCTGGCCTCTGGGACCCACCCCCCAAGCTAAATCCAACCTTCACTAAAATCCAAAGGTTCTCCAAGAAAGAGTTAAGACATCCTATAGTGCAGAAGTACAGCACACCGTTACTTTGCATAGAGATAGTGAACTTTGTTCTTTTCTCACTGTTTTTTAATGTGCACGTCTATGCCTAAGGCAGATGTCACTCTACAGATTTCAGCACAGTGCTTTCAGTTTATAACAGTTCAAAAAGATTTGGCTAATCTGAAGATTAATTAGCATCTATGCATGCTACACACAAGACCAACTGGGTTTACTCTTTATCCGCGCCTGCAGAGCGATCCTGCAATTAGTGAAGAGCAAGCTTTAAAGCTCTCCTGTCTGAAGCTGACGGGCTGTTATTTAAGCTCCTATTTAAGTCTGGATAGTCCAGGTCGGGCTAACAGCCTCTGAGCCTGTGCTTTGTCACTCCCTGGAAGAAGTGCTCTTAAGCAGCAGCTGGAGTCTCTTCCAGCAGAGCCCTTGGCTGCAAGGCCAGACCCGCTCGCAGCCTCCACAGCCGTCTGGCCGCAGCTTTTATGAAACCGAGACACAGCGTGAAGCAGCTTGCGTGTCGCACGTGTCGCGGTTTAAGCTGCCGTGCCCGACCAGAGCATTTGCCCAGCGGCGTTCCCCCTCCAGCGTGCTCCAGCCAGCGCAGGGCCAGGGGTCGGGAATGTCTCCGTGCTCGGATGATGACTTTGCTTACAAGTGCTCTGATTTAAGTCAACAAGCCTCTAATAAGCGGGTAGAAGAGACACAAAAAGAAAGTTTCTCGGTAGAAGGTAAGCTAACGGTTCCCGAGGAGGACACGGGGGATGGGGCAGGGACAGAGGAGGGGGATGTCCCACGGGGCAGGTGCCAGATTAAAGACAAGCTCCCCGCCACGTCCAGCCCCCTTTGCTAGTTCACGGCACGAGTGCTAAAGAGACTGTTCTTTGCACGTAGGGAGTTTTCTTAAACTCATTTCTCCCTTTACACAGCAAAAGGCTACAGGCCTGCTTACACCCACCAAGTGGCTTTTCTTTGTTTTGCTGCTATTATTTCTAGCACGCCACACATTTTGCTATTGCCTCCTCCCTCGTTCAGTCTGGATTTTCAGCGACTGTCCCACAGTCCTTGGAGCCCTTCCACCATGCTGACAGTCATCTCCTATTTTACCAGCAAATCCAGTATAACGAGCAAAGGCAGCGGCAAGAGGAGAGACAAGATGCTTCCCGGCTTGGCTTTGCTGCGCGTCCGAAAGGGGATATGTCTGCTTACACCGCTCCTTCCGCCGCATCTCTGAGCGGTCCCAAGACGCTCGCCAAGGAGGGAGTAAGCTCAGGGCGGTGCAGAAGCCGAACTATTTCTGGTCTGCAAGAACCAGGATGCGGAGCTGCCGCGCTCAGTGCGGAGCAGCGGGCAGAGCACTGCTCCCGGCACGCCGGCCTCGCCGTCAGTGAGGGCAGACGGGCACCGACGGATTCTGCACCCATCGTATGGGACCGAGGCCGTACTTTTCCCTGCGCCCGGTACCTCCCCCAGGCACCAGATCTGGGCGACCCGGGGACCAGCGAGCCCGACTCCACACTGTCATCCCCAGGGAAAGCACCAGACCCATCCATCCCAGCCCTGCTTATCTTGCAAGATCTAACAGCGAGAACAAACACAAGCAGCTTTCCAACTCCAAGCTCAAGTTTCTTGCCAATAAGAACTGTTAAAAAAAACAACTTATTTTGCTGTTTCTTTCTATGGCAATTATTCACAGGGCTTTTCCCAAGTATCACATAACTTCCACCCCCCTGCCATTTACACACTAAATAAAAAGTGGCTCTTCAGATTTAAGATGGGATTACAGCTTGGTACTCATCTTGCATCTCCGTCGCAGAGGGAAAGGAGTGAAGACTATTAGCAGACTTAGCAGAGGTGTTGGCCAAGAAAGTGTCCCTTTCCCGTAAGCTTTTTCAAACTTGCTCTCAGCTGGCTGCTATTTTGCAACGAGAGCTCCCACAGAAGGAGCTCCCCGGACAGCACGGAGCTTCCCCTGAGCACTCACTACATGGCTGGCCTCGAGCTTTTTGGGACAGTGGCTAATTTTGATCAACTGCCTCAGGATTTGATTTGATTCCAACACAGTGCCTTACAACACCTGAACACTTTCCGGTTCTGAGGGGGTTAAAGACGATTTTTTATGCTCGGTGTAGAACTTTCAGCTCATAGGACAGACTTATTGCAGTGATGGGGCCCCTCTCTGCAGCCGAGACAAGTTCAAAAAGCTGTTTGAGCTCCGATGCCTCTGACAGTGATTTACATTGGCCCTGTATGTTTTCCTTTACACACCAGTTTCAACACAGCTGGCCTAAGTGTGCCATAAGAGGTTTAACAACCTTAGCACAGGGACCACGCAAACACCCAAGGAAATCATTCCAGCTTGTTTCTTGGTGCAGCTTTGGTGCTTTCTGGGTTCATTCTCTTCTAGAGCAAGGGTAGTGGGTTTTGCTTTGGTCCAACATTCATAAATCTATATAGTTCAGACTCACACCTTCGTCTGAAATAGGGTGAAATCAAGCTGATGGTGCCAATTAAGAGGTTTGGTATTAAATAGATTCAAATCCCTGTCCTACTTCTAATGGACTCAAATGAAGAAACATGACACAAACTGCATCTCCTAAATAAGCTATTCAGCACCTTATTTTCCCCCTATGCTCCTGAACCAAAGGCACTCATATCTTCTTAAAAAGCCTCCTTCGTTCCTGCCGGTCTTTGAGGGTTGGGACGAACACGCTCCGGCTGAGGACAGCATGGCCTGCAGCCGGCTGGTGGCACTTGTGGGCATCACCCCCGGCATCGCGGAAAGCAGCGGCGGAGGGGGCTCAGGGAGCTTCCTCAGGCTTGGGAGCGGGCGTCATGTTCAGCACCCAAGTTTTAGGAGACGCACAGGAGATGGTCGCACAAGTAGGGAGGTACCTAAACCTCCACTTCTGGAGCGTGCTGATCTACGCTTCAACCCTGAACACATCGACAACATTAAAGCCTCCGGTGTCGTTGGCTTTGTGCACTTCATTTCTCAGTCCCTTTGCATTCATTCCCTGTCTTCGGATAGCTATATTTTGCTCACATCTACTTTCAGCCTCACACGTATTGCAAAGTAAAGTGCTCTATCTTAATTTTTCTATGGCAGAACTCTTCTTCCAGTGCAGTTTTGTGAAAGCCAGTTCAGCACATTTCAGGTCTTGGGACGCAGTCCATTCGCGTCAGGTCAGCTGCATTAATTCCTGCACAGGAGACTAAAACCAAACCTGCCTGTTTTAATTTGGAGGGGGAAGCAGGAGGTCTGTCTTCAGAACAGCAAGAAACCACAGTACTTTGCAGTCTGCCGCGAGCTGAGCTGCACAGCGTGCTGGTCAAAGCCTACCTCCTGCAACTGCTTTTGAAGCAGTTCCATTTTTCAGCTAGTGCCTCTAGAAAAACGATGCTTTAAACTACAGAGAATAACATCACAGTTATGTATTTATTTGGAAGGACAAACTCGCAGTCTAAATAAACCCTCATCGCTAAGGTGACTTTTATTAACGAGTTTAATGGAAGCCTTCCTTTTTTGGCTATTTAATTTAGCTTAAAATTCTTTGCCCAATTCAGTATTTTGTTGCAATAGAGAAAAACTTTGCAAAACCTGACTCTGAAAGTCAGATGCATGTTAACAGAAAAGGCCATAGCAGAGGGGAGACATTACCCAATATGGAATGAAAATGAAAACTGCTCTTAACATGCTAGAATCTCAGTGCAGCTATGGCTAGAAAAATCTTGCCTTAAAAACACTCAGACACCATTTTTTTTTCCCCCAGCTTTAAATCCTTTGCTGTAAGTCACCCTCACAAGGGCCAGTATGAAGTATTTTCACTCACCACATTCTGTGATAAGCATTTGTTCAGCAACTACAATGGCCACTCCCAAAGGTGCTGGGAAAACATAAATCTAAAACGGTGTTGGGGAATCTCAATCACTTCTCTGTGGAAATCTGTGTTTATGCCCAGAGATGTGCATGGTGTGTTCCAAGTCCCGTAGAGTTATTACAGCCCTGGGAGCACTATCTCCATGTTCACAGCTTTGCATTAATTAGCCTGAGCCACCGCCTCCCATCCCTCACAGTCTTTCCACTTGCACAGGTCTGGAAGCCTGGCTGGAAATACTCACTAGCTCACAGCAAAACAGTTTCTGATCCTGAGCACCTGACTGATGCAAAATCACCCAGGGACAGGTCACACCCAGCCCTTCGGAGCTGCCAGGAATCCAAAGCTGAAATCCCCAGCTCCCACAGCTAACGGGAAACGTACTTACCTTGGTGGTTTGGCACAGCTTTTGCGGTGGAGGGAGGGAGATGGCGGAGAGGAGATACCCACCCCTCCTCGCCCCTCTTGGAGGGACAGCGGTGCTCGGCAGGGCTGGCAGGAGCACACGAGGGCTCCCACCGGGCTCTTTCCCAGTGCTGTGCCAAAGCACGCCGCGATGCAACTGGGCACCGCAGCACCGCTCCGGTAGTTTGGAAAAGCACTGCAGCAGACTCGGAGACGCCCGCAGGAGCAGGACTGTGAACGCGGAACCGATCGCCCTGGCTGGTGCAACCTACTCCCCTCTCTAGCTGAGGCCAAATCCATCCCCCGCAAGCTCCCCAAAGGCAGAGCGGAGCCGGGACAGCCCTTCCAGCCCATCCCGCCGCCGCAGCACTTACGTAGTGCCCTCCCGCGGGCACGCTCTCCAGGGCCCCGTTGGTGGACTCCGGGGGTTTGCCGGCAGCGATGCTCTTATCCTGCGGCTTCCCTTCCTCCTTCCCACCGCCGCCCTGGCCCGGCAGTGCCACCTCCCCAACGCCCAGCGCCTCGGCTTTGTACTTCTTCACAAAGTCTTCCATCAGCTTCAGCTCGCCCTCGGCGAGGCCACGGCACTGGGACGGGTCCTGGTCGTACAGCGGGAGTTGTCTCATCAGCTGCCGCCGGCGGTAGTACGCCCCGTCCGTCCCCGCCACCGGCTGCATCTCCTTCGGGATCAGCTCCATGTACTGCATGGCCTGGGAGGGAGAGAGCACCGACAGTTACCCTGAGCTACCTCCGGCAGGGAAGCACGAGCTTTCCTTGCGCGGGTGCTTTGTAAAGAGATGCTCCGCTTGCGTTACGGAGCGGTGGCAGAAAACATGCCCGTGCCCTTCCTTTCAAGTTGTTCTGACCTACACTTCAGGAATGAAAGGCTGAACTTACACAGGTGCAAGCAGCAGCCAGGCTGTTGTTAATAATTTCATCCTCAGAAAAGAGGTTGGGTGGATTTTTGGAAGATTTTTTTTTTTAAAAAAAAAAAAAGACAACCCCCCCCAAAACCAGGTCCCATGAAAGCAGAGCAGCAAAGACTTGCTTCACTAGTTTGCGCCTAGATCCCAACACACCCTCCCTTGCCAGCACTAGCGTGCCACTACTCTGGGTAATTTGACAACAAGGCTGCTGAAGAGACCAGAAACCCATCAACATCAAAAGGCGAGCCCAGCCAGCTTCTCCCTGCCTGGTGCCAGGATGGGGAGAGCTCCAGGGAGGGGGTCAGAGGCTGCACCAAGAGCACCCCATAGCCCTCATGGGCTGCACGTAGCATAATTTACAGTAAAAGATCCCCTTTCATCAACAAAGAAAATAATCTCAACACAGGAAAAAAGTGGTCAGATAGCAGTTGAGCCTGTATGTAACAGCCAGCCACCAACTCTACCCAACTACCGACTCCGCAGTAAAGGGAAGGTGTTTGGTCACTGATGCCATGCAACACGGAAAGTAAATGCCAAGAAACTATCCCAAATAAAGTCCCCACCTCAACTGGCCGCTAGCCACCATCTTAAAAAAAAGCAGACCAAACCGTGATGTTGCAAGAGGTCTGTCCCACCCCGAGTTAGCACTTACAGGACAGTGGGGTCTGTACAGTTAACTTCTGCTGGCCTGGTGCTAAGGGGAAGGGAGTTTCCCACTCGGTGCATTTTCCTATTGTAGTGTGAAGAGCGAAGGGGCAGCCAGTTGGCTCTCTGCCATTCCGTTTTAAAGACCAGCATCCCAGCTGCATTAGATTTGTATCTTACTTGGTCAGCATTTGAAAAACTGAATTTTAAGACAGTGGAGAAGCAATTAACTGTTTATGGTACATTGTCTGGTTCAGTACGGCTTTTGAAATACAGAAAAGCGTGCACAACACTGAACAACTTGTGACATCCGTAAAAACTTCTAAGTCACCTTCCACCTCAGCAACTTTCGGCCAGATAGCAGCATCGCAGGGCAAGATTCCTGCCTGAAGATTCGCAAGAGCAATAGATAAATGATTAAGCGGAGGCAGGGATTTTTCCCCATTTCTCGGAGTGCACGTTAACACCACTGCACATCATGATATTAGACATCAACACTCGATGTATCGTGCCTCCGTGCAAGAGCAGGACCGATATCCAGAAGTTTACTGGGGGAGGGCTGTCACTCTGTGGGAGAAGGTGCCGCTTGGGAATAGCTGGTTAGAGAGCTGCAGGATGCTGTGGAAGTGATCTGGTGCACAGAAAGTAAGAAATCCTAATAGGAACTACAGAAGCAAGAGACAAGAACTCCCCAGCACTGCACCAGCACGTGTATCTGAAGCACCTTGTTCCACTCCAGCACCGGACCCTCCGTCGCCAATACAAAATGTCTGTGCTGAAAGTGAAAGAGAAAACCGAAGTCTCAAGCCTTTCTTAAAAAGCACAGTTGGACTGCTCAGCAGCAGGTTTCAATATCTGCCCAGGCAGGTGGTGGGATTTCACTCCCTGATCAAGGGAATGCTTAAAGTTATAATTGCAGATGTCCTAAAATGTGGCTAGAGAATAGATCAGGGAAAAAAAAAAAAAATTCAGCCTGACACCAAAAACTGACATGAAGGATAATTAAATGTTGTTTCTACTGCTGCTACTGTGTATTATTACGGACAAGTGCTTTACTATGCCTTAGCGCAGATAATTTTGAGGAAGAACATTTTAGGTTTTCACTGTTAAACTACCGGATTTTGGAGACATTTTATGATCTGCTCTTTTCACTTTCCCCAAGGACCCCGAGTATCTACTTCATAACTTCTCCAGGCACAGCTCAACAAAAACATGCTCTGAACTTCCTCCTATTATTGGACCATCCACTTCAGGACAACAATATTAAAAACAACCCCAAGTTTCCAGCCCGCCTTCAGAAGGAAATCACTGGAGCGAGTCAGTTATGCACTAAAAGCTTTTGGCCCCAATCCCTTCCAAAGTATCCTGAGAATGGCTGACATCCAGCCTTTCTCCTCAAAGTTCGTCACGTTGATCTTCAAGCTAAAATTCATCAAGGTCGTCTTCAAGGCTCCTGCACCGTGTTTACTTGAACCAAGACATCCTCCAGTCTGTCGAGGCACTCGGAAGAGTTCCGAAGCTTTCCCGACGGACGTACCCCGAGCTGTCCCTTGCCAGCACCGCAGGGACGGAGTTTGCTGCTGCGGGAGCGGGGAGATACCGGGCTCCCCAGCTGCTCCCGCTGCACAGGGCTGCGCTCGGGATCACCCGGACACGCACGCACAAGGGGGTACGGTCGGGATTCGGGTCCGTAGAAGAAGAAAACAGCCCAGGAGCTGCAGATTTTGGGCATCCTTCACAGCAAGGAGCCGACGCTGCCCCGAGGTGCCGGCGGCACTGCGCTGCAGCCAGCCCGGAGCAGCGGAACCCGGCTTCCCGGTAAATCCCAGGCTGGGCAGCGTGCGTAATGAATCAGGCTGGGTGGGAAGAGTGCCATCATTGTTCTCCCCATCCCTCACGGACTCCCCGATGCCCCGTGGGACCCGTGGAAGGCAAACACTGGTTAAGCAAAGATTCCTGCCGGGCCAGCTCCTACCAAAGAGCCGGGGAAGGAAGAAGAGGCTGCGAGCGGCAGTGCTGCAATTAAACAGCCGGGCAGTCGGATGCGTGAGGGTCTCAGTCCCTCGTTAAAGCCCAGTGGATCGCCCCAGTCAGCACCACCGGCCTCAACTGCATTCCCAGTACGGACTTCACGCCACCCCCAGTCACCCTTTCCAAGGGGGTGAGGGCAACTGAGTTTTAAGAAATAATTGCAGTCTGCCCCTCGGGTCTGCAGCTGCAATTTCACATTTGTTTCCCCAATTCTTCCTCAAAAAATCTGGTTGCAATTTTCAGCAGCTTTAAACTATTTGTTTAATTTGAAGAGTAAAAGCTGTCCACGAATGACAGTGTAATATATAATGTTTTTAGTACCACAACACAGTTAAAAGCCGGTTAAGTGCTTTCCCTCAAGAAGCACTCTGCTGGCTAACACTTCCACACACTGAAAACCACTTCCATTCGTTCCCACACAGCAATATTGCTTGCCCAGACGGAAACCAGGCACAGGAGGGAAGGAGGGAATGGGCTGGGGGTTTATTTTCAGATCCAGCCCTCAGCATGGGACCACCGTCCCCATCTCCCCTTTTTACCCCGACTTCTCTTTACAAAACCTAAACAAGTATTTATTTGGACCAGCCTCTGTTTAGCTGTAAGGGTAAAAGAAACCAAACCCAGCTCCAGTGCTGAATCTGGGAGGGGTTCCTCGGACAGGCAGAGTCCATGCCCACGCAGGCGGGATGCTCTCAGCCGCGGAGCTCAGCTTCGCTCCCCTCCAGCCCGAGCCCACCTTGGCACGATGAGCTTTCCCACTCCTCTTCCTTGCACGGGGAAGCTCTGCAAGTCTGCTGGGGACAGGGACGGGCTGCTGCGCCTCGGCAGGGCGGGCAGGAGGGTCCCTGGGCACAGGGGCTCCGAGCCCACGCTCCGCTCCGTCGCCCCGAGCCGCTGCCGGAGGAGGTTTTCCACTGAAGTGTTGCTCTTCTGGGAGCAGGAGATGGGGAACCCCGAGGCACAACTACCCGCCTGCCCACCACACAGGGAACTGAACCCTCCTTTCCCCCCTTCTCCACTTATCCAGCAGATCCGAGCTGCAGTTAAAGACGACAGCACTGCAGAGAAGCTAAGGCACAAAGTAAGCACTGTCAGCAGGCTGGTTTGGCTCCGTCTCGGTATTCCTGCAGATGTTCATCCGGGGCTGAGGTGGTGCAGCATTCAACAGGAAACAAGGCTGCGTTCTGGGGAGGTTTAGGGGCGTTCTGTGATTTAGAGAGGCACAAGGGAGCGCTAGCTGTGCCCCTGGCTAATAAACCCGAGATGCCAGGCCTATTTTAAGTCCCAGATTTTAATAACCACCTCAGCAAGCAAAGAAAATAATTACCATATGAAAGATGACAGTTATTTTGCCCTTAAAGCCTATATCCATAACAGAATAATTTACAAACACAGCGCTGGATTTAGATGCAGCATTACTTCTTTCCACATCAATTTAATCTCTCTGCTTTTGAGACAGACTAAAATCTAATTTCCTTAAATGTTTGCTGAAAAAACCCTCCAGGTTTATGGAAGTGTACCAGCCAGCTACCTCCACCTGCGCTGGCTGACCTTGGGACAGGCTCACACCCAGACTTACAAAAGAGATCAGACTCAAAAAGCAAGGCAGGACCTCCCTTCTCCAACAGGGATGTCAAAGTCCAGGGCAACTCCTGCCCAAATAAGCCACCCAAACAGCTCGTCTCCACTGCTGCTGCAGAAGTTTGGTCCAGACCCACATTATTTTAGAAGCATGGAGACAGGTCTCTGGAGTTGACTCGTGGTCCTTGTGTGTGTCCCACAGCTTGCACGGGTTTTTGCCTCCTCCTTGGTGCCCTCCTGGGGGTTTTTTAGGGAGAGAACCAAACCCCAGCCCAGAGACCCCGAGAAGGTGTGGAAGAATCACTCCCACATCCAGCTGGGGGTTTTGGAGCATGCAGACGCCTGCGTGGGCTGCACAGGCATTGTACAATTGGCAGGACAGCAGAGATGGGATCTCTCCTTCGCAATGTTTTTATTGGACATGAGCTTTACCATAGTAGCAAGCTTTCTAATTGTAAAGCCTAGTAAGACTTCTCCTAGAAATGTTAGCAAACCTAGGAAAACCCAAAGGCAACCCATTCCCCTCTCCTACCTACCTACTCTGGTTATTTATGCCGTTTTCCAAAAATATGAAGTGATACATCCATTTCTGCTCCCAGAGGCAAGCCATATGCTTTACCGTTTTCCCCAGTAACTTTATTCCAGAGCCGAGTTATGTTCTCCATTAAGCGACACAAACTACCCACCAAACACGCTGTGGACTGCCTTACCAGCTTCTGGGTGAGCCCTGGTGGAGCCCACTCGTATGTGATGGTGTCAAAGGTGGGGTCTTTCCGAGAGACGATGGGGTTGGTGATGATCATGCGGTTCCTTTTGTAAATGCGAACGCCATCCCCTCCTTTCACCCGGGCGGTGAGCGTGGCATACTTGGAGTCTGACAGCAGGCGCCCAATTTTCCGATCGTCCTCCACGTCCGAGCTCAGGCTGTGATCCTCCTGGCTGCATTTGCACGACTTGCAGATTTTCCTGTGGGTGACAAGCGAGATCATCCTTTTGATATGAGCTGGGCCCTGGGACGCATGCGATGGCTCAGCCACCGAGTGCCAGCCTCTTCCAAAGGCTGAACGCAGACCAGGGTTATGGCATGAGACAAAAGGCTCCTGTGGCCTGAGTGGGGCACAGGAATTCAGCAGAATTCACAGAATCATGGAATGGTTTGGGATGGAAGGGACCTTTAAAGGTCATCTAGTCCAACCTCCCCTGCAATGAGCAGGGATGTCTTCAACCAGGTCACGTTGCTCAGAGCCCCATCCAACCTGACCTGGAATGTTTCCAGGGATGGGGCATCTGCCACCATGCTGGTTTTGGCTGGGGTAGAGTTACTTTTCTTCACTGTAGCTGGCACAGGACTATGTTTTGGGTTTGTGCTGAAAACAGTGTTGATAACCCAGGGATGTTTTTGTTGCTCTGAGCAGGGTTTACACGGAGAGTCAAGGTCTTTTCTGCTCCCCACCCCACCAGCGAGGAGGCTGGGGGGGTGAGGCACAAGGAGTTGACCCCAACTGATCCCAGGAATGTTCCAGACCATAGGATGTCAGGCTCAGCAAATAAAGCTGGGGGAAGAAGGAAGGAGGGGATGTTTGGAGCGATGGCATTTGTCTTCCCCAAGTTACCATTACACATGATGGAGCCCTGCTTTCCTGGAGACGGCCGAACACTTGCCTGCTCATGGGAAGTGGGGAATGAATTCCTGGTTTTGCTTTGCTTGTGTGCATGGCTTTGCTTTACCTATTAAACTGTCTTTGTCTCAACCCACGAGTTTTCTCACTTTTACCCTTCCAATTCTCTCCCCCAGCCCACTGAGGGAGGTGAGTGAGCGGCTGCGTGGGGCTTGGCTGCCGGCGGGGGTTAAACCACAACAACCACCTCTCTGGGCAACCTGTTCCAGTGTTTCACCACCCTCATTGTAGAAAACGTCTCCCTTGTATCTCGTCTGAATCTACCCTCTTTCAGTTTAAAACCATAACCCCTCATCCTATTGCTACAGGCCCTACTAAAATGTCCCTCCCCATCTTTCTTAGGAGCCCCCTTTGGGGACTGGCAGGCTGTTATAAGGTCTCCTGGGAGCCTTCTCTTCTCCAGGCTGAACAATCCGCCTTTCCTCACAGGAGGGGTGCTCCAGCCCTCGGATCATTTTTGTGTCCCCCCCCTCTGGACCCGCTCCAGCAGGTCCATGCCTTTCTCCTACCGAGGACCCCGCAGCTGGACGCAGCGGCACTGCAGGGGGGGTCTCACCAGAGCAGAGCCGAGGGGGACAATCCCCTCCCTTGACCCGCTGGTCATGCTGCTTTGGATGCAGCCCAGGACACAGTTGGCTTTCTGGGCTGGAAGTACACATTGCTGGCTCATGTCCAGCTTTCCATCCCAGCGGGATGGCAGCAGCGCGGAGCAGAACTACGAACCCCCAAGTGCTGTCCCCAGGCGACAGCAGCGGCCCCGACAGACTGCTGCTGCCTCCCGCCCGCCGTGGGGAGCTGCCGCTTCCCCTGAACTTTGAAAACCCCTTCAAGCATCACTAAATCTCCCACCCTCGCCAGTCTCCAACAGCCAAGTGCTAGCCTTGCCTCTTGCAAAGCTTTACATGCCATTAAAAAAGTGACTGCTAAAAGAGGAATCTACTTAAGGGTCTTATCATCTTAATTATAACAGCTACAAATCATAAAGACAAGTCTATAAGGCGACTCTCTCCTGGCCAACTTTTCCATTCAAATGCTAATAGGAAAAAGGACAAACTGACTCGGATGCAAACCCAAGTATTTCAGCAGGATCATGAAACAAGTATGATTCAAACCAGCCTTTCAGTTAATTAAAAAAAATAGTGATTTAAGTTTAGATTTCCAGACAGCTGAGGTACCGAAGCTGGGACCTGCCGGACACCGTCGCGAAGCCCTTCGGCAGCACAGCCGCGGGCTCCTGCGTGCCGCTGGGACAGGACCCAGCTCCGCAGCCCACACCAAACAGGGGTTCTCCAGGCTCACAGAAAAGAGTCTAGTGTTTTGCAAGACAACCTCAGAGGGCGCTAATTCTTGTTTAATTAACGACATCTGGATAGCTCCCTTCCATTTCAAAGCCCCCTTTGTTTCTCCCATTTCGGTTTGCAAGCAGATAGGGCAGGGCAGCAGCCCACTGCCCATGCCCAGAGCCAAACGCCCAGCACTGGTCGGCTCCTACCTAAATCAGTGTTTTTAAGAGGAAAACCACTGAAAATAAAGTATCAAACAACAAGACATTTCTGGCATGGAGCATAGCATTTCAGCCATCAGGACGCTCAGGACAGCCGGCAGCAACAGCCACCCCAGCACTGCCAGGCAGGACACAGCACCACGGTTTTGTCTCTGCCAGCTCTGCACCCGTCCTCGCCCTCAAGGATGAGGGATTATCCTCTTGGTCAGTACTTCCCTGCCTCCAAAGCAAGCAGGGACATGTTTCTTTTCACCAATTCATTTCCAAACTATCTGACAGGCTGGGAAGGCAGCCTGCGGCAGGCAGAGGACCTGTGCTCCAGCACGGATGCCGAGTGGCTGCTGCGGGTGTGCGGCAGCTTCGGCACCGTGCCCTCATCCCAGCATCCTGCTGAACAGCACCAACCACGCAGGGCTGTGCCGGAGACGGTCCCGTGGCAGGTGAGACCCTTCTGCAGGCTGGGCCATCTCTCATCCCGGCTTTCTCCTCTTCCCAAGCCCAACCTCACAAAGATAGTCTCCATTCCCAGGGAGCAGGCAATGTTAGCAAAAGTGGAAAAAAACCCCCACTGCGTGAGAGCCTCAGCTTGGTTTAAGGACTTGCAGAGGAGATTTTTAACTCAAAAAATAAAAAGGCAGGACCAGTGAGGGAAGGGGGATGGAGGGCAGGGAGCACGAGCATCTTCTCAACTCAGCAGCTGTCCCAGCGTGTCCTCTCTGCACCTCCCACCGCCACGCTCAAGTGCTCTGCAGTTCTTCTCTGCGCTCAAAGCCATTGGAATCTGAATATCAGCAGGACCACGGGGACAGCGTCAGGGCAGGGCCCATCAAGGCCAAGACGTTACCTCCAGGAATGCGGCTCAAAGCCCGTGCATGTCCCTCTGCAGCGTAAACACGGCACACCTCTTCCTGACGGCGGCTGGCTCACCGACATCTGGAAAAGAACAGGACACCGCAGTTGGAAAGGCTTTATCCCTACAGATTATCTGAGTCTGGAGTACTAATATTGTGGTTTTTCCTTCAGATATTGATTTTTTCAGCCATGCCTTTTGCTCTGTGGATCCTCAAACCTCCCAAACACCATTTGACCCCTGTCCATGCAGACCTGCTACAAGTTTATTTAGGATGCTTGGGATGAAGGTTTTCACCTTAAAGTGAGAGAAGACGGCATGTCTGGAACAGCATGGGGGGGTGGCACATCAAATGCAGTGAACATGCACACACACTGGACAGCCACCTTAATCTCACGTGCAGAGGCCTCAAGGCTCATTAAAAGGTTATCTTGATTCAGCTTCTATATTGCATATAAATCTGTGCAAGTCAGAAATTTCATGCAGTGAGACTTGGAGGTGCATTGCTATAACCTTGCTTTACTGCAGCTTGGATCTCCTTGGTCTTGCTACAGGGGCTCAAGTGTATTTTGGGAACGTGGCATGTTTCCACACCTCCGGCATCGGGCTTTATGGGTGGTTTCCACAGTGAACAGGAAACACAGCAAGGAAAGGCTCCGGTGAGGGAAGGGGGGGTTATGGTTGTGCTGCACTTTCTGCTGCTCACTGAAAACAGAAGAAAGTCCCTTGTATGCACGTGTGCTCACTGCTGCACAGAGACAGTCCTAATAACCTCCCAAAAGGAGAGAGACAAGTGCAAAACACCACAACAGGAGCCAATAACATTGGCAAGTAAACCTGTTTTAGCGTCTGTCCCGTGGATTTATCAAATATGGCTTTTTGGATGGGAAGAACGCGGGAGGGTACGATAGGAGACAAAAAACAAAATACTGCAGGAGGCACCAGGGAGAAGTGACTCCGCAGGACCCTGAATTTCTCAGCCTGGTTGTTTTTACTGAAACTCTCAGACTCTTGTCTGAAAAACATGTTTGCTCCCTGTAAAAACGGACTTAAGGAAAACAAGGACAGTCCCACCCCCAGGACACGCGCCCCCAGCAGAAGCAGTGGCAGCATCCCAGGAGCTTCGCTTCATGTCAGCAGACCTGACCCTGTGCAGCCAGAGATTAAACTACAGGGTGGTCATTCACCTCTGCAAAAACCCCAATACTTTCAGTCCTCAAGAAGCATTATAAAGTGCCAGTCTTGCAATTTTCTGACCACTTTAGACCTCGCATTCTGCATTTTTCCATTAAGGCTCAACACGTACAGGTCTCACAGCACCATGCCCTTTTTGGTGCCTGCTCCCATTCATCAAGTTTTTGCAGAAGGTCTTTAATTCCTCTCAAAAATACAAGCTTGTTCTAGGCATTGACTATTCATTTGTGTGAATGCATTTAGAGCCCATCAGAAGAACAATTGAGGCCAGAGGTTTCTATTGCTGGAGAAGGGTGTTGCCTGCCTATGCAGTCTTAATCTAGTCCATGTGTGTTTCTGTATTATGACAGTCTTTCATTACAAGATCATACACCATTTAAATCAATATTACACCTCCTCCTGCCCCAGCTCCTCTCCCCGCTCTGCAGCCCTCGTCCCCTCCAGCGCCAGCTCCCCGGCTCCTCAAAGCTCCTGCACGGAGCTGGGGCACCCCGAGGTCTCCTCTGACAGTCAAACTCATTCTGCAGCCTTCGGGAGGAAAAAGTTATTTGATGGCGCTCAGTTAGGAAAGACATTTAGTTCACTTGGAAAACCCAGTGTTGCTAATAAGGACAAAGCTTGTATGAACAGATGGTTTGAGGAATGGCCAATTTGCCAGTTTTAAGGTGGACAACAAGCCTTTACATGCTTTTTTCTTGTTTTTGCAGGACTATTAAGTCTCCATACAAGGCTGCTCATCCTCAAGAAGGACAGCCCAAAGGGTACAAAACGGTCCATTTCAGCTCACTGTGCCCACAGGACTGCTATTTCATTTGTGCCTCAGCTTTCACCTCTAGTTTTCACCTTGTTTCTCACCTGCAGTTTTTCCAGATATTTTGAAGCCAGTGAAAAGACTTCTCACCCTGGGAATTCACAAAAAAGTAAGTCTTAAAAATGGTCTTAACGAGCACACACACACTCCACCTTGCCTCTAATATCCTGAAAAACAGGACATTTTTGATTATTCAGCTATGTGCCAGCTCTCCAGAAGAGATAAAAACATTTAAGATTCCAGCACAGATCACTTACAGTCTTGCCAGTTCTGGAACCGTGTGCTAGATACCTACTAACTGATGGGGTTTTTTAACCAATTCTGATCTTAATGTGTCAGACAGAAGCTGAGTATAGGCAAGGGACGATGAATGGTTGTTTGCTTAATACAAACATCTGGATTAAACTCATTTGGAAAAAGTTCCATCATACACAAGTGGGAAAGCAAAGGGAAAAGCATGGTCACTAGGAAGAACCAGTATGTAAACCCCCAGCAAGACAACCTGATGCTTCACAGTCCAAGTGTCAGCGCAGGAGCTCGGTCATTTGGGGGTGGCCACCAGCCTGTGACCTCCACGTTAATACACAGAGCCAGTATTTCACTTTATCCCTTCAGTGTTAACAAGGTCCTTTCTTGGTAATTTATTCAACCTGGTAATTTGTTCTTCTTGTCCAAATACGACTTCTGCTTCCTATGTCCCAGGGCCGAGTTTGAGGTTAACTGCTCTTTACTCAGTCTAAACCCCACGGAAGTACCTACTGAATCGGAAGGCTCCAGAACACCCTCGTACCTGCTCTCCAGAGTGGGCTGGCACTACCCATCACCCCAGTTAGCTGGAGGATCTGTATCCGGGCTGCTGGATCTGTTCCAGACACCAACCCGACTCCAAAGGCTGCCACGCGATGGCTTGGGCACGACTGTCCATGGCCAAGGGCAGGGTGAGCATCCTGCAGCCTCGGGATCAAACGGGTGCTGCCCCACTCCACCACGGACACACAGCCAGCTCACAGATGGATGGACAAGTCCGACAACTGCCTCTGACAGTGCCTGAAGGGCTTACCGGAGCAGCCGAAGCGAGGCAGGCTGCTCCCTTCCACCCACCGACCCGGCACAGCACCTCTGCCAGCACCCCGGGAACTGCTTTTAACCCCCACTGTTGTCTCACTGCAGCGACACGTGTACTCAGCTCAAGCAAACGCAGTAAAATGGATCACATTTAATACAGCAAAAAGCCTCAGCTCTTATCTTAAATTGCCACTATTGCTTGACTTGAAGAACAAACCCGCTGGCATCAACAGGCAATCCTTGCCTTTGGGGTGTACCGCAGCCGATCACCCCTTTCCTTAAACCAAAACTAAACAAGTCCTAGCCCTGATCTTTGGCCAGGTACAGCCTCAGGCGTGCGGAGAAGACCTAGTCACCAGCCCTCCCATTTGTGCACTGCTCTAGCCAGGACCAGACCACACGCCTTTGCAAGCGGGAACACCAGATCTCCCTGGAAACTCTTATCCGCAGGCGTCAGTGGCACGACTCGCCGCTCCTCACCATGCAAGATAGCCGAGAGTCTGAGGCTACAGCAAAACATACGGGGGAAGCGATGCAAAAACTGGGAGGCTCTTCAAGGCGACGTGTGGCTCCCGAGACGGCTCAGGTTGACTTGCCCTCGGAGGTGCAGGTGCTGGCACGGCAGCTCATCCCACCGCTGCCCGCAGGGAAGCTCAGGTGGCCCCGCGGAGTCTCAGGACATCCCTGTGGCACCGGCAGACCTCGGCAGGGCAGCAGGAGCAAACGGACCCGAGCCCCCTCCGCGTGGGGATGGGGCACTCATCCATCGCCTTCCCCTGCCAGCTCGGAGCACTCCGGGCAGCATCTCCTGGCGACGACTGGAAGCACAGGCACGTCTCCATTTGGAGAACGGCGTTATTCCTTGCTCCCTCAGAAGTGGAGGGAGGTTTGAGCCACTCTCATTTCCATCTCTGTGCAGGGGCCAAACATAACAGGCACCGCTGCCCGTTTTGCGGGCTGCCTGGTCAGCAGGACTTCCTGCCCAGATATGGAGCTTCTCCTTGCAGCTCCACTCCCGCTCCTCAAATATGCATAAAAGGAGATTTCTTTAAAAAAAAAACAACCAAAAAAACAGACACACACAAGACACTGCAAAAAAAAACCCCAAACCCAGTAAGATAATGCAAAACAAATGCTTCCATCTTAGACTCCACCTATGCCCAAGCCCATTTGGAACAGCAGTGTTAAACAAGGAGATACTAAAGTTTAAGATAAAGAGTTTGAAGACATTTATAATGCTTTTTAAAAAAAAAGCCTGTGTCAACAAACTGCTTGGAAGAAAAGCAAATTCTGCTCACCATGACTAGATATACAATGCATTTTAAGATTTCTGTTTTGGCTTTTTTGTCTTATAGCATTCTTGCTGTTAGAAGAGAGAAAAGCAAGTCAGTGCAGAGGAAATTCTTAGGTAGTGAAATGATAGGAAATTGAGGCCATTCTACCCACAAAAACATTTCTGAACAATCTCAGGAATACGCCAGTAATACCATGGTTCACTGTTTTGCTGGCCAAAGGCAGGGCCATCCTAGACACTGGTAAGTTCACTCAGTGGTTGGAAAATAGGGCGCCTATAATGACAAGGAAGAAACCCAAATATGGTTCCATCTTGCTTCAGGGTTTGAGGACTCCTTTGGAAAGGAGCACTGAGCTTCCAAGGCAGGTCTGGCGAGACAGACCCCCGGTTAGAAGTTATCAGCTCAGAGCCCAGCTCCACCAGCCTGCTCCATTCGCAGCTCAGCCGAGACTCCAGAAGGTTTTTTTTGCTGTCTATCATCACCCTCTGACCAGCCCAGCACGTCGTGGCCCGTGACCCTTTGGGAAAGGGTCTACTGAAGCTAGTCCGAGAACTGCCGCTTGGTGCGAGGGGACACACGTAGATAATGCTGCTTCCACATCCACATGACTTGAAAATCCTTCCAAGAAGCAGAAGCTTCTTTCTACCCTCCTCACCACCAGTTCAGTGCCAGAGATTTAGTACATCCACAAAAAGGAGACTTCAGACTAAACTTAGTTAAGGGTTTCCCAGTGAAGGCTCCTCAAGGAACAACCGTGCCATGCCCAGGCTAGTGCTACAGGCAGACAGGCCAGACCTCTAGACCACAAATGGGCAAAACTCAGACCTGCCAGTGCTCAGCAGACACACCAGCTATCATAAGCACAGGCCCTCAGAAAGGTCTCCTCCCTTCTTCGAGCTGCACGCACCCAAGTACTTCCCTCTCGGGTACAACTGGATATACACGGACACAGAGCCCCATTAGCCGTCACGGCTTTGTGGTCTTCACACACCCGGTCTAAAGCTGTAGCGATAAACAGCTCAATGCCAAAAGCATCAGTAGCGGGATGGCTGCCGAGATCCTCCTGCAGATGGTTCCGAGCAGGCTGATGTACTGTACGGTAAGGAAAAAAGTGCCTTGGGATGTTTGGGATGCATTTAGTCGCTCTGCTTTGTACAGCCACAGAAGTATGGGGTGGCTGCAGCACACTGCTCCTGGGACACTCGTTCCACGAGATCCAACTGTTTTATGGAGTAGTGAGTAGAAGAAATTCAACGCAATACAAAATTTTCACAGAGCTTACAAGAGGGCCAGTTAGGAAGAGCTAACATCCTAACGTCCTCTGCCAACAGCTGCTCTTGCAGAGGATGGTTTTATCTCGGGTCATTGCAGAATCGAGAAGTCCCACCGAACATCTGTAACACACAGATTAACCCACCAAGTGCCACGAGAACCCATAGCAATATTCCGCTTTCCTTTAAGGACTTTAATGAGTTCGATACATGAGGGGAATCGAGCATAATAACAGCAGACCAATACCTAATGCAGCCGAGCGTGCGCCTGGGGCTGTTTCACTGCCTCCAGCCTGGCCCCTCCAGCCAGAGGCACCCACCTCTGCTGGAGAATTTGCTACTGACACTGCATCAGGGAAACGCAGTCACTAATCTGGCACTTGCTTTTTGGCGATGCTTAGGGTTTTTTTCCTTTTCTTTTGCCATTAGACTGCTCCTTATACCATCTTTCTTCAGCTATGCGCAAGGCACAGGGTCAAGACAGACTTGAGAAATTAGTTTTGACCTCCAACAGAAGCAGCGTGCTACATGTCGTGAGACCACAGCACAGACCAAGGACTCGGTTAAGTGACAAACAGGGTGGAAACAGGCAAGCAGAGCCAGCTCTAGCTGCTAAGTCAGTCCCTCTAACAAAAGGATAACTGAAGCAAGGGGATCCTTATCCGATCAGGGATGCTTAGACCATATTCCCTCGGAAGACCCTTAGCCCTCTTTTCTCCTGCATATCCACAGGGACCTTGGTCTAATCCCAAGAAGAGTTCGTAGCAGTCCCGCTGACGGGAAACCAACACCTTGAAAAGCCAAGGGATCTCCTAGCAGGATGGTTTCACCATTAGCCGTACGGAAAACGCCAGGCAGCTCCAGCCAGGAGAGGGCAACCCTTTGGCCAGCAGCGGCACTGGCCACCACGCCGCTCCCGAGGGCAAGCGGACCTGTGGGGTCACGAGCCCAGCTGGCAGATTAACCTGGAGTTGCACCCTCAGAGGAACTCAGGCCTGAAATAAGGTTCAGCGTTTCGGCAAGTTGGGCCAACGTGGTTATTAATCAAAGAGCGGTGGGACGCGAGGCAGGACTCGGCTGGCTCCAACGCGCTGTGCCCGGTGCCGGCGGAGAGCACAAGTACCACCGGAGCAGATCCACGAACAGGCTGAAGGGTGACCCCCTGAGAGCGTTATTCCTCGCCGGCACTGCCGCACAAGTCACCCGCTGCTCTCCAGCCTCTGAAAGGGCTTTTGGGACCGGCTGGCACAGCCGCAGCTCCAGAAGGGACTGGCCAAGCCGGGCCCTCCTGCTCCCGCAGAGGTGTCTGGGTCCCGAAAGCACTTACTGCACAACACCTTATTTGGAGACTAAAACCGGCGATGGAGACGCGTAACTACCTCAAGTATGTTTTCTCCTCCTTTTTAGGGAGGGAAGAGGAAAAGCTGGTTTCCAGAAAGTTACTGCAAGTTCACAACAGCCCTTCAGAGCCGAGGTCCTCATTTCACCTCTCCTCACGGTCAGACCGCTCCCCAGTGCCCACGGCAAGTTCAATGTAAACCCTTCTGTGCAGCCTCTGGAAGACCCTCACGCAGTCTCGGCATTTGATATCCTACCCCAATAAATCACAGCCAGGGCAGAGGAGAGCTTAAGTGAAGCTAAGGGACCACATGAACACTTTGGGTGGAGTTCCTCCAGCTGCAATGAATTTTGGAGATTAACAACAGCTCTAACCTTCCCTTTTTTCTTTGTTCAAGGCACTTTGAGAAAGTCCCTTCAACAAAGAAAAAAGGGAAAACTCATACAATATCCACATGTGTGGGACCAGTTTGCTCAGCACAGTTGTTGAGGAGTTCAGGGACATGGATGGATAGCAATTAATTTGTTGTCATTAGTTGACTGTAACAGAGCTAAGCTTGCGTAATAGTAGGGAGCTAACTGAAGCTTCCTTAAGGATTTCCAATAACTGGAGGGTGTAAGTGTTTACATCTAACAGAAGAGGTATCTGTATCACAGCAAGGGGAAGGCTGCAAGCTCTGGAAAAGTACACCGCCATCAGTTAAAGCTAAACAGTATTTACACAGGCTGCAGGAGAAAAATCAGCCAAGCCCAACAGCAAAATATTAACGCATCCAAGGGGCTGCGTTTTAGTTAAAAGCAGGAATAAAGCCAGACTCTGTACACGCAAAAAGCCTCTTTGGCTGCACTTCCCTTCCTATTGTGGGTCCAGCAGGGCAGATTTGCTATAATTGTCTTCTTATACACAACCACGTGTTGCACCCACCGTCCCTTCTCGGCATACGTGCCATTGCCTCTCCTTCGGGAAGGGCGAGCTACCTAGCGTCCTGCCTGACCAGAGCTAGGGATTTCTGACCCCTCTCCTCAAAAAGCACCAGCGGCATCAGCTACTGGCCAGAAGCAGCTTCTCTGGCGTGCCCGGGGACTCGGAGGCACGAGCCTCCCCAGCGGAGAGGGCTGCCAAGCCCACCTGCTGCCCGGGGACCTGGGGCTGCTTGTCCGAAGCAGCCCCCCGGAGACCCTGGGCTGGTACTGGGGAACTGCCCCGGCTGTGTCCGAAGCCCCCTTTGGAGCACTTGGGCAGCGAGGGCAAGCACGTGGCTCGGTGACCTCTGCAAATCCACGGGGCACCAGCAGCAGGGACAGAAACGTCACCGAGACCAAGCCTGGGGCATGCACGCTACGAGATGGCCCTAAATTCAGGGCGAGGCAGGACACCTGTGCTAGCAATGAACAGACCCTCTGCTGCTCCCCCAAATCTTCTGGCAACTAGAACTACCCTGGTTCTGAGCCCGCACCGTTCTGTACGCTGTTGGGAGTCTTTTAAATAAGGTATCAATGCTTCAAATAGCTACATAGAGTAAAGGTAGTGCCCAGGTTAATATTCACTCTGAGCTAACAAGAAACCCGTGTCAAATAGTCTCACTCCTATTTTAATTTCCTAATTCAAGCTGAAAAGCAGATGCGCTAGAAGAAATAAGTTTCTCGGTTCCCTGGTCACGTTACCAAGATTGTTTTTCCTTTCAGCGGTTCCTAGGCCGGCAAAAGGGTCTCATCAGTCCAACAAATCTGAACTCACAGGTGCCTGGTTAAGTGAGGCCCTTTGATTTAAATCATTTGGCTAGCTTCTGTATACACATTTAAGTGCAAGGGCAGTTATTATTAACGCTCCCGAGGGTATCGGTGTATCACCACCTGCGTATCAGCACAGCAATGCTGAAGCTACCCTCTATAGCTCCGCATTCACAAGCCACGACTGAAGCGCACGTCAAAAAACAAACCTCATTTTCAGAGTGACCTAAGTGATGGTCCAGAATTTCAGATCAACACAAAAGGCACTGAAAACTTGGCCTAAATGTCCCAGTAGTAAAGGCTGTATCTGAAAAAAACCCACAGCTTTGTTTAGCCATTTAAACAAGTAATTACTCTGAATCCCAAAATATTGACTTAAGGTCCTTTTACCATGTAGAAGAATCCCAGTGAATCCTCTCCTGGGTGGCAGAAGCCTCCTTTCAAGAGCCGGGCCTCAAGCACCTTAATTCAGGGTTTGGATGGGCTGTCTGTCTCACTCAGCATTTTCCTAGACAGCTTTTCCCATCTTGGAAAACCTCTGAAATTCCTTGAGGAAGGGGATCACCTGCTTCTCATTAAACCTGCTTCTTAAACTTTTGGGGAACAGCTTCCCCCAAAAGACATCACTGGAGAGCTGCACGGATCCAAAAAGCTCTTTCGTGGAGTTGTTCGGGCCTCGGGATCCCGTGCCGAGCGCAGCCTGGGGCGAGCGTCGCTCCAAGGCAAGAGGAGCAGCCGCTCACCGGACACGGAGAGCTGGCAGAGGCTGGAGAAGGAGACGGCTCGACCTCAGCTCGCTGCGGGTACCAGCATCGGAGCCAGCGCTGCCCCAGGCTTCTGCCTGGGAGGGCACAACCGCCAGCGATGCCACCCCACCGAGCTCACCCCAAACGCACATTGCGGCAGCAAGTAAGCGAGATCCTGAAGGAACCCAACGGACGAGCCCTGGGTGGGATGAAATCCCCATGTCCCAGCTGGAGGACAGGGAGCTCAGCCTGGGTTTGCTTTGGCTCGCCCTCTCTTCTGGAAGGGATACTCTGCAGATCTCACGTGCAAGAGCCCTGTCTGGTCTCACCGCGCTGCCATTCATTAGGGAATTTGTCTGCTGCTTCTGCTCATCAAGCAGAGGCGAGGTCTGACGAGATCAGCCTGACAGAGGTCAGCTCTGCTCCCCCACCAGCCCACCCAAGTGTCCCTCGCCCCAGACACGCACGGCCTGGGAGTTTGCATGCAAAGCTACAGCACTTGGCCCACCTCAAGTATGAAAAATATTAGCTCTAGGGGTGCTCCTGGGGATGCGGCGTTTTCTTCCCGCTTTGTCGGTGTCAGCACTAAGGAGGCTGATAGACGGGAGCAGAAGAGCCACAGCAGCAGACCTGCCACTCCCGAAGAACGCTGACCTTGTCCAACCGTTTCACTCACATATTGCATATCACACTAATTTTTTCCCCTCCTGCTGACAGCCAACAAACATCCTCCTCGACTACACCTGACATCTGGTGAGGTCCAGTTTCAGGTGTGCTTGGGAGGCAATTCCCAGTAGTAGCACAGAAGAAACTGTCCAAAACGTGCCTTGGATCAGCTGAAGGCCAGGCAGGAGAGCTCCCCTTGAGTGGGAAACTCAGGGCCGTGCTGGACGAACTCTTCTGGATTTTAGAAGGGGCTCCCTGACAGCGTCTGCAAGTGGAATACATTTGCACAAGGGCAAACAGCTACTCTTAGAAGTGCATTAGTCAACACACACGCTTGCTACTATGATTTTGACTGAGAACAGCGAAGGATTGTTTTGATTTATTTTCTTCTCATTTTCATAGACAGAAAACATCTATTGTAATCATGACCTGAAAGCAATTTGTTTCCCTGCCAGATTCTGAGCAAGCACAGTTACCCAAATTACCACACTCACAGAAAAAAAGAAAGTCACTTATAAAAGACTGCCTTTCATCTCATATTCTCTCTATAGGATTTATTTAAGTCACCGGTGACTGAGTTTGTATCACCTGGAATACTGGAAGCACTTCCTGATGTTAAACTTTGCAGACTAAGAAGTTTGTTGCCTTTTATTTCAGCAACATAAAGCCCAGGAAAAGGCACCCATATCTGAGAAAACTATTTCAGTGGAGCTGCCAGATCTCAACCTACAGGATGACAAGAGATACAACAGAACCAGAGCCTCTGCAAATATCTTGCTCGTCCAAGAGCACATAGTTGGCAGCATTCCTTTCTCCACTAACAATGTGTGAATTAATGATAAGAGAAAGGCAAACTTTGAAAAATAAGTTGAATAGATTTTTCCACAAGCAAGACAGTGCTTCAGACACTTGGTCTTAATTATAAAACCGATCCAAGCTGTGAGTAGGTGTGTGGAATGGGAAGAACCCACCCAAATTTAATTAAACAGCAGCTGTGCCAAGTTCCAGAGTGCTCAGGTAAGTGTCTCACTAATCACCAATTACCTTCACTGAGCCAGCTTTGTCCTTCCCACCTCCAGCACAAGGAGAAGGTGCTGAAATACCATCAGGAACGGAGGTCCCTCCGTAGACTGACACGTAGTGCTTCAGGAGCTGCTTCCATCAAACTTCGGTACAACACCACTGATTTAATCCTCCTAAATATCTTCTCAGCTCCACTGCCCACATTTTAACAGCTGAGGAGATCAAGACACAAGAAGGCTGAAGATGTGCCCAAGGGCACAAAGGCGTTTTACTGCAGCTTTGCTGTATCGGCCCCAAGGTTTCCATAGGGTCTGGCCACTATCACAACCGCCCTCCAAAATCTCAAAAGGCCCATCCAGCTGTGCAAGAGCACAAAAAAAAAAACCCCAAACAAAACCAAACAAATGGCTTGGGCATGTAGTATTCAAGAGGAAAGGTACAGCAAATTAGCAGCAACTGCAAAGTTGTCACACCAGCCTCTGGGGCTGTAGGTCTGGTCTGTGTTCCCATCCTAAATGCCCAGATGCAGGACAGGTACTTTAAGCTAGGAGAAATACTGCTCAGTTACTGTATCCTGATGCTCTGGACCAAGACGCACAGATGACAGGAGCTGGCTGGCTGTCCTCCTGCAGACTCCCTGTTGTAGCTGGCACTTGTGGATGATGCTCTTTGGTAGTCCAAGCAGACTTGGCAGCACATGCCATAGGAACACAGGGGATTTTTTTTTCCCTTTCTTTTTTTTTCATAGCTTCATAATCTTGACACAAGTTACCCTCTTATATAGAAGGAAAACGAAGCGAGGTGTTTGAGTGACACGTTTCCAGGTCTTCAGAAAGAGCAAATGAACAATTCCAAGTTGATCTCGAGGCTGGTGATGCCCTGAAGCCTAACGCAGAAGCTGAAGGGCTGTGCCACCGCAAATACTGGTGGGGCCTGGGCAACCAGCCACAATGCTTTTGGGTAAATTTGCTTTCCTATGTTCCTCTGATAAGATTACAGTAGATTTTTCATCCTATGACAGGTCCCTTCCCAATGAAACACTAGCTGGAATACATAAAGGCTATGTAAAAGCTAATCCTGACAGAATTTAGCCCACTTAGTAAGGCAATAAACCCCCAGCATTTAAAGCTTCCAACAGACATAAACAACTGCACTAGAAAATAATGATATTTGCACAGCAGTTTGTACACAACAGCCACCCAGCTGTTTTAGTGCTTCTCTTAACCAAGGCTTTAACATTGCAGGCACAAGAGAAAGTTACTTTCCTAGAAGCGTGTATTTTTGCATGCCTGAAAGGTACAGCTAACAGCATCCACAGTCAAGTACTAGCAGAAAAAAACCTTTCCATTTTCCTCATTTCCTACTACTCGGCCATCCTCCTCCATTTCCCCAGCATTTTTATTTGCACTGTTTGACGCTCTCCTGCTCACCAGTGCCGATTTTAATTCATCGGGATCACCCACCCACCCCGGGACCAGGAAGAACAGGCTTTTCCTTTCCCTTCCCTCTCTGATCAGTTCAGAATAGCCATTCCTGACCAGGTTTCAGATGTTGCACCTAGTGAGCTAAACGTTAACGGTTTATGATACCTTATCTGCCAGCAATTAAGTGAAAGCTGCTACTCATTTCAGTTTTATCAACTGCTTTTAACACACTTTGCACTTGACTCATGAAAGCACAGTGACCTGCAGGGGAGGGCAAAACCAGCACACCCAGCAGGAGGAAATTGTCCCCCATTGCAGAGGGAAATAACTGCTCTGGAGCAGTTCGGAGCCTTTCAGTAACTGAAGTGCTGAAGTCAAGGGGGTCGGAGTAGGCGAGATGGTAAAAGTATGAGGAATCAGGCTGGTAACCAGCATTAGGAAACTCCTGCTCTTCCAAAAACTGCAAATAGCTGCCTGAAAGCTTTCCCTTTCTCTGAGCCCCATCTTTAAATGGAGCAATAGCTTTGAGCTAGGACATCTGAATACCTCTTTTCCTGAATGGCTGAAATACAATATTTCCTTTTTAAAGGGGGGAAAAAAACCTCAGCCTAAACAAATACTCCAGACAGGAGGGATTTTGTAACGTGTAAATTTATTTTACGGGACTCAATTTAGCTCCGAGTCCAAGTCCCAAAATAAGCTCTTTAACCCATGTGCTGCTTTATGATTTCAGATCTATAAATACTTGTTCAGAGCTAAGCAGGTTTCTGCATTAAGATCAACATCTGTTTCCCCGCGACAGCTGCAGCAGCAGCGCTTCCTCCCTTGGGCTCCAGCAGTGACACCGGGCTCGGAGCAAGGGTTTCAGTCCCACAGGCACAAACCAGCTTTCACGGGAGAGCACAGGGGTGCTACAGCCACCTCCCCAGCCCATCGGCCACGCGTAACCCATCACCGACACGGGGACCAAAGCCCTTGTCCATCGGGAGGAGGCTTTACAGAGAAGGCACCAACTTGTCATAACGAAACCGGGCTTCTGCTAATGGAGACTATGGCCAGCAACGGTGAACACAAAAGAAGTCTCCAAGGAATGAACTCTCGGTGGTCTAATGGTTAAAAATTACAAAGTCCAACTTCCAACAGCAGAGGTGAAATCGCTTGTACAGTTCCTGGCAGCATTTACGCAAAGGAGCACTAGCGTGTTTAAATGACTAAGGCAATGGCTTTGCAGGCACGCTCACTGCAGCTAGAGCGCTTGCCATCTTTATCTCTGCATGTCCAAATGGCGTAGAAGTGGTTTTGGACAGAAGAGAGACTTTGCAGATGTATCCTGCAGAAGAATACTTCTGGGCATAACCCCTGTTATTTGGGAGACAAGTCTCTTTCCCTGCAAAGCCAGCCATCTGCCCAGGCGCTGCAGAGGATCGCCAAGCACTCGCCATGCTGAGGGCAAAACACAGCTATGGGTTCAGCCCAAGTATCTTGTACACCTTGACCAAGGCATACAGTTTATGAAAAAATAACTGAAAAAGCTGTCTCTGATGTATTCCTCAAGTTTTTTTAAAAAGCCCTAAATTTTTGCACTTTACAAAGGGCACATTCCCAATCCTTAACAGCGTTCCCATCCATGTCTGCAGATACACACAGGAATCTTCAAGCATCTGGACAGTTTACAGATGGAGAAGGGAGGCTTCTGCCTCTCCCCGAGACCCGAAGGCTCCCAGGCCCTGGCATACACTGGGGCTGATTTATCACAGCAGCAGCAATGCTTTTTTCCTGTCCTACAGTCTGCTTTGGGTATTTGCAAAAACCCATGCTAAAGAACCGAAGAAAGAAAAAGTTAGAGAATCAAAATTTGTATTAACTGAGTAAGCTTTACCTTGGCTTTGAACAGGGCTTTTAGCCTAGTGGGTTATTTTCTTCTCCTGACAAAAATGGACTGAATTTAGTGAGGACAGTACACAAATCCTGCTGCCTGCACAGTCCAGCTGAACCAGCTCCAGTAACACACAAAATGCCAGCCATCACGCTTTATCTTTGTTTTGAGTTTTAACTCTCCATTTAGAATTTAATCTAAACAACCCATTTGCCAAACAGAATGCCGTCCCACTCATGCTGTTTTAATTTCCTCAGAAAGAATCCCATAATACGCTAGGCAAGACATCAACAATAATTAAACCCAACAGTGATTGAAAATCAAATTTTCAGGGCCTTGCAACAAGCCCTAATGAGTTCCAGACTTGCCTTCCCCGACTTGCTCAAACTGGTTGCGCGACACTGCCAAGCCAAATTAAAATTTGACAGAATTCCACCCCATGCCCAGGAAAAGTGCCCTTCTCATGATTCAGGAAATTAAACAGCCGTCTACTGCAAAGACGCCCATTTGTCTTTGGACATATATTATTCAGACAGCGATCCAAGGGCTGTATTTTTTTTTTCCCCTCTTGTTTTTAGTGTGCCATTTCATGTCCCTGTTGAAGTGCAAACTAGCTGGGACTTCTTTTCGGTACTACCATGCCCAGCTCCGGTTCAGGTGACGGGCAGCTTGCCAGCAGAACCAGGCAGACGAGGGGCATCGCGACTGCCTGCCCACCCGCACCCGGGAGAGGATCTCGCAGCAGAACTACACCCTTCCACTGCGGGCAGTTTGTCCTATTCCCTTCACGCACTGAAGGGAAATTAAAGATGACGTCTCGTCCTTTGCCCTTCCAGCCAAGCGTCCAGCCGCAGGTGCTGGGAAGGCTCTGATGGTTTCTGCATTCGCAAGCCTTTCGGGGAGCGCTGGGAGCCCTCCGACGGACCGCTGCGCGGCCTCGCTGCTCCATCCCCTGCGGATGATGCTCGAGAAGCTCTGGGGAGGTGGGTCTAGTGCAGAGACAGCTTTGCCAGGGCCCCTCTTTGCTCCACAGCACCGATTTGCTCAGTCCTCCTGGCTGCCCGCACCTAGCCCTGCTTCTCCACTCCCTCCCACCCGGGACCCCCGGCCTGGGGCTTGGTCCCGGTCAGCCCCCCCCAGCCCTGGGCAAGGCAGGAACGGAGCCGCTGTCTGACAAAACCAGGCTGACCACAGCCCAGCACACAACCCGTGACCGCAGTTGCCCATGGAAAAGGGTCAGTTTTCACTCCCGTGGGATCAATCTCCACTCGGAGCCTGGTAGGAGCTTCCCGAGGGCCGCCAGCTGGCATCCAGAGGTGCCCTCCCCAGGGAAGCTGCGGCAGCCAGGACCCTATGGATATGCCCGAGGGTTACCAGCAACAGGGACCCGCTAGCAGAGGACACGTGGCTCGGAGTCCCTGGGGATGAGGCACCAGAGACCTTCCCGGTGGGTTCTCCCCAAGCCCTGGCCACCCCCCGCACGCCTGCGGGGACAGGGTCCCTGCGGCAGGCAGCCAAGGCGGTCAGCAGAGCTGGAAGGAGGAGGGGAGGGAGGAAGGAGGAATCCCTCACTCCCAACCAAAGATCAGTTATTCCAGGCAGGACACGCCAGAGCAGGAGCATCACGCCGCAGAGGGTGGGTGGCACAGCCCCGGCCGCAACGCAGACTGTGACCCCCGCTGCCAAACACCAACCTTTGCCCGGAGTGGTCTACAAGGAGCATCCAGCTTTCCATGAAACCCAACAGATAGCTTGCTTTGGGATTCAGCAGTGGCACAGTTCAAACTTAACGGGCTAGAAGGAGCTACACCTCGGAGACAGGCTGACCCTTCCCGTCCTGACGGATCTCCGAGGACAGCACTGGCAAGAAACTTCACAGAATTTCATGGCAAAGGGTGCCGTCCCCCACCGGGAAGGGCTGGAGGTGTCCCTGGGCCCTGGCTGACCCACGGGGGTCTGTCCCTGGGCACGGCACTCGGCACTGCCCGGTCGGGGCCATCTGGCATCAAGAGATGGGATTACAATAATGTGGAAACCGAGAAGCACAGACATTAAGTGTTTAACTCATCTCCTAATTATACAGTGACGAAGGTACAGCGAGTAAGGTCGTAAGAGCAGCTGCTCCCTGGCAGCCCCATGCCGCATGGTTTTTATTTAGCAGTTAAAGCCCCTTCCATTCAGCTTAATGCCATGCCAGGAGGGTGTTTCAGTTATTCCGGCTCTTTCGCCCAAAGGACTGTGGCGGAGACCCCGGTTTCCCAGGAAAAGCAAGGCTTTGGCCGCCCGAGCACGAGGAGCAAACCCTTTCCAGAGGGTCTAAAAGGAGACAAGCAACTGCCCCCAAGGACACAAGCTGGGAGCAGCAGCGGCCGGCGTCTTATACAAGTTAATTCAGACAACAAAACCAGTTGCTTTTAGAGCAAAAGCTTTCTCGGAGTAGATTTCTGGTACAGAAATAAGGACAAACGCAGCTGCACGGCCGGGCAGACCCAGGGTGCCCTGTGTGCCCACCGCAGGCGGGAGAGCTGCCCTGCCGAGATGTAGGACAAGTTTGGATGCTTCGGAGATCGCTTTGGCCCACTCTTACCCCCGAGTTCCCAATAACTCACACGGTTTTCAGGCTGTGACGCTCCTTCTCCGCGCCCCCCCCCCCCCC
>JANZLQ010000037.1:23680230-23694082 GCA_026212715.1 Elanus axillaris | reverse complement strand
GGGGGCGGGTGCTCTCCCACCCCCGTTACAGCATGTCCAGGCACAGCCACTGCCAGAAACAGTCACTCATGCCACAGGATCCACCCCCAGCACACAGCAGGAACAAGAGCACTGGAAATACCCCAGCTGCTTCTCCCTGTCCCACTACAGCAGCCATGATGGCAGCGGGTCTCAGTTTGGCCTCATTCACCTGGGAATGTGCAATGGGACCCAGCCGCTTGCTGAACTTCTGAGCACTGCAGACTGAGCAACCCTCCGCTGCTGTCAGTGGTTCTTACTTGCAGACCCTGCAAGGGGGCTCAGGGCAGCTCCTCAACAGGCCTGCCGTATGCTGCATGGCTCTGATGGCAGGGCCAGCCCCAGGCAGCGTTGCCAGCCCACACTCCTGCCTACAGCCCTCACTGTGAGGCCAGCACAAAATTATGGACTGGGGATGAAAAGGGGGGGAAAAAGCATCATTCCCCAGTAGACAGGATTTCTTTGGGGGGAATCCCTGCCATACTGGAGGCAGACAGGGGTTTAGGAGAACTGCACAGACTAAAGGCTTGCAAAATTGTATGAAAGAAAGCAGGCAGAGGACAACATGGCAAGCTTCTCCCACCGGCCCATGCGCTCGCTGCCTGTGCTCAGAAGGCTGCGAAATCCAAAGTGAAACATGGTCTGCTGAGGCTTCCTAAACGCATCACAAATTCGTCAGAAGACGCATCTGTACGGTGCCAAATAAAACCACCTGCTGGGCGTTTGTTTTCTCTCTCCAGAAACATTCTCGACAGTCACTGCATTTTGTAGTGCTCCTGCCATCCCGCACAACCCCTGAAGGCTCAGCATATCTGTAATGCAAACTGCCTTTGGAAGTCTCTTCTTAAAACAGCGACAGGAATTACTAATACAGTTTTTTAAACGTACAGGCAGAGAACTGCAGTGGCACAAGCCTGCCCATCCTTCTGGTGAGCCCACCAGTGAACCATGTCCTGGAGAGACCCGCAGCAGCTCCTGCCTCCATGTCCCCAGCCTGCGATATCTCACCAGTGCCAGTGCAGAGGATGACATAATTCTGCCCGTACCCCCCTGCAGCAATGCCCCCAAATGCCGGCTGCAGCACCGGCTCTGGGCGATGCCAGGAAGGACCTGTGTGGCAAGATGCATGGCTCAAACACCACTGCGGGACACAGTGTTGCTTGCCCCAGGGTGCCTGGAGCATGGTGGTGGCTGCCCAGTCTCAGCTGACAGGCCATCAAATGTTGAGGCGTGGAAACTGTCTCTCATGGCCACATCCTAGCAGCAATGCTCCGGTCTTCTGGGAAACGTGGAGCTGCGGCCAGCTGCTGCTCCCCCGGAGAGCTGTACTGCCTGCTGAGCATGCACACAGGCACAGAAGCAACTTGCAGGAATGGAGAAAGCTCAGCGCTCTGGAACACAACATCAAGCTGCTGGGAGGGCGTTCATCAGCGCGCCAGCAAGATCCACCAGCCCCTTCCTCAAACTTCCCCCCCATGTGGGTTCACGCACAGACCACGGGGCAATTATGAAGGTCAGTGCTAGAAATCACCCCCCAATATCAGGGGCTGCCTTCCCCGATTGAGCACTCTGCAGACCCTTGGATCTCTCTGTGGGCAGCACAGCACACTTGTTCCTGCTGGGTACCACATGCAGGCAGCCACCAAGCACAAGCTGCAGTCAGGCACACTATTACAAAACCCCATTTGGAGGAAAGATTTGAACCTGCGTTGGCACTTGACAAGCTCCCCACGAGCACACTGCAGTGTTCCCAGAAAAGCAACATCAAATTTGGAAACCTGTTAGCACAAATCATTTTAATCTCTCCACTCACCCTTGCTTGGTACCCGAGCATGAGAGAGCAGCACAGCTGCGCAAAGGGGAGACTCACCGCCCATATATTAAGTACAAGCAGCTGGCAGGGCTGGGCCATAACTCGCAGAGGAAGATGTGTGAAGGGGTTTCAAGCTGTGAGATGTTTTTTGGACAGAGCCTGAGCATGCAAACAAACACAGCGAAGGACAGAACAAAGGCCCGCGCAATGCAAACCATACCCTTCCCACGGAAGACTGCAGCCCAGCTCATGCTGCGGGCAATGGGAATGCGCTGCCAGCAGTGCCAGGGACTGCGACTCTGGCCGTGAGACCCAAGCAACTCGAGCTTGCTACAGAAACAGCGTGGTTCTCGCATCCCCACCATGCACACGGCAGGGCAACAGCCTGGCGACAGGTGGGCAGAGCAGGGAGAGCTTCGGTGTTTTGGGTGGGCTACGAGGCACCAACGCAGCTGCTTAGGAGCCTGTCCGTGATCCCCCCCCGCCAAGGGACATGCAGCCTGCGGCCACCCGGCAGAAGCTGCAGCTGCCCAGACCTCAGCTGCTGCCAAAACCTTTCATGCCAAAAGCTGAGGCTAACGCTGACGAAGCCCTGCGGGCGCAGCCTCTCACTAAGCGCTCCCTTGCCCAGGTGGCCCCGCTTGCCCCAGCGGAGGAGGGCAGGCCCAACCCCGGGGTTCAGCCCCGGGTGCTGGGACGGACGGACGGACAGACAGACAGCCCGCCCCAGTCCGTGGGTGCCTCCCGGTGGGCATCGTGCCCAAGCCTGCCCTCCCCACTACAGTCCCGTACGGCGATGTGCGGGTGATGGAGGGCACGGCCTGATGCTGGGCTCCCAGAGGGGTGCCGGGGAGACCGGAGGCGAGGCGAGCGTGCCGATGGCAGGGAAGCGGGGCGAAAACGTACGCGGAGCACCCTGCGCCGAGCCCCCGCCGCTGCGCACCGAGCACGAGCTCCGCGCACCGCACGGCGCGCAGCCCGCACCGCCCCGAGCATCCCCGCGCACCGCCCGCTCCGCGCCGCCCGCGACCGGCGCCTTTCATTGGCGAGCGCGTCTGCCCCGATCCGCCCTCAGCCAATCCGCCGCCGCCGCCAAACTTTTCTGTCCAATGGCGTGCGGCGGGGCGGGGCGCGCTGGCTGAGGCGCGCACGTGTGCGGGGGCGCGCCCCGTTTCGCAGCGCAGCGCGGGTCCGGCCGCAGCCCCCGGGGCCGGGGAAAGTGAGCGGGGGCAAAGAAATAAAGCAAAAATAGTGGTTTTAAGAGCTCCCTCCCCAAAGCGGCGGTGTCGCGGAGGGGAGGGGATGGGGCCCGGCTGTCCCGCCGTGCCAGGCTCTGACACCGGGCTCAGGGAAACGGATTTCCCCATCGGACAGGAATGTGCTGGGGCGGTTGATCACGGACGACAGACAGGGAATGTTTTTAGGAAAAGAAACTCTCCAAAGCCATGTTTCTCCTGTTATTTCAACGCAGGTTAAGTGTTGAATGACAATCTATTGCCTTTTGGGTTAATTTTGATGTGAAATGGCAAAGTCGTATTTACAGCTTGACAAACATTCCTGCTCCTGCTCCTGCTCCTGCTCCTGCTCCGGCTCCTGCTCCTGCTCCGGCTCCTGCTCCGGCTCCGGCTCCTGCTCCGGCCCGAGGCCTGGCACAGAGCCCCTTTGTGCAGGTGAGGGCAAAGGGGCTCCACATGCTCCCGCTCCCAGCTCTCTCCCCCTTTCCGCTGTTCCCTGCCGTTCTCCCTTCCTTATCGGGCCCGAGACCGGGAAAAACCCAGGCTGAAATAACAGAAACCAGGATCCGACTGCCTCCTTACGTTCTGTGGTCAAATCAGAGCTACCAGGAGCTGGGAACACAATCACAGCTTGGGAATGAGCCATCTCTTTACAACGGTAATTTGAAAAAAAATACCCTGAACTCTTGCGTTGATTTAATATCTCACACGGTGGCACATTTTTTCCTGAGATTTCTTGCATACTTTCCTGCAGCGAAGGGAAAGAGATACCCTGGGCTCATTTTGACCTGTATTCAGTTTCTGAGAGTGCTTCACAATTAATTATGTCCCTTTTGCTCATCTGCTGCCGCATGTGACCCTGGCAGGATTTATTAGAGCTCACAGTGCATTTTGTCCCCGGCACCTGGATATGCTTTTCCGAAATACGATACAATGTACAGCGGCCGTATGGAAAGGAAAATGAGTGAACGGTGGCAGAGGCTGGTACCGCACTGGGAGGAGACTGGGAATGCAACGCAGGTGCCTGTATTTCCCGTCTCGTGCTCCAGCCACGCTCTGCTTTGCTGCCTACGTGGTTCCTCAGCCTGCAGAAGAAGATAAGAACTTCCCGTTGCTTCCAGCTACGGGATGTGTTGCCTGGGTCTGTGCAGAGAGGGGTAAATCTGCACGGTGCCTCAGGGGTCACTGAATTCTCCAATCGTGCCCCAAAATCACCCAGAGACAGTGACAACATCATTCTACGGCTGGCGAATGCTGAGCTCCCCTTTGCAGCTCTGTGCAATGCTGGGTGCTCTCCCTCTCCGGCGCATGCCTTCCAGGATCCAGCCCAGGGAGAAGGGATTCATTCTGTTCAAGAGAAATAATCGGGATGGAGCCGTGTAGGAAATACTGGCCTGATACAGCGAACAGGCCAAAGGCATCAGGGGATGGGGAGCAGGAATGTGCCCTGACACACAGAGCGAATGTCTGCATTTTTTTAGAAGAGTTATTTAAACATCCGCGAAAAAATCTGGGTTAAAAAGCAAAGGCAGAAGAGAAATTCTGGCGAGAAAGTCCCTCTGGGGAGGGCGTTTGAACCTGACCTTCCAGGGGCATTTTGGGAGCAAGGAGAGGGAACAGCACAGGGATATTGTTTTTCAAACCCATGCCATGAAGGGTTTGGCAGCCCCAGGAAACATTTGAAATGGCAATGGGGTGACATTATCTCACTTTCCCAATGCACACATGCATGTGGCAACCTGGGAAATAGGAAAGAACTTACAAAGGGATTTCTGGGAGCCACGAGGCACGGGGGGACGGGCCAGCACCCAACCGGGAGCTGCCACCCGGCCTTGGGGCAGCTGCGGCAGGTCCCCCCGCCGCTCCCGCGCCTGCCCGGAGCCGAGAGACGCGCTTCGGACAAGCATGGAGAGAAAAGCATCCGTTTGTGCGTGGCAAATCCCTGTTGCGGAGAGAAGTTACAAGTAAAAGTGCTGGGTTTGGGTTTTTTTTGTTTCTTGGTTTTAGTTCTAAATAGCAGCTGTAGAGCCGTGCGCCAGCAGGATCTGGGTGCCAGGGCAATGACCAGGGTCTCCTCCCCCGTCTAGCGAAGGCTTTTTGTCAGCTTGGAAAAAATGCTTGACACAGTGTGTAATTACGCTCTGTGATGCCTTAATATTGGAAGGTAATGAACCCAAGATTAGAATAAGATTTAGAAACGTCCTGGATGCTTATATTCACAATAAAATGCACCTGGAATTGTTGTAATTAATGATAAGACAAATAAAACATGGCAAGACATAGCTAAGCGTAGCCGGAGCGATAAGCCATATTGAGGGCAGATTATTTCTGATGTTCAGAATCCCCTTGAGAAGCACCTGATAGTGGCTGCGCTCAGAGACACGAAACTCAGCCGTGCTGGACGGTGACTATTTTAGTCGCAAGGTTTCTGAACAATTCAGCCTGTTATCAGGAATAACAACCGTAAGTGTTGTCTTCGAGGATGAGATCTGCTGCAGCGACACGGCAGGTTGCGAAGCAGGGCAAAGTGCAGCCAGGGAGAGGCAAAGGCAAGTTAAAGTCAGCGCTGAGGAGGACCTGGCTGCTCAAACTGTGCCTCGGGAAGGATGCCAACGCCAGTTATCACTGACGGCCTCTGAATAATGAGTCTGTGCTATACTTAGCTCTTTGCTAGGAAGCGACAAAACCATCCTATGACTAAACACAGTTAAGTCTCTGCAGTAGTCATTCCCCATAAATTGCCGACAAATGGACAAAGGGGAAAGATGCTCAATTATGAGAAACAGAGATTTCAGCTTCCTGTTGATTCACCAGCAGCTTTTATCAGGACGAAACTATCCCTGCGGAGGTGTCACCAGACTATAGCTTGCTGAAGCGCGCTCGGCAGTCTGCTGAGCTCAGAAGGCAGAAGCCTGTGCCACGAACCAAAAAATAGTTGCTAGCTGATATAATGGCAGTAAGAGCTTGGCATTAATAAATGTTCCTGAACCAAGCAGAGCTGCTCGCTTCTTCTGACGAGGTGCTGAAGGTGAAGCCAGACTTCCCGTCTCCTTTGAGTTCCTCTTGATTGGTCTGCAAGGTCAGGAGTTTATTGGAGTCACTGAGGACAGGGGAGGAGAAGACGTATTAGGTCATCTCTGGAGGGCCGTCTCTCCTAGTGCATCATTCTCTGTGATTTAAAGCATCTTAAGCAATGCCCATTTCTCAGGTCACAATCTGTACTTGCTAAGATGGATTTTGCAAGGTCTAACTCAGTTGAGTCTGCAGCTTTATGCCTCATTTATATTCCTGCCACTCGTATTGTTTCAGCCATGGCTTTGAAGAATGGAGCAAGCTGCTTTTCAGCCCTTCTGACTTTTGAATCTGCAGGATGAAGGCTACGTCGTCCCTGCCCCTTCCCGAACCGCGCAGGCTCTCACCAGACTCTCCCCTTGGCAGAGCGGGAGCAGCTCGCCGAGCCCCGCTCTCTGGTGTGTCCGTCAGGGCTGCGTCTGGGGCTGCAAGCCCACCTCAAAGGCTTCATCCTCGTGCAGTGGAGACCCACCAAAAAGTGGGAAGAAGAGGATGAAGCAGGAGAGGAGCCCATCAGGAGCTGGGGTGCGGATGGGCGCTGTCTCAATTAAGACAAACTCCCAGGGTCATTGCAGCTGGGCAGTGATTTACCAGATCAGCTCGCCGGGCTGGAGCTTCCCCATCCCCTCCTTCACCTGCCTGTGCATCCATGGAGGTCTTGCCCGTGGGGAGCGGGAGCCCTGCCGGGACACCAGCAGGCTGGCGGGTCCCTCTGTGGATGCTGTCCAGGTTTACACGGAGCCTTACGGACACACGATATACATCGGCCGTAAGGACCGAAGGGAAACCGGTCCCTGAGCCGCAGCTTCACTTGCACAGCCCTCGCGTGGGCGCGGGGATGGCTGCTGGTGCCCTGCTCTGATCCCAGCCCCTCTCCCTGCTCCGGCTTCTCGGGGAAGGGGACAAGAAGTCCCCAGGGAGGTGGCGAGGTGACGGAGCAAGGTTCAGCTGGGGAATCGGGGTCAGGCTGCGGAATGTTGGGTTTAAGAGACCGGGAGCAGACTAGCAAGGCTGGAGCCCCGCTGCAGGGGGGAGGCAGCGCTGGGGGAGCAGGAAGGTTTCCTTAAGAATTTCTTGATTTCTTCAGGAATCTCAGATGGAGGAAGGGGCCAAGTTTCTGCCTGGAATTGAGGCTGACCTCCTTTGTTGTGAAGAAATAAAAAGCCTGGCTTGCAGAAAGGGGAATGAAACCTTGGAGCTGAAAATGAATTTTGCTGTTGATCCGAGGCTGATGCCGCCGGGCTGATGGAGCTCCCCTGAGCCTCCCAGAGCAGTCCGGGCTGCTCTGCCCCTCAGGGTAGATCCATGCTGATACCCTTAATTTAAAAGAGCTGCTTTGACTTGCTCGTGGACTGAGGCAAGTGAAAATTTGGCCCAGAGACAACAGAAATGGCCAGAAACGATAAACATATTTGATGCCACGAGCTAGCTGAAGTCACAGACGGCACACCCCAGTGACCGGGGTCTGCGTGAGCCCGTGACGTCTTTAGTCTCTTTGACAGCAGAGTTTGTGCGCTGCAGATCAAGAAGCTAATGCTATGGTTAGAGGGATTACTGCAAACTATGCTGTGTTTTCTAGTGAGAGAATTTGTGGTATTACAGTCTTGGCTAATTTTCAGTTTTTCTCTTTTGTACAAACATAAAGGGATAAATGAAGTAGAAAATGTGGCTCCGCAGCTGCCTTTGGTTAAGTTTTTGCCCCTCTTCTGTGAACGTAGTAGTGAAACTGCAGATTTGGTTGAAATATTTTGGGAGAAATTTTCATCTCAGTCAGAGCAACACAATCAAAGGAGAAAGACAGAAGATTAAGTGGAAGAAACTGGTCAAAAAGACAGACAAATGACAATTAAATCCAGGCAGCTCCTTTTCTATTGATTATTGAATAAAACAAGCCAAATTCCTGCATGTGCTGATTTTGCCCATGGGTGGTTGTAAAGAGATATATGATTGCAGTGGAAAGAAAAAAAATACTGCGTCAACTCTAAGAAATATTTTGTGGCAACATACTATGTTTTTTTTATTGGTCGTGATCAAATGAGTCATCTAGTTTGTAGTCAAAAATAGATCCAGTAATGTAGATTACAAAATAAAACAGCAATACATGTGGTTATGAACACAGCTGTTATGATATGGGTTTCCTAATTTGGCTATATTCATGCAAGGTCTTTCTTCCAAAGCTTTACGCAGTTAGTTTCATCATCAAAAGATTATTTGTCGTGAGTAAAGCTCTTAAAATCATGTATCAGTCTGAGTCTCTGAATTCTGGAAGCCTATCTGTGAAGTAAGAAATGACATAGAGCGCTTATGAAGAAAACCAATCATCCCTTTTGCCCTTTTGTTGTGAATCAAGGACTTTTTTTTACTTTTGCCTTGGCCGTGCTGCTCAGAGGAAGTTTTTCCAGTGCACAGACGGACCCGTGGGGAAGCGGCTGCCCGGCACAACCAGCTTCTGTGCCGAGCCCAAGCAGCTGCCGGAACCGCGCCGTGCCGGTGTGGCTGGGTCTGGCTGGGTCTGCGCTGCCCGGGGGCTCCCGGGGGGACCGGTGCCACCATGGGCAAAGCTCCGGGCTTGGCATTAAGCTTCGCCATGGGGCTGCCACGTCACATCTCCATCACCCGGTTAGCATCCCTTGTCCAGCTGGCCACGCTGCCGAGGAAGGAGTGGCTTTATCCCACCTGGTAGGAAGACAAATCTGGGAAGGGAGGAAATTGAATCTGGATGAGGCAAAAGCTCCTGAGAAGGCTGTGGGCGCGCACAAAGAAACTAAGAGGTGTCCCAGAGAGGACGTCCCGGGGTGAAGGGCTGTGCTTAGCTGGCGTTTGTGGCTGTAGAAGGTCAGCAGACGGATCCGGAGGGCGCTGGCACGTCGTGCGGTTGGAAGGGCGGTGAGGATGAGGAGGGTGGCGGGACGGGGCAAGAGCAGCCGTTAGCGATCGTGACCATGGGAGCTGGTTGTGGTGCCTGAGCCATCCCAGAGCAGGAGCGGTTTGGTTCAGGGCTATAGGTCTTCCAGCTTGCAAATGGCGGAGACGCAGAGCAACTCTGGCGCCTTAGTGTGCATCACAAGTAGATGTAAATACAGTAGTGGCCTTCTGTTTTGGTCCTGCACCAAGTACCTGTGTCACCCTCTCTGTATGTGTCTGTATCAGGTGGTTTGAGCTGCCTTTATTTGAAGACTGAAGTGTGGCATTTAGTCCTTTACAGTCAGAGCGAGAAATCTTAGCAGTGCAGGAATACAAAAGTACCAAAAGTGTTTTTGCAGATCATTGTAGTTAAAAAGTAGATCCATTAACAAAGTAGAACTAACCTTATCTGATGCTACTCTTTGGAGTCTGGTATGTAGTTTTATGGATCAAATAGTGTTTCATTTTGACACTAAGAGTCCCCTTTTAACTTTCCAAAGAGCACATCTGAAAACAACTCGGTAATCTCAAAAAGAAAAACACTTGAAAACAAAGATTCCTCCCCTGCAAAATATCTTCTTAATTGAAAAATAGCCCCAAAAGTCTCCCTCCCTGCTCCAACTTCGAACCCTCTTTTGGAAGAATTTAGGAGTAGACTTTTACAACACGTACAGTAATGCCCGCCAGCCCGGCCGAATGCATCCCTGCACCCCCAGGATGGACAAAGGATGAAGGATTTATCTTAGTATCTGATAGGAGGGGAATACTAATTTTCATGTTCAGGTTGTGACTGTTTTCCCACGTTCTTACTTTTTTGTTACCACTCGCAGCGCATAACCTAAGGCGCCTCACTTATTGATTGCCTGTGTAATCATATCTACTGGTTGGAATGATCTGCTTCTGCATGGTAACATGTTGCCATTTAATTCGGTATCACGATGTTTCAGTAATTCCTTTTAAAAGGGTGCCACATCACTGCTGTTATTCACTGTAGAAGGACCCACTGTAGTTTGATAGTAGGTGTCCTGTTTGCTTAAATTAATGATATACTGCAGAACTGCTAGCATATATTTAAGTTGCCATTTACTACAGTAATAAATATTAATCAGCCTCTAAAAGAAGAAATGTGCCATTGTTGGAAGGAAGTAGAAGGAAATTTTATGTTACCCTGGGCTGTCTTGTTTCTGCAGGGACAGAAGAAAAATGGTGTTTATCATTTGGGATTTCAACAGAAAAAAACACTGTAGGGCCTTTCTAAATCCATCTAGCTTAACTGGTTGCTCACAATTTCAAAAAACAACTATGGATTTAAAAGAAAGTATTTATTTCCCTATAGTTTAGCTACAGTTTATCAAACGTTCTTGCAAGTTGAAACCGCGCAGCACTTAAAAATGAAAGGCATCTCTGTACCATATGAGCTGTTTCTGAGCAGTGGCAGACAAAATCAGAAATGTAATAGTTTCCATTATTTGCTCAAACGGTTGTAAGGGCACCAAGCACCACCAAAGTATTTCAATCCAGGTATGAGCTTACATGCCGAAAACGTGAGCCCAGCTGCAAATGACAAACTCTGCCTCGCAAGGAGACTTTCGTGGGCCCGTTTGCTGGGGTGGCTCCTGTGTGATCAGCTCTGCGTCCGCCCCGGCTCCCACGCCGCTAATTACCGCATCTGTGCCAGTGGCAGCAGCTCTGGTAGCTCTCCAGGTCTCAGGCAGAGCTCAGAACACTGCGCTACGGGCTTTTCTCCACTTCATAGCCCTTCAAGCCCCCATTAATGTCTCCTCTTTTATTGTTCTCCGGGTGTGGACGCTAATAAGAACGTACTTGACAAGTGCTGGACTGTAACCACGTGTTTGCACGGTCACACTCAATAGCGCCAAAGGAGCAGGCAGATAATCCTCTTGTTAGACTTTGATGGTCCGAGGACAGAAGGGTGAAGGTTTGCAGAGAGAAGGCAAACCTCTCCAGACCCCCCGATTCAACTGGAACCTCTGAGGGGGGTAGAGCTGGGATCTGATGAAGTCTGTCAGTTCAAAAGCTTGGCTTCTTTTTCCAAGTGTATCAGGTCACATAATAAAAGATATTACCCCTTACCTTGCCCAGATTTTGTCCCAATGAGTCTGAAGGACAGGGAACTTCACAAGACCTGCTTACGCTAACAGGGAAGTTCTGCATCCCAGCTGCGAAGGGTCAGCCTCGTGCTGTAGCTGCAAAACCATCTTTTCCTTTGGAGAGGCTTTTGTACTTCTGTAAGTAAGAAGTCCACCTATTAACCAATAAACGCCTTTGTTTAATTAACGTTTAACCAAAAACGACTTAAGACTTTAGACCATGCCTGGAGACCTGACACCCCGAAATCTCTTCGTAAACCGGCGATGCAGGTTCACGGGTTGGCGTAGGCTGTCTTACCCTTTGAAAGGGATCTGCTCGGAGCGGAAAGGAAGGAACGGGCCATTTTCACCTCCTTTTGGTCTTGGTATGTAATTGGGAGTCAACTTGCCAGTATACATTTCCTGGTTTTTGTCAAAACAACTGCTGCGGGAGCCATTTTTGTGGCTCCCTGAGCACACAGCCTTCCTCCGGGGCAACGTTCTGAAGCTGGGGGCTGAGTGCCATCTGCACGCCCACCTGCATCATCGGGCAGCTGAAGTGCCTGTCCAAACCTGGCTGGAGCAAAAAGGAGCAGCTTAGGTTAGCAGCTCCTTTCAGCATGAACAGTGAATTCTCTTTCTTTTTCCCATTCATTTCAGGGCAGATCATTCATGTTCTGTTAACACAGCATAGGGTTTATGGCTGTGATTTAGTAGGTACGAGTTACCTACTCCTGTCTCAAGCACGTTGCCAGAAGTCTGGCATGCAACCCCCTCTGACATTACATGGACATTCCCTGTATTTATCTCCGTTCCTCCATTAGTTTTGTGTTAATCTTGTTTATTACCTCGTTGTTACTCTTTAAAAACCGCCAGCTCATTCATCTCACAGAGGCTCCCACTCAGATGCTGTCTACTAATTTGATTTAAGGGGCTGTAACTCTTTCAACCTGTCACTGGAAAATATGCCCTCCATTGGCTCAGGGCTGCTTTAAGGAGCTCGCGGTTGGAATCGGCATGGAGATGGAGAGGTTATTAAAACACATCTCTGTCCAAAGAGTCAGGATGAGAGAGAAGCACATCTGAAAATGACACTTCCCAACAAAACCCTTCATGCTTTTAGTCAAGTTTGGTCAACTGCTGTGGGGATGAACAAACCCCGCGGTCAGACACTCCTCCCCTGCTCTCACAGCAAGGCTCATGAAAACGCAGAATGCTGCAGGAGGAGGAAAGTAGACCCGAGATTTTCCAGTCCCCAGTGGACATGTGGGGCACGGTAAAACCATTACTTCCCATCAACGCACTCATCTCCCTCCATCTAGATTGTCTCGGAGACCCCGCGGGTGATTTCTCTCTGCAGCCAGAGCACATGCTGGAGTGCGGCTGGAAGCCGGTGGATGCTGCTCACTGAGACAGCGTAACAGCTCCACATATTCTGGGAAATTAAAACTACTTTTGGAGTTCTCTATTATTAATCACCTTTGGGGCTCTCCCAGCAGAGTGTTTCCTACCGAACCTGCTTGAACAAGTCTGCACCCTAACGCCCGAGCACCCTCTCTCCTTTACCCCAGAGCATTGGGAAGGTGATGGAAAACCAGCCCAGAAACAGGGAAAGGTGGGAGTGCTGAATTGGGAAACTAGAAATGGAGCCGAGAGATACAGCCAGAGGTGCTGAACAGAGGACGTGGGACGACTGACATGTGCTGAGCGCATCGTTGGTGATTTGTGAGGGATGCAGCACTGAAATCTGTAATTGGGAATAAGGGAGAGGATGTTTCATGGTTTCAAAAGATGAAGTTATTTCTGTTCTCTGATTGGGTCTTTGAAACATCTCCCTCCTGGGAAATTCATATAGACGGGAGACATACTCAAGGTACCATCTAAATAACACCAATATATTAATATTTTAATTCTGTAATGTAGGCTCAGTAAAATAAACAATGTCAAAATGTAGAACTCGGCGATGTGCAAAATAGAAATTCTCTTCTCATTTGCTTGAAGCAGAAACGATCATGTTTCATTTAAGCTAGATAGCTTACTCTCAGAATGATGGTGCGGAACATTTTTCTGTGTATGCATCATGAACTGAGCTGAAATAATCTCGAATAATAGCAGTTGATCATAACATAATAGGAAAAATGAGAGAATGATGTTACAGCTTGCAGCATATCTGGATCCTACACAAACAAACTTAATCTACTCTGCAGGCAGGGCCTCCACGACCATTCAGACAAAGTCTGTGTCCTTTTGTAGGACCCAACATATAGATTTGACGTACAGCACAGACGAATACCCAGTTAAACTCCTGGTATTCTAGCCAGCATGCGAAGTTGATACTGTTGTTGACTCACACTTCTCTACTGGCTGTGAGGAACCAGACGATACCTGACCTGCTGTACGGCTGGCGTAGCACGGACACGATACCCTATCTGGCATGAAGTGAGGGGCGACAGCCTTCGCGACAGATTTGAATCTGCTGAATGCGTTTGTTCTCGGTGAGGGTATCACGTGCTCATGGTGTTCATCTTAGGGACTAGGAACTCTGAAACTGTTCCTATGGAAGTGTCACATGCTGGTCTGAGTTATAGTCTGGAGAGGGTGCCTTTGGATATTAAATTTACATATGAAGTACTGGGAAAATTTGGGAAAGAAAGAAAGAAAGAAAGAAAGAAAGAAAGAAAGAAAGAAAGAAAGAAAGAAAGAAAGAAAGAAAGAAAGAA
>JANZLQ010000037.1:23647499-23680130 GCA_026212715.1 Elanus axillaris | reverse complement strand
AAGAAAGAAAGAAAGAAAGAAAGAAAGAAAGAAAGAAAGAAAGAAAGAAAGAAAGAAAGAAAGAAAGAAAAAGAAAGGAAGGAAAGAAGAAAGAAAGGAAGGAAGGAGGGAAGAAAAAGAAAGAAAGAAAGAAAGTAAATTGCTGGTGATGGCTGATTGTGACCATTGTGTGGGTGTTCATCGATCACAGCCTGACACGCACACACACACACACACATTCACAACATGATTTTGGAATGTGGCTATCGGCTGCAGACGAAGCCAGATTTATGGCTCCTAGTTGCATAGCAGCATGTGGAAGTAAATCTGGGCAAAGGAATTTCCTTGTACCTGTCATTACAAAGATTTTATACAGCACGGTTCCAGCGGAATTATTTATCTGTATAATTACATCAACAACAGAGGAAACAGAGTGCTACATAAGCATTATGAAGAGAGATGGTTTTGCATCTGATATTCATTTGACTAAGAATATGATAATGCGGCTCCAAATCCATGTAACCGGACATTGGCTTAAAGGAGCACAAAGGCAGATTCAATTACCGTAGTCCCCAACAGGGACAAAAGCGGACGAGCTCAGTAGACATACGCTGGTAGGAAGGGAAGAGTGACAGCCTGAAGGAAGGATGTTGAACAGAGCAGTACACAGGTAAATGGAGTTTGCCATTTCTAGGTGGGCAAATTTATTTTTTATAAGTGATAAAGTAATAAAATAAATGACTTTGCTAACCTTATCATTACAGCTTGAGCTAGCGCCTGATCATTATTCTAATGCTTTCAGAGAGCAAATCTGCTGCCTTTCAGTGAATTCTGGTCTTTTGGGTTGAATTAGGTAGCCAGTAAATGGTGATTAAATTATTGATATTCTTATGTTACTAAATAAAATAAAATGAGAGTAGGGAACACATTAATGCAGCACATACCCTCTCTGTAAGTAATATTCTAACCTCCAAGGAAAGCGACAATATAGGTCTGCGCATAAATATTGGGGCAGAAAAGTTAGGAATGAGACAGCTGAAGAGAAAGCTTGAACTGGGGTTCATGTCTGAGTGCCTACAAAAGAGGCCACGCGCGCAAGGGAAACCCAAGTGTATATTCCCGACGCCTTAAATGATCCAAACTCTGTTCCCAGCCCCAGGCACGAATCCCACCCAGCCCCATGCTGCGGCGAGCCCTGCAGGATCTCCGGACCGAGGAGACCTGGAGGCTTTGTGCAGCGTAGCTGAAACCAGCAAACAGCTTAAAAAATGACCGCTGGGAGAAGGGAGGAGGGAGAATCCCAAGGCTTTTGAAGGGAACGGTGGCTGCCGCTCACCTGGGGGCACGTTAAAGGCTGAGCAGAAAGCTCGGGACTTCGGGTCTGGGGACTGTGGGGCCCTTCCAGCCCGCGAAAGGCAGAGCTTTGCCCCGGCCCTTGGGGGCTTCCGTAACAGGTCGCTGACTTCTGTCCTATTTGTAATTGCTATTTTATGAGGAGTAGAGAACTGTGCAGTCTAAGGAGAAATAGAAAAAAGGCAAGCCAGAAAGCTCAAGTATAAGTTAGAGCTACCCAGGGATTTTTCTAATTCATTTTCTGGCCTCAGTTATGGTTTTATGTGTCTCTTTCCTTTAAGCAGTCAATAAAAACAGTCCTTGCTATGGCAACTACCTCCTTCATCATTTACACAGACATAACGCGCTGTTCTAAGGACGCTTATGCCAATTAGCACTGAAAACTTTTATAGACGAAGTATTTTAAAGGAGCTACTCAGTTACATTAGCATCTTCCATTAACATCTTTATTTTGAATCATTCAAAATGTGTATTAGTGGTCTGATTCCAGCTCTCCATGGGGATCATGAACAACGGAAATTTTGCAGGGATGGTGCTTCCTTGGGAGCTACGCAGTGGGAGGGAGCGACCCGGCCTTTGATGCACACACAGAGCACATCCGTAAGCACTCTCATTCGGAAGTCCCAGCAGAGCACAATCCTGAATCAAAAGACAAACCTGCTTTTTTTAACTTTCAGCTGCAGCACGGTACATACCATATTTGCAAAACGGAGCTCGGCGCGTCTGCATAACTCATTGCTGTGGAAAGAGTCATCAGGATGATGTATTGAAACACAGCCATCTCCATTATGGTATGCCATGTATGTTTTTAAAAGCTATTTTTAAAATTAATAGTACGCTGTAATGCTGATAAAGTAGAGAGCATTTATAATTTGTTGCACTCCCAACCTCCTTCTAAAGCCACATTAGTCTGCTTTCCACTTGACTGAAGTACACTTTTTTCAAAGATATGACGGTTTGAAATTTATTAATAGTGTATTAAGGGAACAAAACCTTTATTATTTAATGGGTGCATCATTTCAAAGTGTTATATAAAGGCTGTTGTGCTAACTTTCCAGCACTAATTTACGCCTCAATATTTTATGTCAATGCTCCTAGTGCTCGCTGCCACATCAACGTTCATGCTTATCTCACAGGCTTCTTGCTCTTGACCAAGGGTATAAGGTATGGCCAGACTGTACAAGGAGACACCTTCAAAAGCTCTAGCTGGTTCATGCACCAGAAAGAGTCTACATACTTTAATCTGAATTTCAAGGCAAGGTATTTCATTCCACTGTGAAGGCTCCAGGAAATATCACTTTGCAGTACACTGAACTTTATGCATGTAGCTTTGATTTTTTTAACCACCAGGTTTGAAATACCTGGATTTCCAAGAAACTGAGATTCAGACGCTATGAATTATTCTCCACCTTTCTCCTTTGAACAGGCACCTCTCTCTCGAAGCCTGCGACTAATGCAAGGCATGGGACCTTCTGGCGATTTACCCCTTTTCTAGCCTATGAAGCCAGGACCTACGGGAACCGACCTGACCTCAGCAGAGCCGCTTGCTTCCTGCATGTCCCTCTGTGTTTCTTCTTCACGCCTTTGCCACGCACCTCACAGCTTACACCCCCCTCTCCTCCGTCTCCATCCCCAAGGCTTTGCAACTCCTCAGCACCAAGAATTAGCCATTATTTTTCTACCAGGTGCTCATAAGGAGCTGGACCAAGCAGAGACATTTCTGCTCAGGAAACACCTTGACGTGAGAGCATTGCTCCCAGGAGGGCAATGCAGGTCTTGGGTTTCGGGAGGTTGCCCAAATCCATCCCTACCTCGGGGCGGGTGGTTGCCCCACAGCGCCTGTGCTAGCCCACGGGCCGGTGCACTGCAGACCGGGCGCTGCTGTTGGCTCACCTCCCAGCAGGGTGAAGGTTGGGCTGAGGGGGAGCAAGGCTCATCCCCAGGGATGCAGCCCCCTGAGGCTGGCTGCCGCCGGGACACGGTGAAACTCCGACTGATCTCGTCTGCTGCCAGAATCACACCGTACAGCATACTTGATGCAGTTGGACAAAGACTAGGGCATAAATATGCCCAAAAGAATTTATCAAAATTATTAATGGTGTTTTTCTAACCTTTTTAATGAGGAGATACTCGCTTCCAACAGCACTGCCAGTGTTGGCATCCTTGATTTTTTTTTTTTTTCCAAAGAGGTTTAATTGAGCTAGGTATAAATAGCATATCAGTAAACAAGACTTTTTGGCTCTGTGAATCATGTCTAAAATATTTGCAAGCCCTCCACAGCCTCTCTGATGGTGAAGAATGTGCTCATTAGGCTGGTCCAGATGCATTCTGCAATCCAGCGAGAACCTCATTCTCCAGTAGATAAATCACTGCAATATTAATGTACTTGTTTGCAGACAACAAGCACTACAAGGCTAAGGCAGTGACTCGAAGGACCTTGGCGCGTGTGTCTGTGAGAACTTCCCAGATTTTCAGAGTTCCACCCAAAAAGGGTTTTGACACAAGAATTGCAGGACCCTGTGTTTATTTCATTCCATATAATTTACTCCCTGCCTCTGAGGATTCCAGAATGGCTCTAAAAAATCCTATAAACAAACCTGTACTGAAAGCAAAACGGACACTAGAAAAAATAGCAATTTTTTACTCTGAGTTTACTTACTTGGGAATTTCTCAGCTGACCATTTATATGACAAACTTCTTTATTTAATCTTGCTTTGGTAATGTAAGTGAATGGTCCCCATCATCTTCAGGAATGCATTTTGTTTTCCTTCAGTAATCTCCATAGCATTAACTATGTATGTTTAAGTGTATGTGGAAGTGTTTGCAGCACTGAAAACTCTATTGCTAAAGTCAAACTAGCCTTGAAAACACGTATACGTGTGGATACGTACCTACACACTACTCAGCTAATTACCTAAATTATAAAACAGACTTGGAAAGCTGAATCCAAAAAGTAGAGGCAAAATACCTCAAAGGTGAAGGGTACATAGAGTGTTGTTGTGACCTGAATAATAGAAGTGAAATGCCTAGATCTAAAAATATTCTACAATATACTTAGGTCCCAGATTCTTCAAATTTCCTTAAAATGCAAATATGGGGACTGGAACTTTTCTTATCTTGCCTAACTCCTCTTGGAAATTTAATTTGTTGCATTTATAGGCTGCCTTTTATCTGAGGATTTCAAAGTGCACTGCTGATCTTAATTAAAATGATTGTATATAGGGTTGCATAAGGTTTAAAACTCTTGATCAAGGCAAGGAAAACAAGTTGGTTAAAAAAAAAAAAAAAGAAAGAAACCCAAAAGGCTGGTAGCATATAGGAGAACAGAGCCCAAGTCACCTGCCCAGACGACCTGCTGCTAATTCCTCTCATACACCGATGGCATCCTTGGTGTCCAGTTCCCCTTTGAACTGAACACTGGACTATAAAAAGACAAAACCAAGTCCTATGCTCGTTGTGATCTCCAATGATAATCCACAAGCTGGCATGGATTTTACTGGCTGCTACTTTTAAGTCCCCTGTCCCCTGAGAATAATACACATCATAGCACCAGTAAATATATTTTATAAGGCTCCCCAGCTCTGTTTCAGAGCAATTGCATTAATACACCTGATATTCAATCACTTCTGGTGGGGATTTCATGGGTTAAGACTGCAGTCATGCATGGCATGAAATGCGGCATTTTCCCACCTGCGCGTCTCCCCTCCCGTGGGACACGGGGAACGCTGCACCCTCGCACAGGGCGCAGGGGCATTTTGCTCCCTCTGGCAGTAAATACACATGGTCATGAGTGTTAGCGAAAGTCTTGAGACTGTCAGCACGGGACACTGAAGAGCCTCTGCCCAGCTCTGTGGAGAGGGACTCTTGGGTCATAAATGTTTCCCATTACTTTCAAGCTACCACCTCTGTGTTTTATCCCAAACTCTAGAAGAGAGGAGTATTTGCCGTATTCAGGAAGGGCACCCGTGGGCTCTCGCTGGTGTAAAACGTACAGAGCCTCACCCCAGAGCTGCTCAGCACACTGGCAGATCCCACTGCTTGAAGTACTCTCCCATTCCTTTTGTCCGCTCTCACGTTAGGAGCTAACAAAAATCTCAGGCATAATGGATAATTTTATTTCGGTAGTCATAGTGCTAAGTAAACTCAGAGATAAGAAATATAAAGACAGTCCAGAATCTTAAACTACACATTAAATGATTAGTTTTCAAGTATTTTATAGGCTAAGAGGGGAACAGCAACCATTCCCAAAGTGGGGTCCCTCAAAGACAGCCAAAGCACAGGTTGCACTCGAACAACGTGAAAAAGTCCCACGGGAACTAAGGTTCGTTTGAGATTTGCTCGTTCATAAATCTCGGTTTATATTTGCGGTCAGAACACCACAGGCTGAGAGTCTTTTTTGGAAGAAGCGGCAAGGTTGAAAAAGACGTTCTTGACCACTTCACGATTCCCTGTTGCCTAACGGCTGCTCCGCAATGTCCCGCAGCGCACAGCCCTCCTCGCCCACAGCCTCAGAGCCCGCAGCTGGCTGGAAGGGGCTGGGGGTTCGCTCTGGGCAGGGGACACAAGGGGAAGACCCCCCCCCCCCAAACCCCGAAGGGGACCCGGACCCTCACATGGTGCCGGCTCAGCCGGGTCCGCAGCCCTGCTCAGACCCGCTCCTGGCAGCTGAGCTGGAGGTTTGCGGCATTCCCAGAGCCGCTCCCAGGGGTTGGTTCCAGGTTGGTTCCAGATTTCACGCCCAGCCCCGCAGGAAGGCTGGCTGCCCTCGGTTAAGGTATGGAAACGTAAATTGTTATGTATGATGAAATTGCGGAGGGCGTGGAACGAGGTAGGTATTAGTTTGCTAACGTTGTGATCTTTGAGTGCATTTAATTGGGTAGTCTCAAATGCACATTATCATGGACCACTTTCAAAAAAATAAAAAATGTATTTTAGTTCTATTGCCCATTTCCAGGCGCTGGACTTTCATGTGCTGGGAAAGCTCGTGTATTTCAATGAATCACACGCTTTTTCTTGTATAATCACCGGATCCCTGAAGCGTCACGGTAGTAACAATTCACTCAAACTATTTGTAATCATAGGACAAGCTCCTCGGTGTCTGTAAATCAGCATCTCTCTGCTGACTCTGTTGAAGCTACACTGATTTACTCCAGATCTCAAAGTACTATATTCATTTCTTTAACTGAACTTTATTCTTTGCTGACGTGACATCTGTAAAGGTCACAGATATGTCTGCGTGGTGCTGTATGAAAGGAGACAGTACAAGGAGATGGCCTTCAGTAAAAAAATCTCAGACAGTTGATTCAGAAAAAGCCCCAGTACGGCTGCACATATCCCTGTACTCCTCCACCACTTGAAGGGATTGACTGTAAATCCATCAGTCCAGCCATGGAGGTACAGTTCATTCATCCCTGAAAATTCTGCTGAGATTGTCAAAAAAGTGGGCTTTTAGTACAAACTGTGTTATGCCTTCTGTGATTTGGTCACAAGTCTGCGAAGAGCCATTTATCAGGTTTGTTTCAGTATTTCAGAAGTACTGGTTTTCTATATATCTTGAGAAAACAGAAATTGGACTAATGCTCATAATATGCAAATTGCATCTTACTGAAATCCATGAAACTACTTGTAGACTGGAGAACTCTTGCAAGTTAGGGTCCCCGCTAACTTTAACTAAACCTGTTGTTCACCGTTTTCCATATTGAACAACAAGAGCTTCTTTTCTGTATAATTCAAAGGACAACATCTGGTTACTTACTCATACTGCAAAGAATTCCCCAGGTACCGAAGAGTAACCTTGGCAGTGGGGTGCAATAATCCTATGGTCAGGAAGATGAACACGCAGACTTGCCCGGGCTCAGCGGTGTCCACGGGCTCCGGCACTGTCCATGGACCTGGCTCCGCTCTCCGTCCTCTGGCTTGGGGAGTGCCTCTTCCCTCAAGGAGTCCTGTCAAAGGGAGGAGAGATATTGGATGGTGAGGTTCTCCTCTTTGTGGATAAAAGGACAAAATCTGGCCATATGCTCATACTCAACCCTTAAGTGTAGATTATAATCAAGAAGCACACCCCCAAATATATTAAGAAAATATTGACTGAATAATAACTCCATTAAGTAAGGTAGCATCTGCCACCTAGGGAGTCGTGCAAGAAATGCAGGGAAACACCTAAGCGATTAAAATGGTAAATAAAATTTCCTCTGAAGTGCAGACAGTTCGTACCGATTTTGACCTTCCCTGTGCTCCTGCTCCTGCCAGGAGGCAACCTGATCTCTGGGCTGCCGGCCCATCCCCGCGGAGGGGAAACCAGCCTTCCTCCCACAGAAACCGCACTAAAATGGGGCAACAGAGTGGGCTCATGAGCTCGATTTTGTCTTCGTGCCAAATATTGTTGGTTTAATATTGAAAGAGAAAAAAAGTGCATTGGTGCGTACTACTGAACAGGGCGTGTGTCTGCGTATTGCCGATGACATCCAAGGTGCACAGAGAGAGCAGTATACTGGAGATCACTGCTTTGGTTCTGGCTCCTTTCTCCAATGGAGCAATGTGCACATGTGTTGTCTTAGTTTTTAATCATTTCAGTGAAAAACTGGTTAATAATCTTTGCTTTCGCTAGCTGCTTTTAACCCGATGTTGCTCTTTTTTCCCCCATCTATCTCTGTCCGTTTCTTACCATCTTGAAAAATAAACCAGTCATCACTGAAAATGGCAGGTCAAGAAATGAGAACAAAGAGTTTATCCCTACAGTAAGAGCACAAGTCCTAATGGTAGACTCAGCCTAACAAGCTCTCAACCACCACTACAGCAAAGCCACAAGTAATTTATTCAATAAATTCTGCCTCATTTTCTTGTCACAAATTGCAGTATTCACTATTCAGTTCATCACAAAGTAATTTCTGCAGACAATTCTTGATCTGAAGTTCACTTGTAGCTTATCTTCAGAATTAATTTCTTTTTGTTGGACACATTAATGGCATATTACTTGTAATTCTTCTAATGAGGCTTCCAGCATGAACACTTGCATTTGCGAGTTCACAACAGGCTTTATGGAAATATTCCCCACTTGGTTAAAATTGATTTACAAAAATGTCCAAGCAAATTGCTAAATATTCATGAGAAGTGGATACAAAATACCCCTGAGCAAATACAAAATCAGCTAGCCACATATTCTGGGGAGCCGTCTCTGGCTGGGAGAAAAGGGAAGCTGGTGGGACTCCAGGGTCCCCCGTTAGTTGTGCGGTGCCGACGGACTGCTGTGTCAGCATCACAGCTCACTCCACCTTAGTAACGGTCAGGTTTTAGGTCTTCCCTCACATAATTCCTCCATCCTAATTATAAGACAGTCACAGTTTGCTGGATCAAACGTGTAATTGCTTAGGACTGCAGCACTGGGTTACCGCTTGTAGGCTTGCTCTGCTATTGGTTTGAGTTCCATGGCGCGGCAAGGAGAAAGCAGGCTGCCGAGAATCCTTGTGAATGAGGGGAAAGAGAAATCCTTTTGTTCTCCGGGTCAGAGAGGTGTGTGCAGGCTACGGGAGATGCCAGCTAGGGCTGGCTCTGTTTTTCTCCCTGCTTTCTCACCGCCTAGCCCCAGGAATGGGAGTTTGGAGGCAAAGCTGGTGGCTGAGAGGTCTCTGGGCACCTGCAGGGGCTGCTCGCTGGTCCTGCTGTTAGCAGGCTCCCCTGCAGAAGAATTCCAGGGCCTTGCAGAAACCTAAGATGTTGTGGTTTCTGGAACACTGTTGCTTTTTGTGGGTTCCCTTTCCTTCCTCTGTGACTCATGTCATGCCATTGCTGTGTGCAGCTCAAGGTATCCGCTCCCGCCTGCAGCGGCTGCAGCTCCAGCGACCGGCAGCTCCCGACGAGGCTGCGGAGTTCCTCTCTGACCAATTGATCTCCCTAATGCATCTGGTGAGAGCTCTTCCCTACCTCTCTTTTCCCAGTAACATTCTGGGTTACATGTTGTCTCTTAGCAGACTCTTCTTTAAAATGCTTTTAATCTTTATCTACAATTCCTCGTAAAAATCTTCCTACATTGACTTTTTAAGCCATTCTGTCGGAGATGTTGACTTCTCTGTGTTAAAAGAATAGTGAGTTAATGAGTGGGTCTACTTCTGTATTGAACCTTCTTGACTGTTTTAAGCTCAAAATCAGAATCAATAAACCCTTGATCAAAACATGGAGATGTTAGACAATAATATTTTTCATGGCTCTATTGACAGCAAATGTGTTTGATGCCTCTGTAGGGATGCCAGAAACAAAAGCGGGGTTCTTTTTGTCAGAGCCTTTGCCAGATTTCCTTGAGCTCTGTGCCTACTGGAAAATGAAAGGCCTTATTTAAAAGATACAGCCTTTACCTCTGTCTCCTGCAGGTCAAGTCCCTGTCCGCAGAAAACAAAAGCGGAGCTCTCATTAGGATCCGAGTCAATATATGGGCTCTGGGCGATGAGGGGCACTGATTGCATCTGCACCTCTTTGAAAGCAACCCAGAAGCTGCCCTTCGGGTGGGAACACCAGTGCCCTTTTCTCTGGTTTAGTAGGAAGGCTCCACGATGCCTTCGGCACCTGCCAGTCCCTCTTGTACACGCTGGAGGGACTCCAGCCGGAGCTGAGCCCGGGTGCAGGCTGTCTGCAGAGCTCCCAGGGCCATGGGCTCATGCCGTGTCCTGAGCAGAGCTGGATAATCCTGCCTGGGCTGCGAGGAGCAAAAATAAACCAGGACCTGAGTGGGGCTGCGCGGCCAGAGCCCTGCAGGGACCTGCATTGCTCTTTGCAGAGTTGCTTTCCTCAGCGCTGACACACTGATGTAATCCTTAACCAGCAGCATAGCCTGTGCAGCCAGGAATAAATACCATCTGGCTCATTAAGATTTTGTGCTGCAATATCATAGATTTGTCCCCGTGGAAGACTGTATATGTAAATGCGGTGTGCGCTTCCCCGGCTGCCGGCAGCCAGTGGGGAACTTCGCTCCAGTAAAAATAAAATCAGCTGAGCAAGTCTCTCCCTAATCCTCTCTTATTCTTTGAAACAGCCAGGGCTCAAAGGAATTTGCAGCATGTTTCTGAGGATGAAACAGTGGTGATTAACATTCATGCCAGGGCTACTCCTCATACATCTTTAATTTCAGTTGCACAAAACAGCGGGCAGGTGAAGGGGAAGTGCTGGGATCGCAGGTGAACAGGTAACGCGTCTGGGGACCCGGGTCCTACAGCCTGGAAATGCTTCCATCAAGTTCTGCTTGCGGCAGGACAGCTTACAGGAGATCTGTCAGTATTTGGGGTACATATATTAAAATAAACTGCATGGAAATAATCACAGGTTGAAAAGAACTGACAGCTCTGTGGTGAAGTTAAGGCTTTATGCTGCCCTGTCGTGCCATAGGCATCAAAACAAATCACGTTTTCTGGAGGAGAACTTGTGTGACCTTGTATCGCCCTAATTTTTGAAAGAATCAAAGAATACGGAGAAGGCTAGAAAACTGCCGAGGATCGTACCAGAGCGACCCGGGAATTCAGGGAAGCGGTGATGTTACGGGAAGGCAGCGGACGCAGCCCCGCTGCACTGGGCGCCTGCGCTGCCGCATCCCACCTGGGAATGGGTACCCATCCGCCTGAGGCTGGGGGGCCTCAGATCTCCTCTTGCCCCTTGGAAAAGGACCCGGTGGGGGACATGTTTGGCAAATTGGGTGCCCCAGAGAAATGCTGCATTCATCACATGATTACGCCAGTGATATTTGGAAAGCAGGCTTGCCAAGCAGCAAGAACATTTCTTCAGTAAAACCTGGGCAGCAGTATTTCACTCATCCTCCAAAGAGCTTTTATTCATATTTTAAACTTGGCCTTAATCCTATTGTATCTACTTAGTTAAAATGAGTAATGACAGATCAATTGGAATGTTGATTGAGAAAGTACTGAAAGGTTTGGCTCCAAAAATAGAAAATCTGACTAACAACATAATACAGAGACCTCTCCTTAGATAGTAATGAAAAAATATCCCGTAAGTGAGCCTGGGTGATTCTTTACATATTTCATGTTCACTCCTCAGAGAACAATCTCTGTCCCTTAAAAACAGAAGGCAGAGGAGAAATGGGAGAAATGTTCTCAGAGCAGAGCTCCAGCTGGAAGCAGGCCTCCACCCCTTCCTGACCTAAGCCTCGCACATCAGCGCTGAGAATGGTTTCAGTGCAATTCCTTCAATTTTACACCCGTTTGTGATATTCTGGAGATGCAGGAGTTATCACATGGTCTGGAACTGGGTTTTCACTTGGTCCAGCAAAGGCTGCAGTAATTCTTCTATCGATTTCAGTGGGTAAAGTGTCCACTAACTTCAGCAGAAATTAGCTCAAGCCATAAGTTGGCAATGTCAAAACATGGGCACATATACTATTAATTTTACAGATTTATATAGCTATTTTGCACATTTTATAGCATAAGCCTTTTCTAGAATTAGGTATAAAGAATATTTGCCTTTAAGAAAGGAACAAAAAATCCAAGTGTTTGATAAAAGTCAGCAACTCACGCTTATCCATGATTAATTACATGCTATTTTTTGGGGGGGCCAGCTGCAAGCTCAGCTTCACGGTGATGCAGTGGCCACGTCCTGATGTGCAGACAGGAGAGGGCAATACAAATAATACACTGCAGCTTTGTGACCTGCCAGAGCAACTGTAAAGATTGAGGCAGCGCCAGCCATAGGAACAAAAACCTCGGCAGCCACCTACGATTATAGTGCTGCAGAAACAGCCAGGAGCGTCTCAGTTCAGGCATCCCCGAGGTAAAGGGTCAAAGGAAGGGTTAGCCACGATACAGCACGATTCTGGTGGGTTCACATCTGGCATTTTTACTTATTAGCCACCTCCTGTATGTGCTGGATGTCAGACAGCTCTTTAGACAAACAGCAAAAACCAACATTAAGCACAATAAATTGTAAAACTGACATTCGTTTCTGAGGCATTATACTGCTGACACTCACTGTGAACGGGTATTCCCAGCTGCTGCTGCTGTGACACACCTTCAGGATCAAACCTCGTCCTTATTTCTATTCAGCAGGTCCTCTGATATTATCACCTAAAACTGTCTTTTGATCCAAAAAGTCAATATCTAAATCCGCAGCACCGTGGGTGAGAAGCTTACTGTTTCCTTATGCTATAGAGCGCAGCGCATCAAAGTCTGGGCTACCAGATGAGAAGCGACAGTGGGATCACAGGCAGCTGGAAGGGCAACGATGGGCTTAGGGGCTGTGGAGCCGGAGGGATATCAGAGTTCTCCTGCTAAAATGCATTTTAGACAGGAGCCAAGGGTTTCTGAAGAGAACAGGAGGGAGATAAAGCATATGGGTTTGAACACGATTGGAGCTTTAATGATGTAAGGTGGTCCTGAAAAAGTTTGTGCGACGTATCCAGAGGCACAAAGGGATTGCTTTGGTGAGGGCTGTGACCTGGTGCTGGAGAGTTACGGGTGGAAACTCCTACTTCTGCCACGGGTGGTAGTGGGCGGGTTATTTGCTTCTTGCACCCCAGCTCCACAGCGTCCACCGCAGCGCTGCTTCCCCTCCAGCTAACGCGGACCTGGCTGACGTGGATCCGCACCTCTCTGGGGCAGGAGGTTCTGGGCAGATGTGCAGCCCTCAGCAGACTGTCAAATAGTGGGGGAAAAACTCATTTTCTTTGCCACACCCGTTGTTAGAGGTTGAGTAGGAACTCAGCAGGAGCTGCTCGGTGAAGTGCGATGCTGCCGTCAGCACCCTGCAGGTGAGGAGGTGGCTCCCGGCTGTCCCCGCGGTCAGCGGCCGGCAGAGCCGGGTCCCTGCGGGTGCTGGGGCTTCCAGATGGGGCTGGTGCTGGCCCTGCCACGGGCCACGTGCCAGACACCACGTGCCATGTGCCAGATACCATGGGCCATGTGCCAGCTGCTCTTTGCCGGTGCCCTCCGGCATCCCCGCGCGGGCTGTGCCGGGCAGTCAGCAGCAGGAGGTGCGACCACTGCTGCAGTAGCCGTGACGGGGAAAGCGGAGGGGATGAGGATGTAATTCCCGGCTGTAAGTCCCTTGCCAGTTGTTTTTCTCAGTGCAACGGCCCATCAGAAGTACATCTGAAACCTTATCTGTTCATCGTGAGGGATACCTTCTGCTTCTTTATCAGTTATACTCCGATGCCATCAGAAAAGCTGACCGAGAGGAGATGCAGCAGCTTCACAAAAGATTCATCTTTATTTTGGCTTCCCAGAGGGATGTAACTTGCTGTGACAGGCCCAGGGAAATATGAAGCATGAGGCATCCGCTGGGAAATGTAAAAGGAAGTTACTGTTCCTGCCACTAAACATCTGTAAATATTAAATGGGCTTTACAAGTATTTTCCTAGTTGCTGAACAAATTTAGAGCTTGAAAGACTTAAAGGAAGGAAAGAAGGAAAGAAGGGAAGAAGGGAGGATGATACTGTCACTGGAAACTTTTTTTCTGTATTTCTTTGAAAAGCAAACACATGTATTTCAGACTTTTTGTATGCCACCTGCAAAAGCAAAGTGGCATCAGTTATTCTAGGATTTGTAGCTTATTTGGCCTTTCACCGCAAATGAGTTATAAGGTTGTTAGCGTCTTTGCGTCACTTTATTTTTATTAGTAGTATTAATTTATATGTTCTTGACCTGTGATTTTGCAAGTCAAGAAGAGAAGTGGCCAACAATACTCTCAGCGAACAAAATTAGCTTCTCTGTACAGACATGGAAAAGCTAACATTACTCTCCAGAATAAAGAGAGTAACTACAGAAAAAAAGGGGGGAAAAAGCAGTCACTATAAAATCTTTCTGATCCATTCATAATGTTTTGCTTTGACTAGTGGACTCCACTGATTTGGGTTTGAAAAGTTGTTAATTGGTACAAGCAATGAAAGTTGTCTGTAATCACACATATACAAACTGGACCAAAATCTAGCTCTTATGAAAAAAAAAGTGTCCCTGTGTTTGAACACACACAGCCAGACAGTGGGCTCTTCAGGACTGGGACTGTCTTTTTTCTGTCTTCAGCCTCCCCCACGCCAGGGCCTGTGACAATACCAGCTCTTGGCTGAAGCTGGCCGCGGCCCCTGCTCTGCCCCGCTCCCCTTCACGGGCATCTGACATTACTCCCCAAAATCAGCGGTGGAAGTTTTCCTGGTGTAAATTCCTTTCCTTACAGGGCACATGAATCCCACCCTGGTGCTGCAGCTTGGAATATCGTTGCTCCTCAGAGAAGGGTGCAAGCATAAAAGCAGTGATATAGCAAACCATTAGTGTCCCCAAAGCTGTGACTTTCTAAAAAAGTTAATGTCCAGATAATAGCAGGAAGAATGCAGGAGCAAAGCTATGATGGATTATTCAGATATAGAGCGACTAGCATGAAAGAGATGCTTAAAGAGCCAGACAGACTAATGTAGAGATGATATGTTTGGAATACCTGAACTGAGTTAATCTTACCTTTCATTAAAACTCCATATTGAATTTATCTATTAATAATTAACTCTTGACAAGAGCCATCTCTCTCCATCAATACATCCTGACTAATGTGAGACACGTTAAGGGGCTGGATAAGAAGATCAGAGCCCGTTCCTGCAAGGCAGCGAGTGGTGACTGCTCCTATGTCTGTTTTCACACATGATAGCCAGGTCTGAATTTGGGGAATTAGCTGTCACAGTGAAGGCACGTCCATACTGATATTCCGCTGCATGCTCAAGGGTATGGCAAATCTATAAAATGAGGCCTGCGGGCATCTCAAGAAGTATTTCAGCTCTTTACCCCAAACCCTGTTATAACGGAAGGCTGGCAGAGGGTCCCCGGTCCGAGCAGCGTGGGCCAGACGGAAGGCTGACGTGCACCAGGAGCTCTCCGGTGGCTCCGAACCCCGCTGCCCGGCAGTAAGACCTCGGGGCACAGGCTCTGAGTAGCCAGAGTCACTGGGGAGCCACACGCCTCTGGACCAACTTTGCTGGAAGCGCTGCGATGATCCTATGCGAAGCCAGGAATCAAATGCTGCGTACTGCAAAAGGAGACGGCAAATGCCCAGGGTGAGCGTTCAGACCTAGCTCTTGCTTGTTGCTTAGTCTTGTCTTCCCTTCAGGGCACAATTAAATTGAGATATTATCTCCAGGGCAGCTCTGAGTGAGCTCCGAGCTCTACTTTAGTGAGCTCCCACCTTCCACATGTCTTCCATCAGTCGTAACTTTAAAAGGAGGGGTCGGGGGCATTGGCAGAGCCCTGCAGCACTTCGCGGGGCAGATGGGCATCTTCTCCAGGGGAGGAACGGCAGTGCTGCTTCTGCTGCCCTCCCTGGGATTCCAGCTTGGCCCTCCCATACAGATTTTATTCATTGCTGCTCTCTTAATTAGACTGTAGCCCCTTACAGGCAGGACTTATTCATAATGTTATATTTTGTATTTATTTATTCTTACTACATGTTAAATGATAATAGCAGGTAGCTTAAGGACAGAGTCTGTTGGTTCCTACTCCTTGCTCCCATCTCAATGCCTTCTCTTAGGCATTACCTAAATTAATTCTTTATTCTTTACCCAGCAATGATCAAACACAGATGTTTCATAGAGGAAACCCTGGAGCAGGCAGCTAGAGCTTGACCTGAGTCCTTCCCAAATCAATAGGAAAACTCCCAGAGAACTGAGCATAAAGTAATCTCTACATAAACTCCCTCCTTAGTCTTCAAGAATTAGAGGTTGATTTACAGCCTGAAGGCTGAGATGTTTCACCTATTAGAGTGGCTACTGAGAATACCTCCTTGCTCCTTAGACAAGAGTGCCCGATTAAGATACAACATTCGATTTTAAAAAAAATCAATCTTTGTGCAATTAGGTTCTTTTCTTTCATACTTACCACTTACCTCCTCTTAGAGTTCAAAAATACTTCTAACACACAGATACTATTTTTTTTTTAACTAAATTGCACAAGCATGAATATTTTTATTACTCCACTGGAACATGTGGATTTGCTGAAGCCAAATTCAATTTAATGTGCCTTTAATGACCTTTGTGAGCAAGCACAGCCATCTTCAGATGAGTAATCAACAGTGGGATGATATTTGTTAGACTGCATCAATTAAAGTCCAGAATGACTCTGCTATCTAGACCACAAATACTAACACTGTCACAGGGAACAGGGCAGTTGATCCTGGTTTCTCTGCTTATGACAGTAAGTAGCAGTACTGAAAGATGAGCTAGCGGATATGTTCAAAGAGAGTGGTTCCCACATTGGTTAGACTGCCCATAGATCTTTTAGCACTGAAGCACAGTTTTGCAGGCAGCTCCTAGGCTGGGTATGTGAGAGTTCAGCTAGGTCTCCGAGTTCATATTCGAGATGGCAGTTTTCCTTTTATTTTGTATGGCAGAGGAAACTAAGGAAATCAATCAACTGGTGCTCAGGTACACCTCCAGGTAAGCCTGAGTTGCTCTGAAAAGAAACAGAAATTATACCAATCCAGAAAATCAAGCAGGCGCTCCGGTTGAATGCATGAACTTGTTTTTTTCCTTTCATCTGAAAGGTCTTTGGAAGGACTGAAGTGATCACCCAAGTCAGATACAGATGGACTGCTAACAGCTCAGTCGTGAACAGATTAATAATTCTGGAGAGGTATGGAAGTAGTACTTCTACTCTACACATACTGATCTGAGGCAGATGCTGACGTATTTGGGCAAAGTTACACAAGACATCTGTAACAGGATTGTGAAGTGAAGCACAATATCCTCAGTATGAGACTAACTTTTCATTCTTAGGTAATCCTTCTCAGTATGATTTCTACAGAAAGGAGTAATAGTAAATGGGAGAAAACCTTCTGTGAACTGACTTCTTTTGTTGTATGATCCAGTATTGCACAAAAAGACTTGAATATATCTGTTTGATGGATAATTTTTCATAGCAAAGATGAGAGGAACAATAATGTCGTGTGAGGTGGGACAGATATACGGTGGTTCCATTATTGAATATGTGACAAAATCATTCTTTTTCCCTCGAAAGCATAGCTGAGAAAATGTAGGCAGTGAGCAGTGGCATGCTGTAAATGTAGCTATAATGAACTAAGTGTCTTCTGTGATTTACAGGAACAAGCGATGCTATCTGTTTATCATGATGCAGTACTGGAGTTCAGAAGTACAGAAGGAAGCGTTGTTATCTAGATTATTTCCAAATTATGAAGTAATGCAGTGCAATAGGGGCCGAACTGCAGATTCAAACAGTTGGTGCTGAGGCTGCAACATTCATATTACATATATTTGGGGCTTTTCACTGTGGGCTACATCTAGTAGATGCTCTATGGACTAACACATTGGCAGCTGGAGCACATAAGGGATGCTGCTGGAACATATCTTCTGTTTAGTTGCATTGGAAAGTAGTTAACAGAGCCTTTCAGAAACCGCTCTGTGATGCAAATCAAAAAGGATTAAGAGAAAATGACTGGGAGACTCAGTTCAGGGGTGGTCTGATTTGAATGAACATGCAAACATGGGTGCACTTATTCGGTGTTCAGAAAAGAGAAGCATCCAAGGGCTGAAACCTGAAATCATCAGCACCACTACAGACTCTGCATCCAAACCTCAAAATGAATGAAAGTGAGATTTGACTCACCTGTTGCCATTCAGATTTCAGTTGGGGTTTGGGTTCCAGCTCTGCACCAGGAATAATCCAAACTATTCTGCAGGCAGTTTGCAGCCCCATATGCACTGTGTCCACGGACAGCCGCCTCACACCGAAACCTGAAGGTGAGTACAGAGGATCACAAGTAATAATTTAAAAGCTTCACTTATACATCTGTTAGTACACTGTACATGTTATGTTTTAAACACATCTTACTTGAATAGCGATACCATATTAAGCTGTAACACTTGCAAATGTTTGTCTATACTGTGTGCGTCCTCTCTTTCTCTTCACTGTTCTGTAATTGCTGCACAATATTTTTCCGGTACTCCCTGCGCTACCATTGTGCTGCTTTCTTTGCAGTGCTGTGTTTACTTTTTCCATATGCTGAGACTGTCGGCAGTACCGAGGAACCAAAATTTCCTCCTTGCCTGGGAGGGAGGGCTTGTGTTCCTGTTCCCTCCACAACGGCTGTTAATGCCCAGCCAGCCCCCGGGAGGGAGCTGCCGTTCCCAGACACCCACCAGGTGGCAATGTGGTAAAACACTTCATTTAAGCAGGCTGTTAAAATATTGACCGAGGGGCTGCATAAGCATTAATGCCAAATTTTAAGGGATCTTTAGAGTTAGGAAAATAGGTTGGATTTATGGGAAGAGTATTGATCTCTAATGGAACTGTGCCTGCTGTAAATGATATTTTAGAGGATTTGCCTGTTACTACAACTCTGAAAGGTGCATTTAGTGCTGACATACATTTTTAAACTATCTGGAGCTTTAGAGCTAATGAAGAAAACCCAAGTTGACTACAGTATTTATGAATAAAACCTTATTACTCAATAAAAGAGCTTGGGGCACCACTTCATCTAGAAACTCACAGCATTGCAAGCAGTTATGCACAGGCAGAGTTGTAGAAACCGTTCATGTTCACAGACACAAGGGAAGGAAGGGGTCAATGTGTGAGGATAAGTTCAAAGATTCCCCCAAGCTGCTTTGTTTCCTTGGCCTGACACTTCTTCAGTAGGTCCCCTTTTTAGTTAAGTTATCGTTCCGTACTTCTCAGGACTGAAAGCAAACCCACTTGTTTTTAAGTGTAAATCATATTTTAAAAGCCATAATGTTAACATGAGACATCTGAAATTTTAAAACATCGATACGCATTCACAATAGCAGGATAATTACTATCAATGTTTATATAGTATCTCTCATTGCACAAGATCCCAAAAGGACTTTGCAGATAATATCCTGCAGAAGCTATTGTAGCCGTAACACAAAACATCTGGTCTATTGCAGTTTAAAAATTCCATTTTAATTCCAGCTCTGCTCCCCCCTGAAGTCAATGGGCTGTTTTGCCTTCCAGAGTTGAATCAAGCCCTTTGTTTTCTTTTGGTCCTTGAAAATAAAAGAGAAATGAATTACGACAGTTTTGTTCAGCACCTCTTGCAGAGACCAAGTTTTAATTGCATGTGCCCTGCCCAGATAACTGACTGGCCCATGGAGTGAATGCGGCTGGGGTTTCCAAATGACACGCAACCTGATGAGACGTACTTTTTCGGGGTACTGTGGGACATCTGGAAATTCCAGATAAGTGTCACAAGGCTTCAGAGACTTGACAAAGACCTGAGCATCTGAGTAAACCTGAATATATTTGGTAACCTTATGAGTGGCAGTAGAAAACCACCCCCAAAACTGTTCACTCTATATTCACAAAATCACGCAAGTCCCCCAGAGCTGGTTAGGTTAATGAACTCAAAAAGCGGAATTCTTCAGTGCTGCTTCTTGACCACAAAGGACATTGCCAACAGGGAACAAGTGCTGGGAACAACCTAGACGCGCACAGAAGGAACGTGATTTCTCAGGCTGCTTTTAACCTGCAGGAGATGTCCTCTGAACGCTGGGTCTGGTGCATTTCCAGCTTGGGTTCTGTGCTGGTTGGTGCTGGAGCTGGAGCCCCGTCGCTGTGGGCTGGGAGCACTGGGGGTGCTGGGACCTGCCTCCCCCGAGCTCTTCAGCATCGCTCCAGCAGCATCGGGAGGAGGAGGAGGAGCGGGTAACCCTCCGAGCCTGGCTGAGGAAGGGTCGGCAGAGCCGGCTGAACCCCTGAGAGCCACCGTGCCTGCCGCCGCTCTCTGTTTCATGCTCCCACCACTTTTCACTCTGTTCAAGCTTAAAAAGAATTGCAGGACGCTTCGGTCCCGACTTGCAGCCTGCGTATAGCTGGGCTGGGGAGGTGAGACTTCATCAAGATAAAAAATGCACACATGGGAATGTGAAAAATTGAAATAGAAAGGTTGCTCTGGCAGCTTCGGAGCAGTTGTTCAAAACCAGAAATACCAGCTGGCTGGAGACCTGCTGATAAAGGTTTTCCTCCTTATGTTGTCTGTGCCATCCCCTCAGACAACCAGCCAGCAGCATTTTTCAGCAGGAAGATGAGTGGATAGATATTCTTACGCTGCTCCTGCCTTTGTCCTCCTGTTCAATATGGTGCAGTAAATTCAGTCAGCAGGAGCTCTGCTTTCAGGCAGCCTGTTCCCCAAAATACAGTGTGGAATTGCAACCCTTGACAGTCACCTGGGATGCAGAAATAGGAATGTCGATATAAATTGTTTTCTCCCTGTCACTAAGAGATGCTCAAAGCTTAGGCACTTTATCTGACAACACTTAGGTGTTTTCTTGAAAGGTGCAACGTAAGCCTTCCTACTGCATCCTTTCCCATGTCACAGGATGCAAACAGCTTTTTTGGATAATTCAAAAGCAGAAGAACACAAAGGTGTGTCAGAGGCACAAAAATCTCTGACGTCTTTAAGGAAGACTTCCCTATTACTTACTCTGTGCTGTAAGCCACTATGTATACGAAAGAAGATGGAAGATAAGGGGGAGAGAGTTGTCTAGGAAGGAATGGGAGTGAGAAGAAAGGAAGCTTGATTGTGAGGAGCAAGACAGATTATGAATTATGTAAGCAAAATAGGCAGAAAATTAAAATAATGAACAAAAGAATAGGCTGGCAAACTTTGTTAGAGCTGCAAAGCATTTCTGTTTAAATCTACCTTTATTGCTGGTGATTCACAAAAGTGAAAGTTAAAATGCATGCTAAATCCTGCATGGTTCACAACTGTGAAATAAAATGTTCAAATCCAGTGGCACCTGACTGCTTCAACTGAGAATCTGTCCCACAGAAACGAGTGTGACTCCTTCTGCTTTCCAAAGGCGATTTCAGCCATGCAGACGGACAGGACAGCTAGCTGGGGCAGACAGTGTATGACTTTCAATCGTATCATCCTCTAGAATTTTTCAGATTGCTGTTAATACCTCAAGCGGTCATGCTATATCTCTACAGACAGTAACCCGAATGAATTTTGCTTTTCTGGACATTTTCCTTCACCATCTTGTTTTTAAAATGCTAGAGGCCATTCAGAGAATTTGCTGAGGGCAAGTGCTGCTTCAATTGCATTGCCTTTGCTACCAATGATTTTAAGGCAATATAAATGTCATCTTCCTTGAGTCCTTTTACATCCTGTAGATTGTGAATCTCCACAGCACTGATATAGAGAGCAGCATATTCTTTGCCTTCGTGTTGTCAATGACGAGATGCCTCATTCTGCTTCAGGGGATTTTGCTAGGTGGCTCTCAAGGGAGGTATTTCCACTCTTGTTCCTGCAAACCACTCCAGCAACAGCCTGAGAATGTAAGTCTTAATTCAGAGGGAGGACCACTGCAGTAGCAAAATATTAACTTACTCAATTTCCTAGTGGTATAACCTAAAGGATTAAACTTCCCTTTATTCTGCTAATATCTTAGTGGTTACTAAATGACTATCGTGAAATTATCCTCAAAATTACTTCTAATTTTATATAAAGCATATACAACACTTTTCTTGGCAGAACCATTCAAACCATGCTGCATATCAGAGGCTGAATGTAATTCTTCGTGAATTTGTGTGGTATTCACAAATGGGAGAAAATCTTAGCATGACAGTCTTTCTGGGAATAATTTAGTCAGCCCCAGTATCTTCAAATGGTTTAAAATGTCTTCCTGTGAATTTCTAACAAATAAGTTTCCAGATTTAGGTGAAACACGTATTGAAGGAAAACTTTCCAGGAAGCTTTTATATGAAGATCAGGGATTACAACAGATGCTCGTACTGCAGCAATAACATACAGGAACATACGTGGCTACCAAGAGATACCAAAGGCTTGGGAGAAATCCCGCTGCTGCTGCAGTGAATGGCAGAACTCATTTCTCCATGTACTTTATTGGTAGCAGCATCTCACCTCGAAGCTGTGGTTCATATGTTAAAACGTTGGGTATCCTTCATCACAATTAGGACTGGAAATGCCTGCAGCGGCAGCCTGCGGGTGGCTTCCCGGCGGTTTCTGTGCGGGTGGCAGAAGTCTGCTGTTTAACATAGATGGGGCACACCTCAGTTAGAGCACAGGACCAGAGAACTTCTTCCCAAAGATACGGTTAGATCAAAAAATATTAACTGTGCTCTCAGATTCAAGGGATAGAGGCTCATGAGATATGTTTGGTTTTGTTCTGTAATTTTTAATCTTTTTTTTTATCGTACACTTGTCAGTTCCCTATCCACCTTATAAGAACAGGCTCTTAAAATAAGCATGTTATACCCCGAGCTGGTATACCTGCAAGGAATATGAAAGAGAAATATCTTGGACAGGTTTAAAGAAAATGTCCATGTGATAGCGTTGTGCTGTTTCTAATTAAAACACTTCTGTAGCTGCATACTTAGTTGCTTTCTGAAATATTCTGCCACCGGACATGTGCCTGCTGAATGAACAGAGCTGAACAGACCTGATTTAAGGGTATTTACTTAAGCAAGTTACTTGTATGTGAGCACACTTTTGGGGGAGAGTTATTCATAAGGCTTTCAAAGGAGTCTAAAGGCTGCAGTCACATAAATCCTGTTGAAATTCAGTAGCTGTTGGGTCCTTCTGTGTTTGAATTCAAACACAGAATGCCTTTATGTTTTATCTCCTTTTCTATTTAAAATGTACCTGCTGCATTTGACCTTGTGGATTACAAACCCTCTTGGGGCAATGTGAATTTGTGGCACACGCATTAGTGCCCTCTGAATTTGGTGGTGTTTTCTGGACTCTGGTAGGTTTGTATCCAGGAATATTTTTGTCTCTTCCTGCAAAGAAACTTTTCCATACCCCAGGGGCACCTTTTATTTGGGGCTTTTACGTTATCTGGACTACGTGATGCTACTAGGAGACCTGGATTGTCAGCACATTGTGAATTTTCTCATGAACATGCCACTGATACATAGCTATACTTCGCTTTAAAACCTTCTGTCCCTGAGGTGCTGTCTGACTGCCTGTCAGATATTTGCAGCTGGATGAGCAGCAATTTTCTGTAGCTGAGTATGGCGAAGACAGAGGGAATTTTCTTCGGCTCCATGGAAGCAATTAGCTGCCACAGCTCTCAGTGCTGGGGGAGGATTTTAGTAACTTGACCCTTTGATGTCTGGACCCAGAAACGATTCAGGTTTATTCTGTCATCCAGATGAAATTTAGCTTATCTAGTGCTTTCATCTAGAAGAAGCTGTTGCTGCAGAGGAGGGATAGAAGTCACACTGATCCCGCACCCTTGTAATTCACTACTGGTTGAATGTCCTGACTGACACTATGAGGAACTGGCTGCTGTTGAAAAACAACTCAATCTAGATACATGCGGGCTCAGCCAGCCATCTCCTGCTTGCTTACAGGAATACGAACGTCTTAGTTTCTGCATCAGAAGCAGTACCGAAAACACCCTTTTAATCTTCATTCCAGTAAAGAGCAGAGCTTCATTCTGGGATCAGGTGGCCTAGTGCGAATGAAGTAACAAGTTAATTTTAATAGTAAGATATATAGGAGTACTTTAAGTTCTTGATATGTCATTGGGAAAATAAAGCGGCTGCACTGATGAGCATATTTCAGGGCTTGGCCCAGAGCCTTTCGGCATCAGTAAGGAGATTTCCATTTATTTCCCTTGGCTTTGGAAAAGGCACCTACAGAAACAAGCCAGAAATTAAAGTGGATGCAGTTTGATTTATACCTGAATGACTTAACATCTACAAGGGAGAAATCCAATGAAATATCAGCAGTGTGCCAACCATAAAAGCATGTGATAGCTTTTTAAGTCATAGCAGGCATACACAGGAGCAGACAGCTGAAGCTGCGTAGAGGACACTGAAGTCTGGGTCCTTCCCTATCTGTTTTTACCTATGACAAATCTACACAGGTGATTTGTTCACCCCAAATAGGCAAAGGGTAGGGGAAATACCCCAAACTAACAGACAGGAACAACAGGTTGCAGTAATGAACTGTCAGGATGAAATATATAAGAATGATTTTTTCGCTACTAACTAGGTCTTCCCATCTTACCAATTTGGAAGGTGAGTACTCATGCAAGTTTTTCCTCAACTGTTCTATTTAATTTTGAGATAAAATTTATTCTTGAGCAGAGAAACAGTGACAAGGCAGCGTAACCTGAGGACCACCAGTACCTTGTCTTGAGCGTGAGTGGAAGTGGCAAGGAACTGTGACTAGAACTGTCCCCTAAGCTCTTTGTTCCTCCCTTTCAGGTCTTCTGGACAAAGAACAATATTGCTGGACAAAACCCATTGCTTCCTTGTCAGCACCTAGTCGGTGACTGCAGAGCAGTTAGAGATGTCAGGTTTTGCAGGCTTCTCCCCCGAATCCAGCCATGAAAATGCTGCTGCTTAGAACTTCTGTCGAGCGGCTGATGCCCTTTTCACAACGCTGCAGCTGCAAAGGTGCCGGTTGGCTGGCTCTGACTGCTCTACCATGAAGTTGAGCAGTAGGATGAAAAGGAAAGTAGCATAGCAAAAAAATTAAAATAACTAAACTGAAAAGGAGTAAGTAAGCATTTTATAAACGGTTCTTAAATAATTTATTTAGCCCCTTTGAGAAAGTGCTTTACTTCTAGGGATCTGAGCTTAAACAACGTCAATTAAAAATGACCTTGTCAAAAAAAATTATGATTAGTTGAATTTCTGTAGTGCTGCTTGTTGATAATAGGCAATTTATGAGTTTGTTCTCTGTAAGACTCAGAATTTTCTTCACAGTTAATGAATGACTGGTCCACTGTTCATGTGACACAGCTTTATGGAAGCATTAACTTGTTCTCAAGGATGGGGAATGGGCATATAGAGGCATGGTTTCTGATGGCTTTTTTTCAAACTTTGTTTTGTCTTTCTTTTATGCAGCTGACAAAAACATCAGAAACCGTCTGAGCAAAATGTTCAGTCACCTAGTTGAATTAAATACTGAAAAAGTACTTCTACTTCATTGTGAAGTATAAATGATTATACTTAAGGTGGGTGTAGATAATTCTAATAGTATTGCAAGACTACTGTTTCTTTCCTCATGGAGAACTTATCTTCTCCTCATGCAGAGGGGATTAAAAAAAAGAAGAAAGCACATACCAGTTGTTTTGGAGAACAACAGCTGCATACCATTGGGGGAGTGAGACTTTAAAATCAGTGGCTTGGAAAAATAATTTTGCATTTGTCTATATGGGGCTATTTTGCTCCCCTTTAAAATACTATTCCTTGGGGAAAAGAGTTTGCCTCTGCAATATTCTATTGAGTCATTCTATTGGTTTATCTGGGCTCAAGGTATAAGATGTCAAACACAGACTTTGGGATGTGGGGATTAATTTCTTAGTTTTTTAAAAACTTTAATAGTTGTACCGTGAAGATAAGAACTATTCACCAACTTTAGATTTTCAGTTAGGTTCAGAGTTAAGAGACAGCCTCATGTCTTTTCCCTGAGGTTAACAGTGCTGGGCTTATGAATTTTCGTTCATTGTGACATCTGCACATTCATATTTTATATAATAGGGGTCTACTCTGTGTGAGTCACTCAAGTCTGCGCATACACTGGAGGTAAGCTGGATTATTAAAATATGTTTGGTACTCAAGAATACCTTAGGACCGTTTGAAATCGCAATATTCAGGTGTCTGCATTTTGAGCAATGTGTCAGGGAGAGCCTGCATTATTCCTATTCCTTGCAAACTATGTTGGGTGCCACTTCATTGACCGGAGAAGTTGAGAGTTACTAAATGATTTAGGCTCTTTGCTTTAGAGACCGCCTCCCTCCACCTGCCATAGCAGAGAAGTTGTGGTCTGGAGTTACTACAGCAGTCTACATCAAGCCTACTCCAGATTTCACTTCCCAAGGCAGCCCAGATCTGATCACCTAAGTCATGCTGCAAGACCCAGCTGTCCTCCCAGCCCTCTGCTGCAGCAGGGAGACCACGGGAAGTGAAGAAATATAAGATCAAGAGTCTGCCTATTTGGGGATTTTTTTACATTGATGAAGTGCATTTTGTACATGTTCCTGCAAGTTTGCATAGATACTTTTTATATAAAAATTGATTGAATTAAGTCATTCTTCATCTGTATACACTGCATTTATTCAGCTTTTGGAAGAAGAAAAGCTAATGAGATAAAATATAATGAACAGGCTTGTCTGGTGAGATTACGTTAGATGTTATTTGACTCCTAACACCTCTCTCCTTGCAAACGCCTTTACAGCAGGTACATCTACAGTGGAGAAAACCACGCCTTTCTGTCCTGCCTCACTAACCTCTTTCCAAACACCATGGTTCTTCTGCCGCATTCTAGCATACTGGTTCTCCTTTGCCTCATATAAGTTTAATTAAAGATTAGGAACATAAAGAAATCTCAAAATCAAAGAGATCCAACTATCAGGATTCCCAGATATGAAGGTGTTTCCTTTACCATTTCAGGACCCATCTGTTTAGACTGCAACTCTGCAAAGTGCAGAGCACGTGAATATCAAACAAGTGTTTGGTGGACACAGGGATGGGCTGTAGCTTTGTTTGGAGACTGTCCACGGTCCGAAGCATTTATTCATGGAAAAAGCATGAAAACGGTCCACACCACGTGAGCTGTAATTGTACAAGTAATTCTGTAGGTGAGAGGGGCAGCCTTTGTAACATTTCTGCTTAAACTGCCAGTAAATGAGATAATTGGAATGGGATATACGGAGCTGCATGTGAATCTGACTACCAGTAGTTTGTTTCATTCAAAGACACATAAAGTAAGTGGAGAAGCTCTTACTGATCACAGTGAGATTTGGACAAAGTATTTATTTACAAAGACCCATCAAATAATCCTGAGATAAAAATAACTTTTAGCTGTTTCTGACTTGAGCCACGTTTCAACCAAAGATGCAGGGAGGAGAAAAGTTCTAAATTCCACCCTGTCCCCTGAGCCATGCTTTTCTTGCCAAGTTTATAGTTTCAGCTTGTGTTTTGTGCAGTATGGTTACTGGTGTCACAGCTCAGTTTAATTATAGATTTTCAGTTCTGAAAGTCCCCTCTCTTGAAGGACTTGCTTTTTTTCTGTTAAGGACTCCATAAGTAGAGACTGTGACCCTGATGGTTGGGAAGTACAGATATGTCCAGGGGAAAAAAGTCTGAAAGCTTGTTCTGGAGAAATGAGTCTCCATGAGACTTAACTAGAGTAACGGCATTTATGCATCATGCATGCAGACATTTCACACAGAATCATGAAGCCATTATCCCTTTCCTGTAAGATTTCCTGTTTGCTTCAACTACAACATTGAATTGTAAATTTAATTTTAAAAATCTAAGGTTCTTTTACCTTGATATTAAAAATCAAAACCACCCCCACCCCCCCACTCCATTGCAATTACAGAAGCAATACTGTAGGGGATCCTGCTAGAAAGAGCAAATTTGTCTAACTGACAGCCAGGAATCTGTTTTTGCTAATGACGTCTGTGCAGCAAACCTGGTGGATTTCATTAAGGGAATTTTCCTTCTCTCTTCTGAAAGGTGAAGAACATGACTAGTTCCTTTATCTACAGGATGTTTCCCTGCCTCCAGCAAAAAAACCTTAAAGTTTTTACTTGTTTTAACTGTGAAAAGGCATAACTATTTGATAAAAGATGCATTCATAACTAGAGGGAGGAACTTAGTAGTCTTCATTATTCTACTCTACCATTTGTAGTACAGTAGTGCAGGGTTAATCCAAACAACAGCAGGACGCTGCTCTGGCGGCCCTGCGCTGTGCTCTCCCGCATGCAAGTGGCGCGACAGCATCTGAAAAATTATGCAACATCCCTTCACACTGTTGTCATTATCTGCAGTCACAGAGCCTGCACGTCCCGATTCTCAGTCCAGTGAATCATCAAATGATGCTGTCTGTGCTGCTTGTGTCATTTTCTGTTTTATTAACGGCCAGTGCCTTTCATAGATATATTCCACATATAAATAACCAGATTGCAAGAACCAAAGTAACATAAGATGTCACAATTCATTATGAACCAAGTGAGTTTCTAGCTTATCTGAAACCAATGAAAAACCTGCCTTCCTGTTGAAGGCAGTTGATCTGGAATTTTATCCAAAGGATAATACAACCCAGAAGAGTTTCTGCAGTACTGACCACTATATCCTGTCAAATACTGAGTGCTATTACGTGTCCTGTAAGATCAAGACAAAAAAATCTGGATTGAACAGCTCCAGTTCTCTCTCTATCCCTGCACAAAGAATTCTCTCCTGATAAAACCTCCCAATACATATGGTTTCTAGACTTGCAAAATGCCTTCTGTTATCCCATATGGCTATACACAGTTAGCAGTATGAATTTCTCTAACGACAGACAGGATTTCAAAAGGTATACACAAGAAAAGGTAGCCCACCTTTTTCAATGCTTTGAATTATGGAAAACTAAAAAAATTTAGGGAGTCCTAGAACACAAACTCTCATCCCTCTACCATAGAAGCAAAAAGCCATACATCTGAGTTTAGGGCATACTGCTAGAAATTCTGAACAAATCACCTGGTTTTTAATACCTTAGCACTTCACATTATAACCTAGTATAAACAGTGAACTGTCGTATCCAAGTTTTCCTGCCATTTGTATTATTCAGTACTATTTGTGTCTCTTTATGGAGTGCCTGGATGGTCTGTAGTTCTCTCGGTAACAATGGCTTATTTGTTTCATTCTTACATGGCAAAGACATGAATAAATACATCTCATACTTCATCACAACCATCCAGAAAACCCTTGTACTAAGGGCATCATCATTCTTACGATCAGCAGGTTGTGTGTTTAGAAAACAATAGGAATGCCCTCCTCTTAATGGTGCAGATGGTGTGTTTTTCTGATGAGGCCTGAGCGTGAAAGAAAACTAAACTTTAATTATTAAATTAATTTTAATAATCTCTATAAATTATGCAGTTATTTCATTCACAATTTCTACTCTTTGTAATTCAACACCAGGTGGGAAATGACCAGTTTACATTCAATTCAATGCTTATTACAGCTGGTGGCAGGCACTTTGCAACGGTAGAATCAGTTTTTGATGAAAGCAGGCTTTTTGCATGTAAATATGTTCCACAAAACTCTGGAGTCTAGTAACTGGGCAGGTCCTCAGCACAAATAGAGCGTGTTGGCAGTGCATTGTGACAAGTTTGCAGGTATCAAGCTGTAAAATAGGATGAAATTACTTCATTCTCAGGCTCTATCTATCTATCTATCTATCTATCTATCTATCTATCTATCTATCTATCTATCTATCTATTTATTTGCAACTGTAGTCCCTGTGATAATCGTCCATTCTTTTCCAAAGGGAGGTAGACAGGTATTTTAAATAAACATTGGAACCAATTACAGTAATATCCTTTCTCCAGAACATACTCTTTATTTGACTCAGTAGGTGATAAAATATATAACACTTCACCTGCAGGTCACTGTTTTCAATCTGATCTATGTCACTACTGACCAAGCGCTAGCATCCATCTTCTAGGCAGCCTATGCAAAATAATGAATGGATGGCGTTTGTGGAGTCCCTGGAAGACATTTTCTACACTACAGCGGTTACTGTCTCAGTTGCCACCAATTAACTCTTAGTGGCAGTCTCAGAATGGAAGGGGAAAAATGGACTGGCATAAAAAATGAAGTGCCTCTTCACCACCGTCATTCAGTTCCTTTGTGTAAGACCTGAGTCATGCTTATAGTACTACCTTCAAGGATCATATTATGCATGAATTAAAAAGCAGATGCTTCTTCCGCAGCAAAATGCTATCTTTCTACTCTTCTACAAATATTTTCATGACTTTCCTACTAATTGAGAGTTCCTAGCCTTTAGATTTCTCAGTGTCGTGACAACTTTTGGCTTCACAAAAGTAAAAAGAAGAAAGACCCATTAGCTAGATGAGTTGCTAAATTATGGAATAATTTTTGGTTTTCTTAGACCGATGATCACTAGTGTGTTGAGGTGTTTGTACTATGTTCAAGATATGCTGCAGTTTGATTGCCATTCCACATATATGTAATGTAGCACATACTGTATAGCCAATATGAAACAGAAGAAATCCCGAAGAAAAGACGATACTTCTGGAGAACTTCCTACAAGTTGTTCAGGGCCCGAGAAATGCCACTTCATTGCTTCTTATGTGCTGCAGCTCTTCTCATGCCTGTTTCACATTTTTGTCCTTTAGCAGAATTTTGTGCCAGGCAGGTGCCTAATTATTTCTGTAGTAACAGAAATGATGATACTGAAATGCCTTTTTGTATCCCTTTTGAACCCAGAGCTAATTGTCTGAGGTTATTGTTTGTACTGAAAAGCTGCCTGTGCAATTGCCACTCAGCTGAAAATTTCAAATCTGTCAGATTCTTCTTTTTAACTTTCTCCTTTATGAATCCTCTATCTATTGAAAGCAACATATTTCAGAGACACTTCCCTCCTTTACTTACATACTGAATATGAAACTTGATTAATTCAAGCATCATGCTTTGCATTCAGCCAAAATTCAGTCCCTGTCTTTATCAATTCAGATTTTATTTTAATTGGCATGAAGTGTGACACACGTGAACCCTACAGGGAATGGGGAAAAGAATGTTGTCTTTAAAAAGAAGAAGCTTCTTGAACTCTACATTCCTTGTACTCTTTCTTTCACCTGTAGAAAACCCAGGCTCAGATCCCCAAAACCAATTTGAGATCTTTTGCTCTGGTTTACTAAATCCACTATTTTCTTTTTAGTTCTCTAACATTCAAACATCTATGCATGAAATATAACATAGATATACAAATTAGAGAAAACCTGGGTTAATTTGTCTTTGCAATGTGTATTGACTCTGAAGGGCGTATGAACTTTTAAACATTACTCTGCTCTTTTCATATACCCTCAGATTCTTCTCAAATACCATACCACAACGCATCAACTTCTTGCTCAACATTAGGTCACTAGCCATGATTATCTCATTTTGGAGACTTCCCTGTATCAGCACAGCAGCTCACTTGCACGCTGGTGTTTAATTTTTTGCTGGCTTAGTGGTACAGCCTACAAGACCATTTTATAATACGTATACATTAAGATGGGTGTTTACCTGAGGCTTAATGAGCCCCCTTGAGTTCACGATGACAAATCATCCCATGCAGAGAGGCACGTGGTAGAATGAAACTTCCCATCCTGCCAGGGAAGCGTTGGCAGCAGAAGAACTTTGGCGATTTCAGGTCTAACTCCGCAGATTACTATCCTGTTCCTTTATTTTCTCTTGCTTGCCTGTGTCATTTCACTTAGGATGGTAACATTTAGGTGACAGGCCGCCTGCTTGAAACAGCCACCTAGGAAAAAATGATGATCTAAAAAGCAGAGACTTAAGTTGTCCTGTGTAGTAGTAAACTACTATGCCTCACAGCATGAGAAAAAATGGCTCATGTCATGGCTACCGCCACAGAAAGATTTTAAAAAAAAGTTTTGATTATTTACTTGTATTCACAGGATCATTTAGGTTGGAGAAGACCCTTAAGGTCATCGAGTCCAACCATACTGCTGGATAATCTAGCTTCAAATTGTGCTGTGGAGAGCAAGAGCAAAGGAAATAAGCATTATCCATTAGCCAATCACAGTTCTTGCAGCTTTTAAAAAAAAAAAAAATCCAGTATTTGCAACAAGAATGGCTTATTCCAGCTTTTTTTAACCTGTGGCTCACAACACTGACTTCAGTTAACTCCCTGAAGGGTTCTGTCTGCCTGCTCTCCGAAGGCTCCTTGGGTGCGAGGCACAGGGAAGGTCGGCACCCGCCTTTTCTCCAGGCAGCACCAGCTTTTCAAGTATCGTCACCAGCGGTGATTTTACAGAATCTACCCTCTAAAAAACCAGAGGGTTTTTACTCTTGTCTGCCAGTGCCTCATGTTTCTAAAGAATCAAAACTGCTTTTATGAAACGTTTGAAGGGAAAATGAGATTGTGTAAGAGTATAAACTCCTACATTTAAGAAAGCCAAAAGCTGGCTGTGTCTCAGAAGAGTAGCTGAGACGTGAGCTGGTGTACGCCATAGCAAAATGTGCCCGTTATGGCACGGGTCGTTTTGCTGCAAATATTAAATACGCTTCAGACACATGCCAGGACCAGCTGCGCCCGCCCGAGCTGCTTGCTTTGATATCCAGCACTGAGCCGAGGCGGGGTGTTAGAGTTGGTTTTTTACGTGATTTACAGTTTCAGGTGACGTCCGCGACCCCGACCAACCAACCGCATTCCGGGCAAGGCCTCCACCTGGAGAATAAATTAATTTTGTGCCTCGTGTTCACCCTCTCCGCTCGCTCCTGTGACGGACACACTCCCGTGACGGACTCACGCCCGTGACGGACACACTCCCGTGACGGACACACGCCCGTGACGGAC